>JAKMXF010000066.1:0-418848 GCA_024704765.1 Oopsacas minuta | reverse complement strand
AGATAGAATATAGAATATAGAATATAGAATATAGAATATAGAATATAGAATATAGAATATAGAATATAGAATATAGAATATAGAATATAGAATATAGAATATAGAATATAGAATATAGAATATAGAATATAGAATATAGAATATAGAATATAGAATATAGAATATAGAATATAGAATATAGAGGCACTCACCTAGTGACATCTTTGTATTCCAACTCAGCTTCTGCCAGCGCAGTCCTGTAAACATATTTCCAAATCAACATATAGTTTTAGCAATGATTACATAATCTACATGGAAGGAAGGTACACACTCACTTGGAAGAAGGTGACCAATAAATTGGTTTTATTCCCCGATAGATACATCCCTATAAAAAGACAAATTAACAAATGTGTATTCGTTATTTATAATATCGAAATAAGGAATTACCTTCTCATACATATCATTAAATACTCCCAATTGATTAGCTTCATAATCATGATGGAACGTACAATAAAACTCCTTTCTAAATTATACACACACATGAATCAAGTCACATGATTTCCAAATTATTATTACTTACTCCCAGTCAGCCATAATTCCCCATCGTTTGAAAGCTTCAGCCTGTGAGGCTATTTGATGTTCTGCTATCTTTCTTGCTAGATTTGAGGGAGTAATTCAGTGGAACCCCGCATAATGATGACATACACGTCATGACCCCAGTGACCGAATAATTATTTCAAAACGGAAATACATTCTTCCAATATTTCAGTAAATATATGAAACAAAGTAGACTCATTTCGTCATGGAAGCCTCATTTAAAATTAGAAAAGAGAAATAATCTATGATAGTTAACTGTATTTTGGCTATAAAAATTATTCAATTATTTAAGGACAAAACTTTGGAAATCGAAGCTAAAGTTTAGTGAATAACGCCTTAGGTATTCAAAGGATAGAATTAATAACCTTTTTCACGGATTCGTAGAGGGTCCAACTTTTTATAATCTTTAACCCCAGCGAGAGCCTAAAAATTGAATTCAATAAACGTGCTGCTACTCAGGGAAAATCATACAGTAAAAGGGGAATACATGTATATTCTATTCAACCTTTAATTCAACTGGGAGACCGTGACAATCCCATCCTGGAACAAAATGTACTCTATAGCCATCCATCATCTTGAATCTGCAGATTATGTCTTTCAAAACCTGAATGAAATTAGTTATTATAAGCATGATACAGTGAGATATCAATTAAGTATTTGTAATGGAACAAATTTATAATCCAACATTACTCCAGCTTTCTAAACAAATAATATGGTTGAACTTGGTTAGTATTACTCAGCTTAATTATATGAAGACTTACTTTTCTCCAAAAACGGATCATCAATTTTGTCCTACGTAATTGTATATGAAAAATATTCGGATAAGGTTAGTTACTGAGTTCTACTGTAATTATTTTAATATCAGATTATGGATACGAAGAAACGTACTTTGTTTAATAAGTGCCCCATGTGAGGTTCTCCATTGGCGTAAGGGGGTCCATCGTGAACACAAAATCGACCCTTCACAGAACTCCTGGACTTCTGCCATTTATATAGAGCTTGAAATCCCGCGGTCTACGATAAATATTAGAAAGGGCAAACATTAGTTTTCTAAATAATATAGCAAACATACTTCCTGTATTTGTTCTTCTCTACCTGCAGATGTACGGATTGGTAATTTTGTTTTCGGTAAGTTGAGTAACAAATCATTATCAAAATGTCTGCATAGCTCATTATAAGTCAAACCATATATGTTACTCGACCTAGACATGAAAGCTAAGGCAATTGCAGTAATACAGAATTATCACATGAGATATAATAATATCAACAAATAATTTCCTATTTAATAGTAAGCCTCCTATTAATGAGGAACTTGTTTCAGCTCCACATGATGTTCATCTAAGCATGCGGGCGGGTGGAAGTTCGATTTCATTATCATTAACTCTACTTCAAAATATGATAATTACGCGAGGTAAAGGAATGTCAAGATAATCAGTAAAATTACTACAAGTAGTTAATAGTAAATATGTTGTGTAGTTAAATTTCAATATTCATGCGGCAGGTAAACTTGATGGGGGCGATTGAGCTGAAACAATTTTCTAACCAACAGTCCCTTAAACTACAGAAAGACACAGTTTACAATAATATGAATTACAATGTATTACATTAAAAGTGAAGTGATATTAATGTAGAAACAGTAATAATATAAAAAATTCTAACAATACGAGATATTTAGAAATTCACATGAACTCTTCACTATTTGTATCCGGCCCTCCTTCCTTCTGGAAGGGATGGAAATCTCTAATATATCGAGTGTTTTTAATCTTATCAAATTCTATCTCGAGCTGACTGGCATATTTCCTCTCAGTCCTGCGTTCGGTACTACGCTGATTGAAGTTCTTTGCTAGTTCATCGTTCTCTGGAATAGATTTAAGCTCGCTTAACAGGTTCGTGTACTGCTGTTCTTCTACCACAAGATTGTCAAGGGAGAGAGAATAGAATTCATTGAATGCAGCAGGTCCTTTAAGACCTAGATCCATCTGTATAAAAGGCTGATCCAGTAATTTCAGAAAGCCATCGACTTTCTTCTGTCGAGCCTCTTGAGCCTTTTTCTTTGGATCATCAACTTGTATAGTTCCTGCTCCAACCCCAGAGAATACATTAACTTTAGAGGGACTCATGAGTTTACTTTTTGAGCCAGTCAAGCCACTTCTACTCTGAGTGAGCAGAGAATCTCGTTTTAGCTGTTCTTCTACTTTCTTTTTCTTCACCACAGTTGAGACTAAGTACTGGCTCAAGTCTATTCCAAAAGCACATCTAGATTCACTCCTAAGATTCTCTTCTCTTCCCGATGTGGTTCTTCTCCTCTCAGCGCTAGACGATCTGCTACTGAATCCTGTCTGAGATGTCCTCATGCCACCACGTGTAACAGTCTGTGGTTTCAAATTCAAAAGTTCTTCCTTTTCATTTTCAAGTATTTGGTTATGTTTATCGAACATTCTCCTAACTCCAATTTGTCTGCTCTGCAATTGGTTAAGATTTCCAAGAGCCTCTTTAGCATAATGTTCTACCTTATGATGTAGAATAGCAGCGTCTTTAGCTGAGGTTTTAAAATCGCCAGCGCCAGCAAGCGCGTTCTTACTACCAATTCCTTCTAACTGCTCAGAAAGGAATGTGTTAGCAAGAGATTTGGGTAGAACTTTCTGAGCATTAGCAGTGTTGTATAGCAGTTGATAGTATGTTTTGGACATTACAGCTGTTTGCTATTGTAGTTACAGTAACTCAATTATTTCATTAATGCTAAACAACATTTGCAAATTTTTTTCAAAAAAAGAAGAAATTTGATAATTAATATATTAGGAATATTTAAATAAAATCCCATTGAATGAATGAATGTGTCTACAGAAATCCCATGTGGTGAAAGAATTTTGCAATATCAACACTGCCATAAATATGTAAAAGTCTTGTAACAGATAATGAGCGTTTAATTATGTACGTCCCAAATATGAGGTAATATACTACATGCAATGCTATTTGATTAATGCTAAACAAAACACGTGATCTAACATATGTCCCTAAATAAGCAAGGTTGTTACAATAATAAATCTCTCCTTTCATAAAGATTACAATTTACAATCCGTCTTAGGTCATAAATATTATGTGTGTAGCTTAAAATAATACACATTAAGATTGCTATAACGAGCCAGCTAGAGTTACTATATTGAACATTAACAGGATTTATACAGAACCATTTAGGCTTAATGCAGCAAGGATTTGCATACACTTTCTTATATAAGAAGTTTGGTCTATTTGAATACACTTTTTCTCCTAGAAATGAGAATATTTGAACATTGTCATTTTGTGCTTGAACTTGACTTCAGTGTTTCGTTCAAAGAAAAAACTCTTCTCAAAAAGAAGATTACAGATAATGGCGGGATAATATCCTTCCTAATAACTGCTCAGACTAAGTTCATGCTTATGAACAATCCCGATAAAGCGCAGGACTCCTATAAAGCAAAAACCGCGTTGAAAAAGGGCATTCCTGTTGTAGGTATTGGTTACCTGGATGCTTGCATAGAAGAAGGGAAACTTCTTGACACTGATAAGTACCTACTGACTGGTAGTACTGCTTCATTATCATTCGGTTCTGGTAAGATCGTCGCATCAGGAATTGACAAACAATTGACAGTCAAAAGGTCGAGCAAACCGAAACAAGTTTCTGTCAATGTCAATCAACTCCCTGTGTATGTATGGTCGATTGATCAGAACAAAGGGAAAGAACCAAAATTCATAGAAACTGCATATGATATAGGAAAGTATGCTCTGTTGAAAAAAACTGATTATAAAAGTAAGCTCGTGAGTTTCGCGTGTGTTGAGCTACAGGTATCAACAGATAATACAGACGAAATTACTCATAATTTCCGCGTGTTTACACACACTGGACAGCTGTCTGGTGATCAGGACAAGACATTGAAAGAGGTACGCTACCTGGAGTTAGTGGGAGAGGCAGAATATGTGTATGGGCATTTTGTAAAGCAGTTTACAGCAAGTGGTTATTCACACAAACAGTTTATTTCCCTTAAGATAGGTTCTAATAAGCTAAAACAACATCTGATAGATTCGTGTGTACAGGCTAGTGTAGGCCTCAAAGCTGAGTGGGGTAGTAGCGAGATTGGTGGCAGAGATATCAAAGATTTTGTAGATGGGATCTGGAGAGAAGCTCTAACACCATTAGGACACGGAGGAGACGGACTGCTAAGTGTGCCTGTTAAGTCAGTAGGGTTGGATCAGGTAACTCGTGCTGAAGCTATTCTAAGATTGATAAGAGATCAGCTACAAGGTACTAAGACATCTGAAGTTAGTAAAGAAGAACTTTCTAACGAATTCTACACTCTTATACCATTCAAACATAAAGCTAAAGATCCTATCACTGATCTCAAACAAGTTAGTTACAAACTACTACAAAATCTAGTTTTAACCCCCCGTATAGTTTAATAATTGTAGGAGAAATTGTCCCGAGACACAATTTTTCGGGTAGAGGAGACTCTGACCTACATTTTTGCATTTTTGAGCATATAAAACTGACTTGTATTTTTCGAGATATGGACGTACAAAGTGGTTGGGCCACATTCAACTATTGCAAAATTTGGTTCAGTAAACACTATGGTCTGAGGAAATAATTCTGCATCCAATATTCTAACTATATTATAATTAATCAAACAGGTATCACTGAAACAAGACTTTTGCCAGCTAATCCGTGACGTGGTATCAATTGGAGAAAGTACCAAATGGGATGATAAGCTCAACTATTGGGCTAAATACGCTACACTGGGATGTTCTATTGAAAAGTTACCTTCCAAATCTGATGAATTCAATCTAATCAATGAGATGGTATTATCAGAGGCTAGTGATCCTAAGGCTATAACAATTCGTAACATTTATAGAATCGATAGACCATCAGAACAAATAAATATCGGAGAAGAATCTAATACTAAATTGCTATTCCATTCAAGTTCCTATCAAAACATGTTAGGAATCCTGTCGAGAGGATTATTAATGCCGAAAGTTATTGTCTCACAACACGGTGGAGAGAGGTCCGATTACGGAAAATTGGGGTCCGGTATTTACTTCGCTTCAAACACAAGTCATAGTGTTAAGTTCTCATCAGCTGGTCAGTCAACAAACACTAGAATGATGCTAATACATGAAGTTAACATAGGAAAATGTAAGGATTATTTGGAGGAAGATAGAGAGTTGGATAAGGCACCTGATGGTTATGACAGTGTGAGAGGGGTAGGTAGGAGAGAAGAACCAGGAAGTAAGTTCTCTGAGAATGAATATGTCGTGTATAGTACTAAGCAACAGGTGCTGAGATTCGCAGTGGAGTTTCAACTTCCAAGCGATGGGCCGATTATCAAAAATACAGACACAGAGTAAGTTGAAAATCACTAAATCAGCTGGTCCCAACCTGAGGTCCATGAACCTCTTGGTGCTCCCACGAACGACAGCAGGGGTCCACAGAATGTGTTAAACTTGGTATAGGGGGGGGGTCATCGGGTGAACACAGGTTGGGAACCACTGAACTAGATATTATATTATATGACTAATTAACTACATTCGTAGATCTGAGAGTGAAAACGAAGAGAATTATGAATCAAAAGAATTAGAGAGTGAATCAGGTCATGTGGAGATAGGAGATGTACAGGGTGTGTCTAACCCAATGGATAAGATAGTACCAGGTCTGCAGGTAGTGGGGGGAGACACCGGAGGAGCAGGTGTACCTCTAAAATCTGTTCATATACGAGTCAAATTAATGGATCTGTCAAGTGAAGTTATTGTAATGCAAGAGTATGAAAACGAGGGTTTGAAAGCAATAGAAGCTAAGTATGTGTTTCCACTGGATGAAAATGCTTGTGTGTGTGGATTCGAAGCTTTCATTAACGGTAAGCATATCGTGGGAGAAGTTAAGGAGAAGGAAAAAGCACACAGGGAGTACAGAGAAGCTATAAAAGAAGGACACGGAGCTTATCTCATGGACGAAGAGGTAAGCTGAAAGATAAACTTGAAGGGAAAAGTTCGAATATGGGGTGTTTTCAATGAAAAAATTTGAATATTAACAAGTCGTATTTTGGGAACAATTTTCTTGCTTGTAAGCGAATTTGCTACTAGAGAATTATTTCCGATACAAAATGGGACTCGAATCCTGAAAAAAACTTGCTATTAGGCGAATAATAGGTGAAATATGATATTTTACATTTTCAACCGATTTTACGTGGTAGCAGCAACAATTTTTGGCAAAAACAATGGGAAAAAGTTCTTATACAATATACTTATAGGTGCCAGATGTATTTACAGTGAGTGTTGGCAACCTCCCTCCAGGAGCTAACGTGTTAATCAAGATAACATATGTAGCAGAGCTAATGATGGAAGGAGACAGTGTACTGTTTAATCTACCCGGGAGTGTAGCTCCCTGGCACACAGGAACAGCTCTAGATCCACTCACACAGTCTGAAGTAGGGACTGTAAAGATTAGAGATCAACATGCAGGGAAAACTTCACTACAGGTTACTATAGTAATTGAAAACTGTTAAATAATACAGTTGTTCCCAATCTGGGTCCTTGTGCCCGCTTGGTTCCCAAGGGTTAAAAAGGTTGAAACCGCTGAAATAATGTAAATTTTCGTTAAAAAGTATAATTCTTAACCACAATTTATTTCTCTTATTAGTTGAAAGTAGAAATGCCATTTGACATACAAGGGATCAATTGTACCAGTCATCGTATGAAGATAAAGAAAACACAAACAAGAGCTGTTCTAGAGATGATTAAAGGTGAGAATATTGGGAAAGATGGGTTCCATCTTCAAATAGTTCTCTCTCATGCTCATGTACCAAGAATGTGGGTAGAAGAAGCAGAGGATGGAACAGAAGCATGTATGCTAACATTCTATCCCGAATTTGAAGTTGAGGAGTCTCCTTACGCTGAGATATTATTCCTACTTGACTGTTCTCACTCTATGCAGGAGGATACAGCTTTCTCTACTGCAAAGAAGGTGAGTAGTAAAGGGATAATGTGTACAGGCAGTTAGTGCAGCGGTCTACTCCAAGCATCTCAATATTTGTATTTCAGTCTATGAGAGGACAGAATGTGCTAATATTGGTATAGGGGGGGCCCACGGGTGAAATTGTTGGTAGTCTCTAGTGCTTTGTCAGCTTTTCTGGATATAAGAATTCTAAATCTATTTTCCAATTCGATCGCATTTGTAATTTCCTGATGTTTTCAGTACAAAGTTAAAATTATTTCTAATAATATTCTCGCTACAGGTTCTCCTCTTAGCATTATATCATCTCCCAAACAATTCTCGTTTCAACATAATAAAGTTCGGAAGTGGTTGGGAGGAATTATTTCCATACTCACAGAACCAATCTAAAGATACAGTTAAACAGGCTAGCAACTGGGTGCAGCTAGCCAGACCTAATATGGGTAGTACAAACCTATGGAAGTTGTTCCATGCTGTAGAGCTGTTGTACAGAGATTCTAGTAGTGGATCACTCATACCCAACAGGAGTGTATTCATTATCTCTGATGGGCACGTTACACAGGTTAGTATTGAATGTACTACTACTACTACTACTACTACTACTACTACTACTACTAATAATAATAATAATAATAATAATACCAATTAATGATTAAAACTGAGTTGGGGCCGTTGGAACGCTACGTAACGTAAATTCCTGAAATTTTGAGTTTTGACCCCTTCCTTTTCTGTATCACGCCTTTGGAACAAAAAGAATTTCCATACTACCCCCGTGAGTAGTGTTCGTTAAGAAGAAGAGTTTTAGAATACAGCATATGATATGTAATGTTATTATATGAATTCGGAGCCTTTATATTTTCGATTTTATCAAAAGCTATTATAATACGTATTGCTATCAACAGGAACATACAGTCCTTAACAAGATACAAAACATCAGTAGACATAGTAGAGTATTTACTCTGGGAGTAGGATCAGCTCTCAACAAGCACTTGATGAACAGAATGAGTAGGACAGGTCTTGGATGTTCAGAGAGCTTTGATACAACAGCTAAATCTAAATGGGAAGGAAAGGTACATAGGCAGATTAACAGGGCGTTCCAGCCAGCACTTGGAGGAATAGAAGTGGAATGGAAACAATTTGACGTAAGTTGAGTTAGCTGTAAAAGTAATGCATTCAATTGATATAAACCAGATAAATACAGTCACTTCAATCTATTTACAGTCAACATCCGTTATATCGAAGCTTAAGGGACTGCTGTAACTCGATAATTAAATATATGTGTTCGATATATCGGGAGTTTGCTTATATCTTGGGCAAAGGAATTAACCCTTAAATTCCATTAATAGGACGGAGTCGTGAAGCTAGAGCCGCCTGAATGGGCGCCTCTACAGTTGGGACCGGTTTTCCACGGAAACAGATTAGTAGTGTACGGTTTTGCATCATCATGCAGACAAGCTATACTAAGAGCCACTCTTGGAGGGAAGCAGTTGGAGACTAGCGTGTACTGTTCAGATCTTTCTGTTACAAAGGGAATTACGTTAGGGAGACTGACAGCTAAGGCTGTGATAAGAGACTCACTAGAGGGACACTTAGAGGGAGATCCTATTCAGGATGAATTGAAACGAAGAGAGAGGAAACCCAAAGTTATAGAAATGTCTAAGAAGTATTGTATAGTCACTCAGGTAAACTTAGGATTATGAAAAACTTCGAAAAATTTGATTTTTCCCGTGAAGATATTATACTATCACTTCCGTTCGATAATTCGAACATTATTTTACAGTGACAGTTCGAATTAACAAAATACCATTCAATTTAGTACACAAGTTTCGTAGCTGTTGAAAAGCGCGAGAAGGGAGAAGTATTCAGTAAGGAGACTGGTCCAAGCATTGAGGAGCTGGTTATAGATGAGGATGTAGATATTCTCGATTACATGGGATGGGAACAAGGAGCGGAGGAAGAGATAGCAACCAGTGGAGAAGCTATCTTAAGGGAAGCTTATGAGGAGGCTATGAGTTCAAAGACAACTGCTAGTCTGGAGAGAGCATTGGAAATTGCAAAGGAGCAGGTCAGGATTATTATTATTATTATTATTATTATTATTATTATTATTATTATTATTATTATTATTATATGTTTATCACAAGCATTATACACTATTGTACGCTATTGTTTATTTATTTATTTGTTGTTTCTCGCTAATATTGGAATACTAGAAAGCACAGAAGGTGAATATTATTTGAAATTCAATGAATGTATATTATTTTTGAATATCAGTATATTTAAGACGATAATTGCATAAAACAATATAATTCATAACAACAAGATTGAATTGAAGCATTTGCTACAAGCCATGATACAAAACAACATATATTCTGATGTAATTATTATTTTATTTTAATTATTTGGATTCATTATTTCTCATTAACTTAAATGTATGTTTGGTTATACTCTGAGGGATTCGATTATACTAAACAATCTCGAAATTCATTTGAATACGTACATATTGCTGTAAACAGTATTCTTGTTGATTTATTTACTGTAATTATATAACGCGAAGTAACTTAGCCAAATTCTCATTTTACTTTATCAAATATAAACCTATTTATTAATGAATTTATACGGTAAATAGCTCTAATATATTGTGTGTTATATTCTACAAGGAACCTAAACTTCCATAAAAGGAATTATTGCTGTTGTATCTACATAATTGCATAATGTCCCGAAAAATGAAAAGTTAGCAGTAACTCAGTAATGGTATAATAAAATGACTAATGATATAAAGCTGGGTAAACGCTAAAGTTTATATTGATAATTGAAGGATTTTCGATTATCAAACTATCCTCAAAAACTTTCCTACAGGTCAGTCAAGATCTTCCCATTACAACTACAGCTAGAAAAGATATAATGAAAAAGTTATATGAGTTATTGGAAACTACTAAAGAGCATGATTACGATGAACAGATGAAACTCAGAGGGGAGAGAGATTCGTTAGCTAGCGATGATTCAGATTACGTACTGCTAGAATCAAGTAGTTCATCCTCAAGTGAAGTGGATGGTAGGGATATCCCTTCATGGTATTCAAATCAAGGTCTACCAACTGATGTAAATGAGGCGATCAAGTTATTTGATGAGAGAATATCTAAACTAGATTGTATGTCTGAAGATACTTACAAAAGTGAAACGATGAAGCTACAGTTATTAAGGGATTTTATAAGCGTTAAAACAAGTGAGATGGAAAATGAGAAATTGGATGTTAATGAAAAGGAAGAGGAAATCCATCATGGAAGAGATGAGCTAGTAGCTGGAGGAAGTAGCATGCTTTTAGGGACAGAAGAAAAGAGAAGAAGAGAGGAAGAAGAAGCAAAACCATTAAATAGGAGAGACAGTAGAGAAAAGAGCCAGGAGGAAGGTAAAAAAAAGAAATTTCGTAAAAAACAAATGGAAAATCTTTCTGTAGAAGTGCCAACAGGAGTTGATGACAAAGTATTGGATCTACTTATTAGAGACGAGGAATTGACTACATTAGTAGATGCATCGGAGTGTCTAGCATCCGTACCTAAAGTGTTCCAGAAGAAAAGTATGCCATTATTAAGAAAAATGGAAGTAGGATCTTACACTGCAATGAGTCATCAAGCCAGTCCGTTTCTATGTATGGATGTAGCACCAAGTAATCAAAGTGAACATTTTGAAGATCAATCTTTTGAAAAATTAATTGAATCAGAGCAAGCTCAATCAAGTGAAGTGTTATTTGAACCAATGAGTGGAATGAGTCGTCGGTCCACTAAATTTCCAAGGGAATCAGGAGCAAGTAATCAAAGTCAACCCTTTCAAGCTCGTTCAGGTTCAATGAGTTTTATGGCAGAGCTAACCGAGCCCACTATAGGTGGAATGGAATTATCAAGTGGAATGACATATAATTTAAAGCCAACCCAATCAAGTGGAATGGAGTTAGAAACATTTTCAGCTCCATCAAGTGACATACAAGGTCTAATTCAATCTAGTCCACAATCACAGCAACCTCAATTAGATTTACATCCACAGTTTTCCAAAACAAGAGTCCGTGGCCGTGGCCGTGGTGCATATGGAACATATGGAAAGGCCAATAAAGGAGAATCACAAGATATACCCCACTATGAACAATCTTTATTTTCCAATTACCAAAGTAAGTCTGCAGCAGCTCCAGCAAGCGAATTACGAAAAATTCATTTTGGGAGTCGATTAAGGAGCGCAGATAGATCTGCTCCAGGAGCTCCTCAAATATCATTGTTTGGGGCTTCACCTCCTGAAATATCGCCTCCTAGTGAAACACAATATAATTCCTCTAGAGCACCTATACCAGAAACAGATAAAACAGCTGACTTCCGTAGAAATACAGCAACAGCTGCAAGATTTAATTTACAAAAAGCTTTAGATCCGTTTGCTTGTACTTTTTCAGGAGCACAACCAAAACCTATGCCCCAACTGTTAAGTAGACGTTCGATTTCGTCGCAACCACAATTTCCAGTATTAACGCAAGCAATTCCACCTCCAAGTCAAGTAAAATTACCACACCGATATCGACCACCACTAGATGAACAGCAGCAGCAGCTACTAGCCCCACAAAACCAGCAATCATATATGGACCTACAGCAAGGATATATTGAAAACATTTATGAAAGGAAAATGGGTAAAACTGTACCAAGTGAATACTATAGCTCTAAATTCTTTGAAGGTGGTTATGAAGAAGCCGACGAAGGAACAGTTGACATCACAAATATGCCAATAAACTTGAATGTTGAGAGCAGACAAATTGCAACTTGTGGTGGTTTTAGTGAAGATCTATTTGAAGACTCAGAACCAAAGTCTTCGGAAACTGAACAGATCGTATTAGTACCAGACATGAACGAATTCTGTGAAGAAGTATTCTCCCTACAGAGTGAAGAAGGAAGTTGGGAGATATCAAATCTGAGTATAATACATTCCTTTCTACTTATGTCTCCAGAACAGATAGAAACAGAGATAGAAGAGAGTGGAGTAAAGTCACTAGGAGTA
This sequence comes from Oopsacas minuta, assembly GCA_024704765.1. NCBI lineage: Eukaryota > Metazoa > Porifera > Hexactinellida > Lyssacinosida > Leucopsacidae > Oopsacas > Oopsacas minuta. Next base: position 406,265 of record JAKMXF010000066.1, on the reverse strand, counting down.
TCAGTATACAAAAAGCTACTACAATTCATACCTACACTGCTACTACTCATGTTCCTACATACTGTCTATCCTAAGAGCTTCGAGATGTCTCCCTCCTTCATCTCCTGGACCATCATACCTCCTAGATGGAAACCAGCTGGAGATAAGCCTCTCTCCTTTCTACGTACCTTCAATAAACAGAATCCTTCCCTCTCTTCCAGACTTGATCTTGCTACCTCTTGGATGCAGTATGCTGAAAAACGAATCGATGCAAACATCAAGCAATGATGCTTGAATGCATGAGTAGAAATCAGAATTAGAATGCATGCACATATATTTAGCTAAATTTCTGTTTCATTAGAGACATTTTTGTTGATAAATAAACTTCTTAGGATGTATATTTATCAGAAATTGTTAAAAAGTTAGCAAACTTAATATACATGAAGTGATTATGTGTGCGTGCACAAATTAGCTCAATAAATTGGAGATTAATTAATATTCTTGATGATCACAATGCTCAATATAAACCAAATAGTTACAGGTGGTATCTCCTTCAGGTGTACCCCTGGAATCCTTTGAGGTTGGAACTGACTCTATCCTCAATACAAGATTACATACAACGACATCTGTATATGCAAGCTGCTGAACTAATATATCAAACTAACTCTTCACTAGTCAAGGTAGATCTATCAACTAATGCTGACAATACTCTCTCACAAATCAATCAACTTAATCAACAACTCTCTACCACTTCTCTCCCCATAACACCCTTACAATCAGTTATACTTAATCAGTTCCTCTCCACTCATCAATCTTGTTCCTCTCCAGACTCTTCAGACGATGAGACTTGTCCTATCGTTATAGATATAGGTGGATGGAAGATAGGAGCTGGTTTCTCTGGAGACGATGCACCTAGAGTTCTGTTCCCTCCTGTTGTAGGTAGACCTAGACACATGGGAGTTATGGTAGGTATGGGACAGAAAGACAAATACGTAGGAGATGAAGCTATGAGTAAGAGAGGAATCCTAACACTCAAGAACCCTCTTGAACCTACAGTTAGACAACCTATAACTAAAGAAGTAGTAACTACAATGAAACCATCATCAGAATATTTTGGAGGTGGAATGTGTGCAATGATACCTTCCTCCTCCTCCTCCGAGAGTTTCCCAGCTGAACCAATAGATCCTGCATTTATAGAATCACCTCTAAAAGAATATAATGATGAAATCATGTTGAGAAAATGTCTCACAAATATGCCAGATTTACAAGGACAATTCGCATTCATAGAAGAAGCAGATGGAGGAGGGGGATCGGATGAAGATAGGTCAGCCTTTTTCGATGCAGATGGTGGAGATGGAGCAAAGGCTTATAAAGATTTCCTTGCTTCAAAGCATGACTTGTATTCAACGTATATTACCCCAGCTACCACACAAAAACAACAAGAGTTAGAAATGCCAGCTCTACTTCCTCCCGAAGTAACAATTGATAAAGAATTGTTACGCAATTTTGACGAAGAATTTACTAAAGCAATTAGTATACCTTTACCTGAAGATGATGAAATATTATTAGATGAATTAAGTTCTTTTGGAAGTTCTAATGCTGTTCGTAGGGATAGGGGGAGGGAAAGGGAGAGGGAGAGGGAGAGGGAGAGGGAGAGAGTTGTTCCCGGCAATCTCGTTAGGGAAATTACCATGGAGGAATCAAAAGAGAACGAAATAGATTTCAGTGGCTTTACGTTTATGGAACCGTTTAGAAGTATTGGTGGTGGAGTTACAAAGTCTCTGAAAAAGGAAGTTCAATCAGTAGATAAGGAAATGAAAAAACAGACTGTGTGTCTCGATTCAATAGAATCCAGAGAACGAATAGTAGACACTATTTCGGAGTTGAGTTCTGAATATAGGCATTCCCCCAAATTATCTGAGACATCTCGAACTAAATTCTCCCTACCGCGTCCACCAGGTGCCAGTAAGGCTCGTCTTTCTCCTCCTGGTGGATTGACAGCATTAAAGTTACAAGTCACCAACCAACGTCGTTCTTTGAATCTACTTCAGAAAAGCTCTTCTCCTCCACCCCAGATGCAGGCCGCACAACTATTTCAAGGGTTCGATAGCATGGAAGGTCATGCTGCAGGTGGATCCTCAGCACCCAAACCCAAAGAGCGAAAACGCAAGGCAAGAATGGAAGTTTCAGAAAAGAAAGATATGGAAGATGAACTATTCAAAGTTCAGGCTCAAACTAGGTTAAATTTGCATTCTGTTCTCAAAAGAGGTTGTATGCTGGATCAATTAGAGGAACGTGCTGATCAGTTACAGAATCAAAGTAAGTTGTTTAAAGTTGGACATCTGCTTAACATGATAGATGATGGGATAGAAGAGCCAGATAGCGATAGCAGCTCAGATGAGTCTCTGGATCTAGATGATTATAAATCAGAGCTAGAATTGGTAGAACCACCGGATATAGACAAGATAAGTGAAGAAATATTCTTCCTACAGAGTGAAGAAGGAAGTTGGGAGATATCAAATCTGAGTATAATACATTCCTTTCTACTTATGTCTCCAGAACAAATAGAAACAGAGATAGAAGAGAGTGGAGTAAAGTCACTAGGAGTATCAGTATACAAAAAGCTACTACAATTCATACCTACATTGATACTATTCATGTTCCTACACACTGTCTATCCTAAGAGCTTCGAGATGTCTCCCTCCTTCATCTCCTGGACCATCATACCTCCTAGATGGAAACCAGCTGGAGATAAGGCTCTCTCCTTTCTACGTACCTTCAATAAACAGAATCCTTCTCTCTCTTCCAGACTTGATCTTGCTACTTCTTGGATGCAGTATGCTGAAAAACGAATCAAAGTTGCAATTTGATTCATTGAGTTATTAACCATATCTTTTCTACCCAGAAATCCTAAATGACTCATTTAGTTATTTGTTTGTTCTAGTTTAGCATATTTACGCAAGATGAAAAACAATAAGTTGTTGTATATATTTATGTATGTTCAGTTTTCCTAGATTAAACATCTCTCTATATAAATACGGTATAAATATCAGAAATAATTAAGCCACAATTAGAACACATTCGTCATTTATCATAGTTGGGGGTAACTGTAGTTCTGCAAGTATATCAGTAAAATAAAATGTAATGTTTTGTAAATCATTAAATGTATATGATAAATACCTCAAAACTAAATTGTTACAGGTGGTATCTCCTTCAGGTGGAGCCCTGGAATTTGTTGAGATTGGAACTGACTCTATCCTCAGTGAAAGCTAACATAGAACAACATCTGCACATACAAGCTGCTAATCTTATACAACAAACTAACTCTACACTAGCTCTAGATTCTAACTCAACACAACTCTCTGTAGAAGCTTGTGAGTATCTCTCACAGATTAATCAGTTCAAAAAACAATTACAAATCACTACAGATGATGAGACATGTCCTATCGTTATAGATATAGGCGGATGGAAGATAGGAGCTGGTTTCTCTGGAGACGATGCACCTAGAGCTCTGTTCCCTCCTGTTGTAGGTAGACCTAGATACATGGGAGTTATGGTAGGTATGGGACAGAAGGACAAATACGTAGGAGATGAAGCTATGAGCAAGAGAGGAATCCTAACAATCAAGAAACCTTTTGAGTCTACAGTTAGACAACCTATAACTAAAAGAGCTCCAAGTCCAGTACGTGGTAAAGCTATAGATTCAAAGGCACAGATATCCTATGGTTGGGGTGGTGGAGGATCTGATGATGATGATGATGATATGGGGTTTGATCTATTCGACGATTTTGAATATTCAGACAAACCTATAATACCACATATACCACATAAAAGGAGAAAGCAAAAGACAATAATAAGACCTACTACAGCTGTTGTTACACCTCCTACTTCAGCTGTTACATATACCAAAGATGATGAATCTGAGGATGACTATGATTCTATGGTATTTGGGTTATTTGATGATGGTGATGCTGATTATGGTGAGTGTGAATATACGAGTAAACCTTCTACTAAGCATGCATTGAGCATCAGCGAAATTCCTAAAGAAAATACTTCTAAATTTCAGTTATCATCTCCCGAAGATTTTGGAGGTTTGTTTGGAGATGATTCTGATGAAGATGCATCCGCTTATTCTTCTGAATTGAAAACTGAATATTCTACTAGTTTAGGATTTAAGAGTTACGAAGAGCCAAAACAAGATGATCTAGATGAAGAAACTCAAAGACTTCTTGACAAAATGATGACTGATAGTACTAAGTCACCTTCTTCGCATCAAGTTCTGAAAACTGGCAAACATGGATCAGCTAAGATTTACATCCCTCCAGAACCAACATCAATGGCGACAGCGCCATTAGGCTCTAGAGATAAATTGTTACCAAGTATTCGAAAAGGAATGCTACTAAAAAAAATTGAAATATCTGATATGGACAATGAATTAGATAGTTCTGGTATTTTACTATCGAAATATGCTCCTCCTCCTCCTCCTGTAAAAAGAGGGGGCAAGGTACATGGATCGCTTTCCATTGCTCCCCCTCCCCTTCGTGTGGCTACTAGAGCTGCTCCCAGAGGGAAGGTGCATGGACCTCCTTCTATTGCTCCTCCCCCTGGAGCTGTTCAAAGTGCAAGCAAGCCATATTCTAAATCTGCTCTTGCTCCTCTTCCCCCTCCTCAAGCTGTTTCAACAAAGTTACATGGTTCAATGATCATTCCCCAAAAAAATTATTCTGATTCAAACATTAAGGAAGAGTCTCACCCTCAAAGTGGAAAAATACAGCTTTTTGAGAAGGATAGTCACTCCTACTTAGGACTAGATCCACCCAGTAGTAGTGATATTAGATCAGCTGGCTGTTCTCAATTATTTGATAACGCAATGCCGCAAATGCAAGAGAATCAAAATAGAATATCTAGGTCTTCAATAAACATGATGAGAAGAACGGATAAGGGAAGCAAGAATCAGAAAAAGGAATCGATTCATTTCGAATCGGGCAGTGCTAGATTTTGTGATACACGTCACGATGAACAGGTTAGATATCATCGGAGAAGTTCCTCAAAAACAAGTTCAAATGATCTAGATGAATATAAATCAGAGCAAGAATTGGTAGAACCACCGGATATAGACACAATAAGTGAAGAAATATTCTCCCTACAGAGTGAAGAAGGAAGTTGGGAGATATCAAATCTGAGTATAATACATTCCTTTCTACTTATGTCTCCAGAACAAATAGAAACAGAGATAGAAGAGAGTGGAGTAAAGTCACTAGGAGTATCAGTATACAAAAAGCTACTACAATTCATACCTACATTGATACTATTCATGTTCCTACACACTGTCTATCCTAAGAGCTTCGAGATGTCTCCCTCCTTCATCTCCTGGACCATCATACCTCCTAGATGGAAACCAGCTGGAGATAAGGCTCTCTCCTTTCTACGTACCTTCAATAAACAGAATCCTTCCCTCTCTTCCAGACTTGATCTTGCTACCTCTTGGATGCAGTATGCTGAAAAACGAATCAAAGTTCCTAACATTTAAATCTCTCTATAGTTTCCTTTTAGTATGAACAAACTCGATCTTTAGAATATTAGATATAGATAGCATGCCTTTATTAGAAATTTGGACTATGAAAGATCCTCAATTAGTGAGGAGTAAGACTTGGTGTGTAACTGTGTATGTGTGTGGAATATAAATATAGAAGTAATACTGTTGACTTGTTTTCTAAATACTTTCCGTTTATTTATCCAGTCAATCCCTCCTAACACGGGTAACAGTGAAAATAATGAATGGAAAATGTTGTAAGATCAATTAGCTACCAACTGTACAGATCACATGGCTTTGCGCCCAATTAATGAAATTAGCATCCATTTACGTATATTTAAGGGAGAACTGCAGCTGTTTCATAAAAATTTAGTACAAATAACATTACGTAGTATTAATTATAAGTTCACACATATTAAAAGGTTTTCCTTCAGGTGTATCCCTGGAATCCTTTGAGGTTGGAACTGACTCTATCCTCAATACAAGATTACATACAACGACATCTGTATATGCAAGCTGCTGAACTAATATATCAAACTAATTCTTCACTAGTCAAGGTAGATCTATCAACTGATGCTGACAATACTCTCTCACAAATCAATCAACTTAATCAACAACTCTCCACCACTTCTCTCCCCATAACACCCTTACAATCAGTTATACTCAATCAGTTCCTCTCCACTCATCAATCTTGTTCCTCTCCAGACTCTTCAGACGATGAGACTTGTCCTATCGTTATAGATATAGGTGGATGGAAGATAGGAGCTGGTTTCTCTGGAGACGATACACCTAGAGCTCTGTTCCCTCCTGTTGTAGGTAGACCTAGACACATGGGAGTTATGGTAGGTATGGGACAGAAGGACAAATACGTAGGAGATGAAGCTATGAGCAAGAGAGGAATCCTAACACTCAAGAACCCTCTTGAACCTACAGTTAGACAACCTATAACTAAAGAAGTAGTAACTAGAACGAAATCATCATCAGAATATTTTGTTAGTGGAATGTGTGCAATGATACCTTCCTCCTCCTCCGAGAGTTCCCTAGCTGAACCAATAGATCCTGCCTTTATAGAATCACCTCTAAATGAATATAATGATGAAACCATGTTGAGAAAATGTCTCACATATGATATGCCAGTTTCACAAGGACCATTATTTAAAGATTTAGACGGAGGAGGATGGGGCGGAGATTACTCGGGACGTTTCAATACGGGTTCTGTAGGTACAATTATACAACCTAAACGTGAAATATATGCATGCATTCATTCCTTAGAGGATACGACACAGTTATCCGACTATGATGCAACAGCCGAATCAGATAATGAAATGGGATATGATTTATTCGATGATGTTGGTGGATACAAACCCATCATGAGGAGACAGTCTGCAGGTTCATATGGAATGGATGAGTCTCTCATTGGTGAAATTAATGGATCAGGATCAGACTATGCACCAAGAAATGAAGTGGACGATTCCCTCATTGAAGATATTAATGGTTCTCCTCCTGTTTCTGCAGCTGCACCTGCTATGCTTAATAGATTGGAATCATTGGATGAGAGGGAAATTGAGATAATGATTTCCGAGGCTGTGCCGTACAGTTCTAAAGGAACACGTGGTAGTTCTGAAGACTGGATTTATCCTGATAACGAGGAGGGAGTTGAAGGAGCAATTTTAAAGGCATTAGAAGAAAACAAATTGGACGAGGCAGATGAAATAAGTCTACAAATGATCTCATCAGCATCTCAATTTACAAAAAAGAATGTTTTGGCTAGAAAAAAGGATGTATACAAATCTGATCTTGAAAGAGCTGGAAAGCAAGAGGAGATTCTTTCCCTACCCACGGCTCCACAAGCTCGTTCAGCCCCTCTAATGGAATTGGATTTACTACTAGCTGAACCATATACATGTTCAAGCCTTAGTTTGGTAAAGAATTTAGGAGATGACAAATGCAACGTGGCAGATGAAGGAGCTATACAAACGGTCTCATCAATAAATGCCAGTCTAAAATATCGAAGTGATAAGTCAGAAACCAAAACAGCTAAATTGCCTCGACTCAAAAATAAATTGAAAAGTCTTGGTGTAGCTAAAGGAGATGTGTCGTCTTATGCAAGAGCTGAAGAGAAACAAAAAGAGATTATTCCCCTACCCTCACTCCCACAAGCACCTGCAGCTCCAGAAATGGAAGCTATTTTGCATTACACAAAGCAAGAAGATGAGATATTCCCTACACTTTCTCCCGCTCCTCAAATAGAAATGGGTTTGCTAGATGATTTATATGAAGAGGGGGCCAATTATGGCTCCTATGAGCTTCTTGAAGACATATGCGGATACGATGATGATGATGATTATTACAGTGGTCCGTCTATCGTACATAGAAAATGTTTTGGCTCATCATCACCTATTGGAGGTCTATTTACTGTCGAAGAACGTGAGAAAATGATGGATGAATTTTGTGAAGATCTATATGATGACATAGAACCAAAGTCTTCGGAAACTGAACAGATCGTATTAGTACCAGACATGAATGAATTCTGTGAAGAAGTATTCTCTCTACAGAGTGAAGAAGGAAGTTGGGAGATATCAAATCTGAGTATAATACATTCCTCTCTACTTATGTCTCCAGAACAGATAGAAACAGAGATAGAAGAGAGTGGAGTAAAGTCACTAGGAGTATCAGTATACAAAAAGCTACTACAATTCATACCTACACTGCTACTACTCATGTTCCTACACACTGTCTATCCTAAGAGCTTCGAGATGTCTCCCTCCTTCATCTCCTGGACCATCATACCTCCTAGATGGAAACCAGCTGGAGATAAGGCTCTCTCCTTTCTACGTACCTTCAATAAACATAATCCTTCCCTCTCTTCCAGACTTGATCTTGCTACCTCTTGGATGCAGTATGCTGAAAGACGAATTTCTTACTCATCATGAACTATTGATTAATTATTAGATACTAGATTTACATTGGTATCCTATTCTACAGACTATTACGTTCCATATCTGTGTGATTCAAGTAATACATGTATTAGAAAGTAAAAGTAAATTTGTGCATAGTAAATAATATGTAATAATCGTCGAAATCGATAATACATCAAGGGCCGTCGACATTTGTACAGTTCGTCTTATTTGGAGTACGCTGTACTTATGTATTTTATTCTAGAGAGGAGAAACACCACGAAATTACGATGTAGACTCTTTAATATCAGAAGTGGATGTAACCGTGAATAATAACGAAAGATTAGGAGGAGATGAAGATGTGAATGTTGAAGAATATGAGCAGCAACTTGCTTTACATAAAAGCTATCTATTTTCCTCCTTTGATCAATGTCTTACTTCCCCATGCTATAGCCCAAGATCTCCAAGCTATCGTCCTACTTCTCTATGTTATACTCCTACATCTCCAAGCTATAGTCCTACTTCTCCAAGTTATACTCCTACATCTCCAAGCTATAGTCCTACTTCTCCAAGCTATACTCCTACATCTCCAAGTTATACTCCTACATCTCCAAGTTATACTCCTACTTCTCCAAGTTATACTCCTACATCTCCAAGTTATACTCCTACTTCTCCAAGTTATACTCCTACATCTCCAAGTTATACTCCTACATCTCCAAGCTATAGTCCTACTTCTCCAAGTTATACTCCTACTTCTCCAAGTTATACTCCTACATCTCCAAGCTATAGTCCTACTTCTCCAAGTTATACTCCTACTTCTCCAAGTTATACTCCTACATCTCCAAGTTATACTCCTACATCTCCAAGCTATAGTCCTACATCTCCAAGCTATAGTCCTACATCTCCAAGCTATAGTCCTACTTCTCCAAGTTATACTCCTACTTCTCCAAGTTATACTCCTACATCTCCAAGCTATAGTCCTACTTCTCCAAGTTATAGTCCTACATCTCCAAGCTATAGTCCTACTTCTCCAAGCTATAGTCCTACTTCTCCAAGATTTCCAAGCTATAGTCCTACTTCTCCAAGATTTCCAAGCTATAGTCCTACTTCTCCAAGCTATACTCCTACATCTCCAAGCAGGCCAAGCTATACTCCTATATCATCGAGCTATAGCCATAGATCTCCAAGTTATAGTCCTAAATTTCCCGAACTCACAGTTACTAATGGTTTATCATTAGACATTAATATTTCAGAATCCATCAACGGTAAAGAGTTAACCACTTTTACTAGCGCAAGGAACGGACGCGGTATGAAAAAGTCAGAAGTAGAACACATATTTTGGGGTGGGGAAGCAGTTAAGAAAGATGTTAAAAAGGGAAAGAAATATCTAGAAATAACTTCCAAGACCGACCAGACAGATTTACAAGAAATAATCTCTGTATTAAGAAAGAAGAGTATAACCTTGAAAGAATTACTAACGGAATTAATCAAGCTTAAAGATGACAGAAACTACTTCAAATTACAAGATTTACATTTCGCAATTTCCACAAAAGACTTTTCAATTATAGAACTCGTAAATCAAGAATTGATCGATAAAGGAGCCAAATCTTTGGGTACTAAAATGTACTCAAATATTCAGAATTTCATATCAACTCTCCTGATTCTCTACTATCTTCACCTGGTATATCCACATTACTTCAAAATGAAATCTACATTTAAAGGATGGGATGTTGACACAAACAAGTATAATAAAATGTTTGAATATAATTTAGAATATTTGAGGGAATTTGATTCAAAGAATCCTGGATTGCAATCTAGACTTGAGCTTGGATCATCATGGATAGAATATTCAATGAGAAAGTATATAGTAATAGTGAAGAACTTGGCAAATTGAATACAGATTTACATGAAGTAAAAAATTAGTAGCTAATGTGTAGTAAGTATGTATATTTGTATTTATAATTACGTGCTTGAAAACTTTTCAGTAAAACCCAATATGGCGACAAATATGCAAATTCCATACTTACAACACCTTGTAACTGTTTCCTTGATAGTTTCTCAAAATCCCCCTAGATTTTCAAAATATTCCCTGGAGTTGGATATCTACTTAAATACGAAAATAATATAAGTATTTACCTCTTTTTGAGAAAAAGACAGAAAATTCCAACATTTTCCCTTTCTCCTGTATGGTTGGCAAGTATGAAATTCAACCATCCTGAATGTGATATTTTTAGTAGAATTTTGCAGAAAGCATAAAAGTATACTTGGATGGTTTAAATATTTCATAATTCGGCTTCTTAACATTTTTATATGAACAGTACACGTAGATAATTATTTTAGCTGCTATGACAGTATAATCACTGATGGAACGTAGAATTACTCTCAAAAGAGAATCTCCAATTTGGGTTGGATTTTTATTCAGTAAATTTCTCCATACAAGTTCTCTATTCATACTTTCTTACATCCTCAACTCTACTCCGATACCGATCGCCATATTCCTCATAAAGATAGGCCTATCTACCGTATATCTTCCTCTTCAAAAGCCCTTCTCTCATGGCAAACACCTCAGTTACCGCTTATGGTTTCGGGTATTCAGATACTCCCTATTGGCTATTCTAGGAGATTTTCTATGGATTGGTGGCTTGGCAATCTGTGGACCTATTCGTGCCATTCTCTTGTACGACCATTATGAGCCTATTGTTCTCGGTCTGATTACAACACTAGTTCAATGTGGTAGTGTTAGTTCTGTAAGGAACAAAGGCAGCTGGTATTTCATTGGTGGAGTCATAACTATGTTATTGTTTGATAAAGATACGGGGAATGGTCTCCAGCATCCTGAAGGAGCACGTAGCAGCTTTCTACTACACTGGGTTTACCAGGTAAGTATAGTATATTCTATTATTGTTATACCATATCGCGTCACTGAAACGAGTTCCTAATATTGAATTGATGGATATTCTGATCAAAGACTTGAGAATGATATTTACTTGCAAGACAATCCATCGTTATCCGTATACCTATACGGTATATAAACATCACAAAAGGGGTTACCAGGGACCCTGAAACTTTCGACCGCGTTTTTTGCCAAATTCCCATTTTGTGGAGTTTCATTCGTACTAGGAATTCTATCCATTTTGTTTTCAGAAGTTCCCCGTTTCAATTCCACAGGCCCAGTTTGTGAAGGTTTCACTCTGTATTGTATCCATACCTTCTGCATTACAAATTTTGTTTTCCATTTTAGTTCTCCTCATACATTGGTCTATCAAGTGATCACAAAACCGGTATAATACTATTGGTGCTAGCTCTCTTCTATAAATCAGCTCTAAACAGAGTCAGCAAGAGTCTTTCTAACGAGATAGGAGGTGTGAAAAGATTACAGACGCTCAGCTGTATATTTTCACTACCGTTATTACTACCAATATCAATAATACATGTTGTATACAACGGAATACCTGCTATATCAATACCAGCTATTATATTCGTTATTATCGCATACCTAGCCTGTTTCTATGGTTACCATCTTGTGCATAGTGTCATAGAAACAACAAAATATGTCCGTTTTGGTACAATGATAGCATTCGCTACAGGATCTGGCTTTAGTATAGGAAATATGATATATAATGTTGATACAACTCATGACATCACTGTTGGTCTGGCTATGAGTGCTATACTGATTGCCTGTGGAGTGTATTTGCTATCCGAACCAACACCCAGACACCAGGAAATAGGGGGTAGGTATTCAGGTTCTGGACTGCCGTTACTCGCTACACAGACTCGTGGCACAAGCTGGGTATCAGCGTTCAAGAATAATATGGGGAAAATATTATCCGCACACGAATCCAGGAGGATTTTTTTCTATCTAACCATAAATTTAACTTTCACTGGAGTTGAATTCTTATACGGATACTGGACGAATAGTTTGAGTTTGATTTCAGATGGTTTTCATATGCTATTTGATAGCTCAGCTCTTATGATAGGCCTATGGGCATCTATAATGGCTAGAATGAATGCCACGCGGATGTACCCATTCGGTATGAATCGGATTGAGATATTAAGCGGGTTTATAAATGGAGTGTTTTTAGTTGTTATCGCGTGTATGATATTTTTAGAGGCGATAGGTAGGTTGCTGGATCCCCCGCAGGTATTGACTAACCGTCTCTTCACGGTTTCAGTCTTAGGTCTTATTGTTAATCTCATTGGAGTGTTCTCTCTGCATTCACATGGACATTCGCATTCTCATGGTAGTCACCATGAACCACATTCCACACAGCACCATGGTGACCATAAACATCATTCACATTCCACACATCAGCATGGTGACCATTCACATTCCACACATGAACATTGTCACCATGAAGGAGAGTCACATGATCATTCTATAGAAATTGAGCATCAACATGAACATACACACTCACATTCCACACATGATCACCATGGTAACCATTGTCATAGTGAAAATCTTCATGGTGTATTTCTCCATGTGTTAGCTGATACTATGGGTTCTGTAGGAGTTATAATTTCCAGCCTTTTGATAGAGTACTTTGGTTGGTATTGGAGCGATCCACTCTGTTCATTATGCATTTCTATGCTGATTTTGCTCAGTGTAAAACCTCTAATCGTCGATTCATTTCAATACCTCTCCTTGACAACGCCGAGGAATGTAAATTTACAATATGCGATGGCTCAAATACGACAGATACCAGGGGTGAGTTCTATCTCTAACGCGAGGATATGGCAACACGACTCAATGCAGTATTACGGAGTTATACACTTACAAGTTGAAACTGAGACAGATGAAAAAGGGACCATGGATAAGGCGGGTTCTATTTTCAAGGAGCACAATGTTACTCTCGTCGCTGTCCAGTTAGAAAAACAAGGATTCAGATCTCTAGCTTATAGTTACCCAACCTCTGCTTACCTCACCAGTTCTAAGATGTATGTGGACCATGGACCGAATATTGCAACTATGGAAGTATAGTACAAATTGTTCAGTAATATTTAGTTATTATTATTATTATTAGCTATTGCGTTAGCTACATAATACGTATATGGCTATAGATAAATGACAACTATCCAGCATTTTAGGGATATTCCTTATTAATTTATACTAGAGAGCCAGGACTCTAACTCTCATGATTTCGGGTCTACACTTACAACAAAATCTTTGAGTTTTGGTTAGAAAACTAATGCTAAACCATGAGAGTCTTCTCGAGTCGAACCTCACGATTTTTGAAACTTCCCAAGTCGATAGTCCAGGATAGCATTTTGCACAATATTGGCGAATTTTTACTTGTTCTTGCAAACGAAGAGTGTTAACTGTGTAAAATTTGTGAGTAGATAATATTCTCAAATATAATACATGTATGTAATACCATAAACAATACACTTCAATTATACACAAACATACACATAGTATAGAAACAAGTGAGAATGGCATATATTGTCAAACGAATACCTGTCACTTGGATTTCCTCTTTCGATGGAATCCATACTCGGGTACAATATCGATATTAGACTTCGGCCAGACAACACTACATAGCAATAACAGCGCCATGCTAATAGAGTACAGAATAACCACCAACTTCCCAATAACTGGGCCAAGAGAATAGGCTGTTATCAGTAATTCAGCTCGAGAACGTGTCGGTTGATCTCTAGCACTGTCATACACTATTTCAGTTCTCTCTGCTATATTATGCCAATTATAAAACTCCTCCATTTTATTGTGATACTCCCATGGGTCAGGTATATTATTATCACGTACATTCTGAATACAAATCTCCAGGCCATCGCATAGAGCTTGAACATTAGGTTGACATAACTCAACCATGCCTGGAGGTAATACTTCTGGTATTCCGCCTACATTTGTGCTGACAACTTGAAGTCCACAGCTGACGGCTTCACACATAGCGACACAGAATGCTTCAGTCAATGAAGGGTTGAGAAAAATGTCAGCTTTGACGAGGTGTTTTGGGACATCGACGTGATTCTGTCCTCCAAGAAAAGTTACCTAAAAAGTGCAATGCAAATGAAATCCTATGAATCCCTGGTTCAATGAAAGAGCATTTGGGATTAAGCAAATATAAAAGAAACAAAAAGCTCCCCGACCGGGAATCGAACCCGGGTCTTCCACGTGACAGGCGGAGATACTTACCACTATACTATCGAGGAATAATATAGGCTAGCTTAATTTATCCGTATTTATCCGTATTTATTCTCATTTAATTCTCCATAAATTAGTGGAAAGTGTTCAAAATTACAACTATCATTCAAACTGAAGAAAAGAATAAGATTTGTCGTATTTTCGTAACGTAATATCAAGTTCACTCTGACTCACCAAAAAGCAAGAAATTCAGCTTTTTGGCTTGTTTACTTCGAAAAGTTTTTTAATTAATTTATTAATAATCTTCTTGACTTGGTTTATAGAGGGAGACCTGTACATGTTAGAATTTACTGTTCTGATTTTGTCAGAATATTTAGTTCTGCACTTGTTAGAATCGGTTTTTAGAGTTCTGACTTTGTCAGAATGGTTTTTATCGAGCTTTGACTTCGGGAGAATTGGATTATGATTGGATTATCTAGCTAGCTTTGCTTGAGCTGAGAAGAGCAGACATTTCAGTAGACTATTTGGTTAACTGGCCAGGTGTTTTATAATACAGCTATATTTAAAGAATTACCGGAAGGTGATATTTAACTCTGTCAATCCATAACAATAAACAACTAAATAATGTCGAAACTAAATGCAAATATTAAGTCTTCAGAATCGGAGCACAATAAACTCGATATACACTATTTTGACAAATTCAGAACTCGATAACAACTAGTCTGACATATGCAAAACTCTAAAATATCCATTCTAACAAATGCAGAACTAAATATTCTGACATGTGCATGTCCCTCGTTTATAGATATTTCATTAGCTCTGAATGTTCAGATTGCATTCGCTTTGGAAACTATCATCTCAAACCAAGCTACTGCATGATTTGTACAATATAAACTCTCCAATTATCATTCGACAAACATATGGTTCGACACCAGATCCTCCTCCGATAATGTTCTCCTATATTAGCAGTAATTATAGGGAACAGATCATTAAGACGTATAACGCAATTACATTAACCCCTGGAAAGACAATTGAAAGGCTACATTTAGATTCACAGGAATTGAGGGAAGATCTCAGAATACAGAAATATCTTTTCAAGGAAATAATAGGAATACTTTCAAGGATTGTAAATACAACAAATGAATCAGTGAGTACTGAGTTACAAGAAATTAAGAATAAATTGCAACATTTAGAAGAAAAACAGAACGCAATTGATTCTAATTTTAAAAGGATTGAACCTTTCCAATTTCACCCACTCTCACACAATCTTTATGGATTCTATTCTGCTAGGATACTAGCCCCAGCAAATGCTCCTGACGCGTTCAAGAGAATGAGAATGATATTCAAGTACAACAAAGGAGGAAAGCTAAACTACTTTGCTCTACTACCAAATCATGAATACAGCTTGTTCCATATTGTATTAGAAAAAGCCAAGAGCTACGAGGAAGCATCAAATTTCTTTGAGAGATATAATAGAAACTGTTTTAATCAGTCCATGAAAGTGGAAGATAAATACAATAATTTGCTTAAAAAGTGTATTAAACTTCAGTACAGTCAACAGCTCATAAACTATATTAGCGAACAAAATAATGTATTTAAGAATTTGATGAAACAGATCCCAACTGTAAACTAAGAGATGTTTGTAATAAAGTTTTAGCACCTATAGGTAATCCTTTGAAAGTTTTAGCACCTATAGGTAATCCTTTGAAAGTTTTAGCACCTATAGGTAATCCTTTGAAATGTTTAATTCTAAGTTTCAAATTGTATTCAAAATGTATTCCTCTTTTGTAAATGTTGATAATAATCAAGCATATATACTATACATGTACATGTTCATGCGGGTACACAGTAGGCTGCTGTATAATTATTACTGGGGTAACATATTACGTAAATAGTAAAAATACATTTCTAACATGTTATGATACCATATCCAGGGTTCTATCTAGGATGTTAAATTTGGGGGGGAAGCTTTGAAATCCTTAGTACTCAATTATCAAAATATTACAACCTTGAAGTAAACACCAAACCTTTAATTTAATTCCTAATAATGAAGATTTCCCATTTGTTATTTATTTACACTTCAAATAGTATTTTCACAATGAATTGATATTCTAATAATTTATCAATTGAATAATATATTGCGATTAATAGTACATTTTATGAGATTTTTGGGGGGGAAGCTGAAGTGTTTGAGGAGGAAGCTTCCCCCCACCCCCCCCAGTAGATAGAACCCTGATATCATGGATGTATTTTGTATATCTGTAGATGATCGCGGATTATGATGATAAAATTTCTTGATAAAACTACATTCCAAACCAAATTAGCACATTTCTTCTACAAACTTTTTTATGCAAATACAATAAACAAACAAAATGGTTCTCTGCTGCCTCCTCCATTATTTTATTATCTATATAAACCTATTAAGAAACAAGCTACATCAACGCGAAATGTTGTTTTGAACATACCTCAAGCTACAGTAGAGAGGCTCACAGAAGAATTATCAAAAGCTCCCGTGAGTGATAAAAAATATATCCAAAAGATGAAGTATGGTTCTGAAAGAATCGATCCTTTTGCATTTCATGCTCTCTCCCATTCTCTCTTTGGATTCTATTCTGCTACGCTACCAAATATTAGCAATAGGATGCGAATGGTATTTACGTTTAACGTCCAAGAAGGGAGCTTAAAGTTCTGCGCTATATTGCCCTCTCATGAATACGAAGTATTTCATAAAATATCCTTAAGAGCTAAGAACCTCAATGAAGTATACGAATATTTTGAAAAATACAACTTGTATAGGTTTAACCAGACTCTTAGCCCTGAAGAACAATATCGACACCTAATTAAAATGTGTACAAGAAAGAAATTCAGTGAGTCGATTATAGAGTACATGAAGAATGATGAAGACTTTATCAAGTTGATGCAAACAAAACTTTGAGTTAAAGAATATTTTGCTTTATAAACTATTTTTGTAACTATTATCTTTTGACAAGTTTATCAATATATTTGTTCCCTCAATTAACTAATACTCATATGTATACGGTCAACTCCATGATAATTACTTGGATATAAGCAGAGTTCGATATAACAGATCTAAATGTCAATATATACGTATAAGACTGTCCCATAGACAATACCTGCTGATGTAGATTATGCATATCACACACTTCATCTAATAGCTTCCTCTTAGGTCCATCTCCTCCAATCATGAATCTAACATCCTTATGTCTTCCACATATCTCTGGGAGAATACCAGCTACCAGATCCATTCCCTTCCTATACACTAATCTGCTCATAATAGATATAGTGATGTAGTTAGGATCTCTAGCGGAAGGATCTGGTAAAAATGCCTATAGAAGTTTGTAATTAATAATTTTGAAATTATTCGGTAATAATACGTATTGCATTTAATTCTAAATAATTAGGCTAGCTAGACCATGGGTATCTAACCTTAGTATCCACTGCATTAGGAATAACGTATATCCTCTCAGGTTGCATCTTAGTTCTGAGATAAGTATTCTGCTTACTTACATAAGAAACACATATTGCATGAGATACATTAACCATAGCTAACTCCAATACTTTATTCATTAGAATAGCACTAGCATCTGCAAAACCGAATAATGAATGGTCTGTGAATATACATTTGAGTCCAAAGCATATAGCTATACTCACAGCTTCTAGACCAAGTGTAGAGAATGCACTGTGACAATGTACAATCTCAATCTGTTCTCTGATGAATATATCACGAAGAATTGGGATAAGACCAATTACACTAGGGAATATTACCTAAGAGGAAATTTGGTGAAAATATGAAGGAGAACACATTTTAGTTGGTTTTTATAGCAATAATAGCGAATTTTCTAATTTAATGTTAGAATTGGATATATGATATGAACTCTGAAAATTTCCAGTATAGATACAGTATAACTCGTACAAGACGTACCTCCTCGGAAAACATAATTACTACGTAAAATCAGAGTGTCTTATCCAAATAGAGATTGTATTAAATGAATAGGAACTAAATATTTGAGATGAGAAGTAATACATCTTAACTGAGTTCTTCTATACCTATTATATTCTAACATTTAAAATCTTAAACCGTTTCGTATTAGATAGCTCGATAGATGAGGGTTAAGGTAGGACTAACTCAGATCAGCAGACGTGTAGAAAAGCTTCATCTATTTGGAATATATTTCGTTACCTTTACAACAGTAGGAGTAGCACTGTATCACTCTTACAGACTACATATTACGAAGGATTTCGTTTCTATTCTGGATGAAGATGATAGGAAGAGACAAGAAAAACAGAGTGAATATCTAATAGATCAACTCAAATGGCTATCAAAGCACAGGGATGAAAAAATACCTGTATTACACGATAAAGAAAAGAAATAGATTCATTCAGTATATTACATTAATGATAACACTATTATACTATCATTTTGCATAACAGAGAATTGATCTATCTTGCTATTACGTGAGTATTTTCGTCGAGAAACATAGCAGAACATTTCAACTTCATATACACTATAATTATCTCGGAGACAACACTCGGTAATACATATGTACTACTTCTTTACAAGCAAAATTTAGTGCCCATTCTTTTTAATGCAATCTCTTTCGGATAAGACGTACACTAATACGTGTACCAATTTTCGTTTCCCGAAGAGGTAACGTCTTATCCGATTTCTACTGTATTAATCAGGGCAACAATTTTCCCTGGTGTCCATATGGTTTAAATACACAATATCTACCCGCTACAGTTTGTATAATAATCTCACCTGATTATAGAAGGGAGGATATAGAGGTAGATAATAAACCTTGAGGAATTCTGAGAGATATCTAACTCCTGTTCTATCTCCATAAGCATGAGTAACAACAATAACTTTATGACCTCTCGACATAAGACACTCACTTACTTGAAATATGTGATTCTCTACTCCACCCATATTGGGATAGAAGAAATCGGAGACCATACATATCACATGTGGCTCGTTCATTCTATAGAGCTTATAATGAGCAAAATGGAATACAGTTAACTCCCGATATAAACCATGGAATCTATATTACTTTGTCTGCTAATTAGGTACCATATTGGTACAATTTAAGACTTCAATATAAGCGGGTATTTCAATATATCCGTGTTCGATATAACGAGAGTTTTGACTGTATATTTGATCAATCTACTTGATAGATTACGAATCTCACTCTAACGAATTCCCTAATAAGAAGCATGTAATATAAAGCAAAATTTAATTCATTGAAAATGCTACAATAAATGAATTAATTAGTTTCCATTTTAACATCAGGAGTAGGGGATATAGTCTCTGTCTCTTTCTTCTCTGTAACTCCAGCAGGTATTCCTGTTGTAGGAAGTACGGGAGGAAGCATTTCCGGTCTACCAACTCCGGAAGAGATCATCTCATACATAGCAAATTGTGCTTCCTCTACCTTACGACCAAATCCACCCCTATCAGGGTCATAATCTCTACGGTATTCGTCTCTCACCTGAATAACAAGAATATATTTTCTATGAATCAAACACGAGTGTATAAATACAGTAAACTCCTGTTAATCTCGAGCAGATCGCTATAACGAGAGTTTACTATATGTTAATTACAGCTGTCTACCTGTCCTCCACTTTTTCCTCTACCAAACTGTCTCCCCTCAATAAATCCAGCATCCCAGTCAGTCCGGATAACTCTCTCATCTAGTTTAGTTCCATTCAGGAATCTCATACAACTCTCAGCATCTTCTCGTCTGAAGTACTCTACGAAACAGAAACCACAGGGGGTGTAATGTTCTCTGTCTAATCCCATTATTACCTAGAAGATTTACATAATTCAATCATTGATATTACTCTACATTACTCTAACTGGTACGTCTGTACGATTTTGAAAAAATATCGCGAATGAAGAATTTGGAATTCGCAAAAATTATGTGGTTTTTATGAGTATTATTTGTTGTTTTCGTGAAGATAAAGTGCAAATAATTATTATTTCGAATAAACATGTAATTGTTACCAATTTGACTTCTCCAGCTAGAGAGAACAGCTCAAATATCTGTTCCTCTGTAGTCTGAAAGGACAGGTTCCCTACGTATAAAGTATTACTCCCCTTCTTAGCTGCTATCTGCTCCTGTACCTTCTCATCCCAATCAGGACTCCCAAATGGAAGTTTCTTAAGAGTAGCTTTATCGAAATACGCATTATTCGGATCTGTTGAGACTTCAGCTGGATCTACAGTAACCATACTTACAAATGTTCAATTATAATAGAAGTATCGAAGGGAATATAATTTATAATTGAAAATCAATCGCAACAATCAAATTATTATTTACAAGTAGAAATATTGAATTTAGCAAAATAATAGAATAGTTTTTGCTTTTTGTAACTGAAAGATTACATATTAACGATATTTTGCCGGGATATTGCTATATCCCGGGTTTTTGAAAAATTCCCTGTATTTCCAAGTAGGTAGTACACCCATAATAAAATGACAATTTTAGGCTATTATTTGGGAAAGGCACCAACACCAATCTCCGGATTCTTCAATTCTTCAGACACAAAATATCGCGCTCGGATAGTATCAACTTATACGTATAGCAGATTCCTATAGGATGGCATTTTGTAAGCCAAGTATAACATCAATAGACATAGCTAATTCCAACAAACTTGAATCAGAACACGTGACGTCAGTATACGATTCAATAGCTCCACACTTCAGTATGACACGCTACAAGCCATGGCCTAGGGTAGAGAGTTTCATACAATCTTTACCTCACAATTCTCTCGTAGCTGATCTAGGCTGTGGCAATGGGAAGTATCTGCATATTAATTCTACCGGGATCACGATAGGTTGTGATACATGTGTGAATTTGCTCACACTCGCGAAATCTAGCAGTCCATTTCTAATCCAAGCAGATACAACCAATCTACCTTTTAGCAGTAATACATTTGATGCTGTAATATCTATAGCAGTGATACACCACCTTAGTAGCGAGGAGAGACGAGTAGAAGCTCTGAAGGAAATGGCTAGAGTATTAATACCAGGAGGACGTATGCTTGTGTATGTATGGGCTATGGAACAAGATAAGAGAACGTTTGCTACACAAGATGTATTGGTACCATGGCGTATGAAGAAGGCCAGCACAGAGACTACAGAGGGAAACAAGATTAAGAAGAAGAAATATCGCAAAAAGAAACTGAAAAACAAAGTTGTAAAAACTGGTGATATAGTTTATGAAGCAAATTTAGATAATTTGTTTGGAGAAGATAACTTTACATTTGAAATAGAGAATATTTCAATAACAAATTGTAAAGAAGATCTAGAGATAATCAATGAATTGGAAAAAGTTGAAGAAATAGAAAACGTGGTGTTAGAAAAGGAGCAAACTCAACTTGAAAACACAAGAGATTCATTCGACACATTTATGAGATATTATCACGTATTCAGGGAGAATGAATTGAGAGAATTAGTTGATAAATTTGTAAGCGAAGTTAGAGTTATAGATAGTTATTATGATCATGAGAATTGGTGTGTAATGGCAGTTAAATTAGCCGATACATCATAAGATACTTTGATAAATAATAATATTAATTATTCACTAAATTCTGTACAATAGAAAATTGGAAT
Organism: Oopsacas minuta; assembly: GCA_024704765.1. NCBI lineage: Eukaryota > Metazoa > Porifera > Hexactinellida > Lyssacinosida > Leucopsacidae > Oopsacas > Oopsacas minuta. Next base: position 384,123 of record JAKMXF010000066.1, on the reverse strand, counting down.
AACCAATGTGGGATGTTCGTAAAGAAACTCTCTAGTCAAATTACCTGGAAGAGTTCTAGTCTTATCATCGATTGCTCAACATTCATTTAGGGACAGTTATAACGGTAAACACAAAATTCATGAAAACCAGATTGTCATGATCATATATATGTAAAGGCTAGAGCTTTCTTACCACTCACCTCCCCTTGGAAGTGTTACGTAATTTTGAACTTGCCTTACCAGAAAAGAGAAAATTATCAGAGAAATGTATTTGTGGTTATAACTCATAAGTGTGGCTGTGATTACACAGTAGGATGTAATTGTAAAACCAAAAACATATACTCGTAGTTTAAAATAATCAGCGAATTATGTAGAAATAATTCACGAGTATAGGTTATGCGAGTAAAACACTCGTTGGCTCAAAAAAGATCCAAATTAAATCTTGATCTAATATAAGAAAAGAGTTTTTCAAACTTAGAAATGTATTCAAATACAATATTAAGAGATCATCCAAAAGTTAATTGATTATAAACTGAGTGATTAAATAGAAATCATAAACATAAACATCATTCATTAGAATTAGAATTAAAGAATATATTAAGTGTAGATTGCCCAGTATTAACGATAGGTTTCTTCTTTCTACCTCCCTTTTTCAAAGTCTTCTCAATTTTAACCTTTTTAGACACCGACGGTTTGGGTAGAGATGGTGTAGACGTACTAAACTCAGAAATATCCTGTATAGCATGTGCTAAATGAGAATCCTTATGCTCCTGCAGTTTAGACCGTAGTACTGATTCATTACAAGTAACACACTTAACACTCTTCTCTTTCTTAGGAGCAGTGAATCCGAATCCAGAATTCGAACTACTACTAAAATCTTCAATCTTAAGAGACATATTTCTATTCAGACGTGCATCATCTGCTAAATGCTGTAGAATCTCTTCCTGTAGACTTAATGGTAGACAATGCATTGTAGGTACGTCTATTCCGCGTGCAGTTAGCATAACATTAGTTCGGTAGTTGAATGGTTCAGGTTCATCTGAGCTATAATCATGATCAATTAATGTTGGTAAATGTGAGATTGATACTCTATTTGCATAAGGAATTGATTCTAGAAAGGCAGCTGCATCCGTCTTTGGAAGAGGGTTAGAAATAGAAGAACGTTGTGTGTATTTGAAATCACGGCCACGGTTAGGGAAATTAAGAGCAAATTGAGCATCAATGTCTTCTTTGAGGCCAATAAGTGCTGGATGACAACTCCGATCTATCTCAAGGATCTCAGGAGTATCTTCTACAATATTTGAAGTTGTAGGAAGCATAGTACTATTAGAATCATTGTTTACTACACTGAAGTTTAGCTTGTTTTGTATACTATTTTCAGTTATTTGAGTGAAATTACATGCTGATAATCCCAAGCTAGTTATAGCAGATACCCCAATAGCTTTACATAGCTCATTGTCCTCTGTAGAATTTCCTTTCAATAAACGAGAAGGTACTTTATCCCTTGACATAGCTAACCAGCAAATTTCAGTTAATCTATCCGCGCAGTTGACAGAGAACGGAGCTGCACGAGTTATGCCATGTCTCGTCTCCACCGGTTTATAATAGAGAGTAATTGTCAAAGGTTTTCTCTTATTAATTTGCTGATCTTTAGTAACCCTTTCTACAATCTCAAGAGCCAGCTGATTCAGCCAATGTTTCACTGAATCAGGTGTTCTTAGTGTATCAGGGCCGAGGAAATTTTTCCCACAAGAAATACTCTTAGATAACTGTCTCTTCTTAACCTCTTCACTATACGTACCTTCTGACATAGCAAATACAAAATCACCATCTTTTTCACCAAGAATTTTCCTTAGCTTATCAAGTCCCATATTATATACTTCAGCCATGAATTTTACATCTAATTTTTCTATAACTTTGCTACCTAGCTTACCACCCAAATTCCTAAGTTTATCAACAGGAACTTCTTTGAACAAATCCTGCACACAAGAATGTGGGAGAATTGTCAGTCCTTTCGGTTTACGAATTCCACAAGCTAATTTAGCTAAGCTCTTGTTCCTGGCAACACCAGCGGAGCAATGGAATTTTGTTTTTTCTAATATATGTTTCCGCATCTCACCAGCTATAACACCACCGATAGCCAAGTCCCTATCTCCCCGAGAAATATCACTATCAAACCACTTTTTGCTTCCTCTCTTAGACTTATAAGTAGCTACATGTATATCTGATATCTCGTCTCGTAGATTAGCACTCTCTCCTCTTTCTCGTACAAGATCAGTTATGTCTATGTAGGCTTCATCTACACTGGCTTTCTCTATCCAATTCGTGAAATCACTCAATGCGGTTATCACCTCTGCCCCAGCATCTCTGTACCGTTGGAGATCAGCTTTCCCGCGTTTTTCTGGTATACGAAAAAGGTGACAATCAGGACATAACATTTTCGCGTCATCTCCAAACCCTCTTCTGTTGATTCCGAACTCTCTCGCTTCGTAGGAAACAGCTACAATACTTCCTCCCTTCCATGACTTGTACTGAACAACAACACATGGCTTACCGTTATACTCAGGGTGTATACGTTGTTCTACCTGTACATAGAAGCAGTCCATGTCTATCAGCACTATTACACGTTTGTCACTACTCATCACTTAAACTCTATATGCAAAGTGCAAACTCAAAGACACACAAATATAAGGAACTTGTATATGTAATTTATCCAATAATTGTAATCGTTGGCACCCTTGAGAGAATATAGATACAATGGAACCTCGTTAATAATGCGAACACCAACCAAACATACGTTCAAAATCTGTTCGCTATATCCGGAGTTAGTATTAACCGAAAAATCTTATTAACGGTATTCCAATTGGCATTGTGCATTACCAAATGTCGAATGAATTTATTCAACGATTTATGTGGCATTGGAAGTTATGAATTAATTTCCTAGTTAGCTCTTGACAATAGCTAGACACCTTAGCCAAATTATGCGATATTATAACAGCTAAAGCTGCTGGGTAAGTCAAAATCCAAACAGTCGAAAGCACACAAAATACCTAAAATGTATAATGAAAACAAAGAAACAAACAACAAAGTCAAAAGTACGAAGAGACATTAATTAACTTATAATATAAGGAGGAGCATAACTGTATACAGTACTCAACAAAACAGTTTTAGAATGTATAAAATAGGTCACTTAATACTATGCCTAATTTACTCCTCACACCACACGAATCAGTGAACCCAAGGAGCTTGAGATTCTTCAATCAGGGCATTGATCACCAACTCCAATTCATTGTTATACTCCTCTAACAACTTAATGTTGAGTTCTCTGTTACAGAATCCCATCTTCATGAGACGTTCAAGAAGTGTAGTTGGTTGTTTTGGTTTCCAGTTAGCGCTAGGAGCTATCCATGCTTCTTCTTCGCTTGTGAGTGAAAGGTTAGGAAAAGCTTCATTAGAAGCAATCCATTTAGTAGGATCTTGTTCTTTACTGCATACAGCTCCACTGGACTGAGATAACCACAGGTCAGTGTCTTCAGTGACGGCTGGTTTAGCTTCACAAGGGGTAGTATCTGAATTTGGTACCATGAAGCTTTCAGAGGGGGGTAGATCAAAGTTGAATTCATAGATAGGAGGAGAGATATTGACTGTTTGTGAGGTGGAGAGAGGAGTAGTAAGATCGACTGGGGCTGTGTACTCCTGGGTCACGGAGGACATAGAGGTTGTTTGGGAGAAGTCAAATTCAATTGGTGAAAAATCTTCACAGGAAGAAAATAGTTCCTCTTTTTGCTGTACTTTAGGGGTAAGTGACCTTGTAAGACTATCATCAAGTTTATCTACAACTGATGATACGAATGACTTAATGCTAGACATAGGAGAGACAGAAGATCTGGAGGTTATGGATACATTCGGTTGAGGTGAATGCGTCGTAAAGGCTGGTGGAGCTGAAGGCGATATGGATGGACTTACGAGTTCAAGAGAAGACAAAGGAGAGTAATCGTTAGAGTCCTCATAGATCTGTTCCTTAGTAGCATCAGGCACTATCTTAGCAGGAATAGTCTCGTTACCCTGACTGAGATACATTGGCTTATCGGGATCAAATGAATCTGGCATCTGTACTACAATAAAGCTATCTGCTGAACTACTTGCTACTGAAGCAGTGTCTCCATTAGATATGAGGCGAGTGGGAGGAGGAGATGAGGGTGTGATGTCAATGGCGTCATGTAAAAACTCATGATCTGAGTCTGAGAAGAGAGGAGAATTTCTGTCATGTTCTTGTATCAGCTCTGTAGCATCTAAGTCAATACTATCAGTGTCTTCTCTAGGCAAGGCCTATGATAGAATATTTCATAAATAGCTTATAAGCCAATTTCCATAAATAATATCTATATGGACACGTACTTTGCAGTGTGTATGTGTAGCAGACGTATGCAATAAATTTATTAGTCTTGTTATGAGATAATACGTAATGATATTCTTGTTATGAGATCCTTTGCAAAAGAGGTGCATACATTGTGCAATAATCAAGTTACCAGACAAAGTAATTGAAAGCATGATTATTTGCAAGAAGGCATGTTGGTAGATAAAGAATTCGATCAATTTATATATGCTAAAGTTTTACCCTCAATAATCCATAAATTTATCCCAATATGGCAGTATCTCGCATATTAAGAACGACTAGAAATTCGATAAGGGTACAACGAGGCCTCGAAAGTCGTAACTCTCGTTTCTTTCACCCAAAACATATATCACATCAATTTCAATTTCGTAACGTAACAACACCTAATATGAATTCATTAAATTTTTCATTAGAAAATAGATTACCTGTATGAACAAAGCATTAAAATCTATTAATAGCATGCCAGTACGTATATCAAATTCCATGCAAGGTAAATTACTTGCTTCGAACTTCAAACTATCTAAAATTAGAATTACGAGCTAAGGAATAAGATTGTATTTCAATTGAATAAATAGCACGAATTTGAACTTTTGAACCTTATATGGCATAATACTATTACGTATCAAATTATTATTGTTTGGTCAGCAATAACAGGGTAGTAGGGAATTCGGGGGTTTACTAATCATACAGGTATGATATATTGTCGAATTTGAATATCGCTAATACACAAAAAATTGTTTATGACTTTTCCATGTTTCAACACAACAAAATTATAAACTAAGCCATTTAGACAATCAAATCATTGCAATACAATCAATGTATTGCATGATTTAATTTATAATTACGCACTTGCAAAGTAAAGCAACAACAAAACGTAGGCAGCTGCTCTCAATTAAGGATTTTCAGGTAGGTGGACATGGACAAAATAAAATAATGAATTAGGAATAACACAAACCTGTAGAGAATTATCTTCCAAGTAATCTTCATGTGAAATAGCTATGAGAGGTTGCTGCATGCCTCCAGCTCCAGGATATGCTCTTATAGCAAAGCCCTGATCAGCTGATGCTAGATCCTCATCATCTTCAGCACCTGAATCTACTTCTACATTCTTATCAGATAAGACATGCTCGAATATAACTCTACACTCAGCTTTGAAAGATGGACCGAATGCTTTCCCGTGGTGTGACAGTCTCCATTTACTGTAGTAATAGCCCTGGATCTCTGGGGCAGTGAAGGGAACCTCCAATTCTATCTGATCACCCTGTGAGCAGAACGGCAAGCTAATCTGTCTCTCATCTGTTAACAAATTTCCTGACACACAATGGAAGCGAACAGAAGTCCAAAATGAATCTCCGTTGTTTTCTACAAGCCATTTACAGCTACCTCTACTCATAGGAAGAACGACTGCACACTCGCTTGTATCTCTTAGAATTCTAACACTGAAATCCTGAGAAGGTTCTTGTAATGCTATATCCTCAGAGAATACACCCACGCCCTTCTTAGTAGATCGTATTTTTCCTCGTAATTCTTTAATTTCTTTGCGCCTGAGTTCGATGTCAGACTGTAAGGCTCCAACCTACGTATATGGAAATATTATTATTAGAAGGTTCTTTATTAAGCATATACAGACAACTAGCAGCCATAAATCATATAAGGATTTTTCCCGAATTGGTCATAAGCGTGTAATGTATTACGTCATATGCATTGTAGAATTTGCACAATAAAATCTTGATAAATGAATATTAATAACTATCGTATAGTTTTCTACGTATAAATAAAACAACAGTTCATAACCGTTCACCAGTAGACCCCTTTCCATAGACTATAATACAAATTTTGAGATCATATAGAGTAGGTATGGACAGCTCGAATAAATGTTATGATAGTATATTAAATTACCTTAGCCTCTACATGTTGGGGCAGTATCATCTTCTTTATTTTCCTTTCTAACTTCAAAGCCTTTTTTGCTTTCTTATTAGCCTGTTTATCAGCGTAGAATTGTTTGAATAACTTTTCCTCATTGTTGTCGTTAGGCTGGTATATGTTCTCTCGTAGCATTGGTACAGGTTCATCGTCAATGTATCCAGCTCCTGGACAGGGCAGACGTATAAGCATTAGTATGTGGGTGGGGTCGTGAGCATCTGGATTCAGTAGACATAGTTCACAGAGATCGAACTCGGCACAATTCCCACATTTGTAACGATTCCCGATTATAGTTTTGTTGCATAGCTTACAGAGGATGCCCGTATGACACATGCTACTGGAGCTGGTCTTCATGAGAGAAGATGGCTCGGCTGTTACTGATTTGAGTAGAGAGTCTAGAACATTTGTTATTTCTTTAGAAGCAGTAGAGAGAAAAGAGTCAGTCCATTCAGATTTATTCTAAAGAATTTCAAAATGTATAAAATAAATAAATGAGAATTACAGTAGTTTTTTGCCAATTCTTTACACGAGAAAAATCATATATACGAAATAATCAGAAGGAATTACATCCAAAAGTCTATTTCTTTTCTACAATGTATGTTTTTTCGATGACAAAATTTCCGATAATTAAAGAACCCAGATGAGAAAAGGCCCCAATCAACTAAACTTACATTAGTGAGGTCAGGAGTAGTTTGTGTATTTCTGTTCACAGGTACAGATTCCTTTGGTGTAGATACATGAAGCATCTCTCCCAGCTCCTCCGCCAGCTCGGGATAGTATCCGGTTTTCTTCGTCTTCCCGGCAGATCGTGGAGTAGGCTGTGGCCTGGAGGTTGTGGTTATAACAGGCTCTTCCTTCTTATAGGGGGTAGCATTTGGTCCTGCAGTGACTGTAAGTCGTAGTGATAAGATGTTCCCGAGGTCAAGCATCCTCTTAGCCTCTGTGAACTCCTCTTCATTAGTCAGAGTTACATCGTCACCTTCTTCATCTTGGTACGTCACAATAATCTGACTTAGCCCAGAAATTTCCTTCAAGTGGGTGTGTAGCATTGGGAATGCGACAGATGGCATAATCGTGAATGTGTGTGGTGATTCCTCGTCGGGTAGTTGAGCTCTTACTTTGAATCGCGGCTTTTCCATTGACATTGCGTTGGATAATAGATATTAGATTGTTCTTTTGAATTGATGCTTAGCCTACTATAGAAGCTTTATTTATAGGAATTCATAACATATAATGATTACTCTCAAATTACCAGTGAGATATATATTTTTAGTACAGACTCTGATTGTACTACTAGAGGCTATATGATTCACAAGTCTGTTATTATAACTCCAAGAAAATGGACGGCTAATACACCCGCGTTACTCATTAAATTAGGCAATTTTTGTAAGGTAGACAGACATATAGACGTAATGTTATGCAGCTGAGGTTATCAGTCCAATAGACTGTAACAATGAAAAAGTCGTTGTTGCAATTTACATAATAACATTAACCAGATAAGAATATGAGACAATATATTGGGGGAAAATAATCTCAATTTTGATAAGTTCTGTTGCACATATTGATGGAACCTGGATTCAATAGACAATATTGAAGCCTCCAATAAGGATTCATAAAGTTAACATTTCAAGAAAACAGGTCAATTAAGTAATACTGATGGAAAATTATGCAGCTATGCTACTATTTAGTATGTAGGTTCGTATACACTACAAGTAAAACTTGTTAGTAGTGGCCTACAGCGGGAAAAAGCCTCCGGGAACGGAACAAAATATCTCGACTTTTGCCAAGTGATCTCGTAATATTCTGCGATTCCAAGGTATAAATAGTGCAGCTGCCTATTTCGATACACCTCAATCCAAACTGGTCTTACTTATTTAACCCTAGAATATTCGATAATTAAAATTCCATACAAATTAAAGAATTATAATCACAGCAAATATAACTTCAAAAAAGCAGTTTTATTAGTAAATATATTTTCAATATTTAATTCATATTGCTCTCTTCAAATTCTAGCTCTGAGCGAGGGCGGACCATTAAATGGAGTGTAAAATCTTTCTTGATATTGTAGCAGGATAGTGTTCTCCAATCTTCCAGCTGTTTCCCTGCTAATATGAGGCGTTGCTGGTAGGGAGGGATCCCTTCCCTGACCTGAATCTTAGCACACACGTTTGCAATGGTGTCACTAGGCTCAACCTCAAGAGTGATAGTCTTACCAGTTATAGGTTTGATGAATATTTGCATGGCATTCTTAGGCCGGAGTACTAAATGGAGTGTACTCCCGTTATTGATATTGTAGTCGGATAGTGTTCTCCAATCTTCCAGCTGTTTCCCTCTAAATATGAGGCGTTGCTGGTCGGGAGGGATCCCTTCCTTGTCCTGAATCTTAGCACACACGTTTGCAATGGTGTCACTAGGCTCAACCTCAAGAGTGATAGTCTTACCAGTTATAGGTTTGATGAATATTCGCATGGTACCCCGGTGCCGGAGTACTAAATGGAGTGTACTCTCGGTCTTGATATTGTAGTCGGATAGTGTTCTCCAATCTTCCAGCTGTTTCCCTTCAAATATGAGGCGTTGCTGGTCGGGAGGGATCCCTTCCTTGTCCTGAATCTTATAACGCACGTTTTCAATGGTGTCACTAAGCCCAACATCAAGGGTGATAGTCCTAGTCAGAGTTTTGATGAATATTTTTATGTTATCCCTGAAATACAATATAATTAGTTATAAAAATGTATACTCCATAGACAAATTTTATTATACATCATATGTATATTCACCTCGGAACAACATGTAGGCAGTTCTTCATCTGGGTATCGTAGACAGGTAGAGTACTCTCATCTTCCAGCTGTTTCCTATCACTATTGATGGATATGACTTTATCCAGCACAGATTTACTCTTATCTTGAGGTGTTATCTTAGGCACCTCCAACTCTATCTCCCCGAATTGATCAATTAGTGATTTGATTTGTTGTAATGATGGATAATGGAATGCAGGGATTTGTAGATTTGTTGGTGCTCTGAGATCCTCAAGACCCTTATCGTATAACTGAGCAGCTTGTTCATGGATCTGATTATTGGTATTTACTCTACTCCTCAATTCCTCTATTTCTTTTCGTGCTCTTTCTAGATCTTTTATGGATGAAATTCGAGTTGTTTCTTTGTTGATATAATCCTCCTTGAGTTGTAATAGTCTGTCTAAGAGACCATCTCTCCTTACGATCAATCGACGGATGAGAAGGTCGAATTTCTCTTGGATTTGTTTAGAGATATCATCGAACTGTTCTATCTCATTGGATGGTATGTTTGATGCCATTCTAATGGCTATTTGATAATTCAGATGTGTGATTATTAAAGTTAATTATCCAATTTGGGATTAAAACATTCAAATAATTTATGTATAAACTATAAATATAGTTAGAACGAGGGTTTTATAATCCAAGGGATATGAAGTCATGTTTCCTAAATATTATTAATAAACTATGTTCAGAGTGCTCCTATACTGGATTTTGTATTTGGAGAGGGTAGCCAAATCCTCCAACTGCTTACTGGCAAAAGAAATTAACTGGTAGTCTGGGGGTATCCCTTCTTTATCATGGATATATTGCTTCAATATCTCAATGGTGTCAGTACCTGGAGTACCAAAAAGAGATTGCCCTCGTCTGTTAGTTAGTTACTTTAGTTGTGACCCATGATAGACATAGTTATAGACGATAGATGATCTATAGACCTATCAGATTTCTTGTAAGTTAATAACAAACTACGTATAATACATATTATTATTTGTTACTTTATCCAAATTTGTTGTAACAACATTCTTATAATTAATAAACTAACAGAATTAAATCACTCGTTTGGATTTACACCAGTTAGTTGTATAATAAGAATTGATCAGTTCAACTTGAGCAATCGTATCGAAGGAGACGTAGGTATTGAATTGGCTACTCTAAGGCAATCTAGGCTCCAAATGTATGTATGCAAAATTTGTAGCAATTTGTCTAGTTTGTACTAATCAGTGCCCGGGTAGACTGACTATGATACTAAGCTATAAGGTAACAATATCAATCCAAAGCACTACTTTATATTCATGAAGTCCTGACTGTGTGACTGGCTCTTATAAGAATTGTGAATTCACTGAATTGAGATTATTCGTCTTTATCCAAGTAATCTTCTTCGCACAGTGTGTATAATTATAGCAGCACCAATCAACATCTCGATAGAAAAATGTATGTATGGCGGGCTTAAGAGAGCATGTATCCTTAAGATCAATCGGCAGATGAGAAGGTCGAATTTCTCGTCGATTTGTTAGGAGATATCATCGAACTGTTCTATCCCATTTTTGATGCCATTCTAATGGTTAGTTACTTTAGCTGTGACCCCAATGACAATTATGGCTGATATATAATCAATCAGAGTTACATACAGAGGAGGGCGGTGCCCTGAGATGTCATAATCACATATATTAGTAGCCTATTGGTCAGACAAATTTGGTTGGTGTCAAATAGTGGCACTTGATGTCCAATAGAATAGCAAAGGGGAGAAACACACCCAACGGGTATCCAACACATTTACTCATTTATCACCGTGATTCTCTTAAACCTGTGCGTATCCGCCCCTGAAACAATGTATTATTATGAAACCTCAGCTATTATAATCTCTATGTATACGACTATATTACATTCCTATAATTAGCATATTGTGGCATAATTACACTAATCTGTGTTGGGGGATGACTAACAGCTATCCTTCGTATTACCTATTTAGGTAGAATAGTGTTCATCCATCTTCTAATTATTTCTCCATTCTTAAGCCGGAGTTCTAAATGGAGTGTACTCCCGTTATTGATATTGTAGTAGGATAGTGTTCTCCAATCTTCCAGCTGTTTCCCTTCAAATATGAGGCGTTGCTGGTCGGGAGGGATCCCTTCCTTGTCCTGAATCTTATAACGCACGTTTTCAATGGTGTCACTAAGCCCAACATCAAGGGTGATAGTCCTACCAGTCAGAGTTTTGATGAATATTTCCATGGCATTCTTAGGCCGGAGTACTAAATGGAGTGTACTCCCGTTATTGATATTGTAGTCGGATAGTGTTCTCCAATCTTCCAGCTGTTTCCCTTCAAATATGAGGCGTTGCTGGTCGGGAGGGATCCCTTCCTTGTCCTGAATCTTATAACGCACGTTTTCAATGGTGTCACTAAGCCCAACATCAAGGGTGATAGTCCTACCAGTCAGAGTTTTGATGAATATTTCCATGGCATTCTTAGGCCGGAGTACTAAATGGAGTGTACTCCCGTTATTGATATTGTAGTCGGATAGTGTTCTCCAATCTTCCAGCTGTTTCCCTCTAAATATGAGGCGTTGCTGGTCGGGAGGGATCCCTTCCCTGTCCTGAATTTGATAACATACGTTTTCAATGGTGTCACTAGGCTTAACATAAAGAGTTATTGTCTTACCAGTCAGAGTATTGATGAATATTTGTATGCCATTCTTAAGCCGGAATACTACATGCAAATGGAGTGTACTCCCGTTCTTGATATTGTAGTCGGATAGGGTTCTCTCATCTTTTAGCTGTTCCCCAGCAAATATGAGCCGCTGGTTGGAAGGGATCCCTTCCTTGTCTCGGATGTTAGCACGTAATACTTCAATAGTGTCAGTAGGCTTAACATAAAGAGTGATTATCTTACCAGTCAGAGTTTTGATGAATATTTCTATGTTACCACTAAAATAAAATTCAATTAGGGATTATTATACATCATATTTATATTCACCTGGGAACATCATTTATGCAGCTCTCCATCTGGGTATCGTAGTCGGAAAGGGAATTCCCCATCTTCCAGCTGTTTCCCCCCACTAATGATGGAAATGACTTCTTCCAGCACAGATTTGCTTGAGGTGTTACCTTAGGTTCCTTTTCAGTCTGGTTTGGTACCTCCAACTCTATCTCCCCGAATTGATCAATTAGTGATTTGATTTGTTGTAATGATGGATAATGGAATACAGGGATTTGTAGATTTGTTGGTACTCTGAGATCCTCAAGACCCTTATCGTATAACTGAGCAGCTTGTTCATGGATCTGATTATTGGTATTTACTCTACTCCTCATTTCTTCTATTTCTTTTCGTATTCTTTCTAGATCTTTTATGGATGAAATTCGAGTTGTTTCTTTGTTGATATAATCCTCCTTGAGTTGTAATAGTCTGTCTAAGAGACCATCTCTCCTTACGATCAATCGACGGATGAGAAGGTCGAATTTCTCTTGGATTTGTTTAGAGATATCATCGAACTGTTCTATCTCATTGGATGGTATGTTTGATGCCATTCTAATGGCTATTTGATAATTCAGATGTGTGATTATTAAAGTTAATTATCCAATTTGGGATTAAAACATTCAAATAAATTACGTATAAACTATAAAATTCAAGGAATCTAAACTCACTAAAGTCATGTCCATACAGATTAGTTGTTGAAGTTGGATAAAAGGAATTGAGCTGTTTGGCAACCATATTATCGCAGGATGCAAAATGTAGCAATTCGTCCAATGAGTACTAGTTAGTACCCCAGTAGAAACAATTTGAAAATGGCTTCGATTTCATTGAAATAACACTGAACAGATCACATGTCACTCCTTTTCATATCAGAAGCTGACATTCAATAATCAGTCATTTAATAAACTAACAGAATTAAATCACTCGTTTGGATTTACACCAGTTAGTTGTATAATAAGAATTGATCAGTTCAACTTGAGCAATCGTATCGAAGGAGACGTAGGTATTGAATTGGCTACTCTAAGGCAATCTAGGCTCCAAATGTATGTATGCAAAATTTGTAGCAATTTGTCTAGTTTGTACTAATCAGTGCCCGGGTAGACTGACTATGATACTAAGCTATAAGGTAACAATATCAATTCAAAGCACTACTGTATATTCATAGAGTCCTGACTGTGTGACTGGCTCTTATAAGAATTGTGAATTCACTGGATTGAGATTATTCGTCTTTATCCAAGTAATCTTCTCCGCACTGTGCGATAATTTTACCCATTACACTTGTAAGTAAACCAAATGGTTTACCCATAAGAGTTATGGGTAAAATTATTCTACTCACGATTTAATATTTGAATACATAATTATCACCTTTGTATACTATATATAGAATATAATTTATTTACAAATTTACATACTCCGTGAATTGTGTAGTTTTCTCCTCAGGTTGACACTAATCATGGTTGTTATGAGCCAATAGACTACACTGAAAACATTGGTATTGTTATGCAACCTCAGCTATTATAATCCGTATGTAGTTGACTATATTTTAATTCTATAATTAGCATATTGTGACTTATATAATTTCATCATTGAGAGATGACAAACAGCTATCCTTCGTATTATCCCTACCTGATGCCTCCACCTCTCCCCTACGCTATACCAGGTGTTGCTAGTGTTGCTTATGACGCCACGGGTACTTCTACCTCTTTAGCTGTCAGTACTGCTACCCCTGCGCCAACAGGTAAATACATGTCGATTTGATGCAGTAATTTATCGTTTATGAAAATTATATTTTGACATACATTTCTTATATCAAAGTTTTTGAGTTTTAGTGATTCTTCCACTTACGGGGGCCTGTGGAAACGGAATTTCTGGAAACTGAGTGGAAAAAATAAATAGAGCGAACTCCTAGCCCATACAAATGAACATGTACCTCCGCGAAGGGGGAATTTGGCAGCAACGAGGACCCTAGATAGCATTTTCCCTGTTTATGGAGATTATGCTGTAGTTATATATGGTCTCTAAAATTTCCATGCCATATGATAAAATACTCTCACTTTACTTCAACATTTATTCCATTAGCTCTATACGATAGTTCTACTGCGGCTGCAGCACAGGCTCTGTACGGAGTTAACTACTCTCTCACTGGTCAGTCTACAGCCACAACTACTCCCTCTGTGTCTACAGGGAGCACTGCTGCTGCTTATTCTAGGTATATACCTGATTATTACTTCTTACTTGCATGTTGTAGGTCAATTGAAACTTATTTATCCTATCCTATAGCTATCCTCAGTATCAGAATCCATACAGTAGTTACTCTACCAGTGCTAGCGGTGTTGCTGCTGTGTCTGCTGCCTCTACTAGTGTAGCTCCAGCTACTGACCCTACTCAAGCTGCTACATATTCAACTTACAAGTGAGATTATCAAACGTCTTTACCAATTTGTTTATCAATTATCCTATTCTATCTCTAGCTACACTTCTGATCCTTATCAGTACTATAACTACACTCAGTCTACTGCTCGTTCTACCACTGCTCCTACTTCAGTTCCTCAATATCAGCCTACCACTGATTCATATGCTACACAGGTATCTTACATATTGCTTCATTCTATGTTATGTATTGTCAACGTAACTCGTATGTATGTAGCATATATGTGTGGTAATCTGACGTCATTAGCGCATCTTTTGGTTAGGCATTTACAAATTCCATTGTTTCTGGAGTAAATCAAGTCATTTTTGATATCTTCATTATACAGAACGATCGTAATCCATTTATGTGACAATGTTCAAATATTCAGGTAGTATATACAGTTTATACAACAGTGTACTTGTATTGTAATTTAGCGACCAGGGACTGGTAGCTATAGCAGCTACTCGTATGGAGACACAACCATAACCACTACTACAGCTGTTAGTTCCCCTTACTACGGGAGTAATACTGCATCCAGACCTTACACGACAGGAGGAGCTCAGTCTTATGAACATGGGGCCAACCCAAGTAAGCTATTGTATCAATTGACCTGTTTTATTAAATTTGGAATATTGTTACGTATATATCAGATTTATTTATCTGAAAATCTTTGTACCTCCTCCTTCTTCTTCTCGGTGAGTAGATTTGAGTATGCACTGTCTCTTTCCATTGATTATTCTATGTCGTATTTGGTTAATACCACGTTTGGTCACAAGCAGGTTAGGTCAACAAAACATAATGTTATTGGAATCAGGTAGCTTTGGATATAATACCCACGTATTGAGATATTTTATTTGTCGTTTTGAAACGATATGTAAGTGACTTTTTAATACTGCCCTATTCCGAATAGTATAATATAATATAATATATTTGAGATCCAGGACGGTAGGACCGCTCACCTTGTGCCATATGTGTGTGTTCTTATCGCTTAAGTTGTAACAGATAGACCAGGGATAGTTAATAGAAACATTCCGTCTTGATTTCATTACGATTGATAGATTTACAACATCCTTGGTATCAGAGTTGTCTACTCAATTACAACTTACCAGCAGGGCTAATAAAGATACTATAATGCTCTATAACTTGACAATTGTCAAGTATTTGACTTTAGTATTTCCATAAAACTAATCCTGTTAAAACTAGACCCTTGGTATTTACGCATTGTTGTTGTCCCCATTCCTATGAAAACAAATTTATACACGAAAGAACGTTCCTATATCAGTAAAATAGAATTGCCCACATGTATACTTATTTACATATTAAATTATTTTTTTACATTACAGAATACATAATTATTGTCAAACAATCAAATCTCCATTCTTTTCCTCGCTCTCCCATTAATACTATTATTAATCTTATCTGCTATACTCCAAACTATTCTCCTCCTCATAGGTATTGTTCTATCATTCAACATCCCTGTAGTACAATATCGTACAAATGTTTCACTGTTCATAAACCTATGATTATACATGTTCCATTCCTGAGTTGGATTGATTAATAGATTGTAAGCTCTGTCTACTCTCTCTGGGTATTCAAGTCTAAATATTCTAATTCCACGAATTCTTAATACTCCGTTCTTGTGGAAACTCTTCAAGTTATTTGTTATAATCTCTCCCACACTATTGCCTTTGTGTATATACTCAATAACTTTCCCTTCTCCGATATACACTGCGTATTGACGAGGATATTTAACCTTGTTTACTACGATATCTCCTTTCTCCACTGTTTCAGGTGATATTCGACTGAACTTACTGTTCATTATTCCCATCTCTGACTTTTGCCTTTATGTCAATCTCCATTCTTTTCTTATATATATATACTCGTGCACGGTGCACACAGCCATCTCTTCAGATATTGTGCCGCTTCATATATGTTTAATCTAGTAAGGTGTTATTCTATTAATACTCACGTTAATCTGCCAAGTTACCTTTAATCATATTAGTTTCCATTTCCATAAAGCAGAGCAACACGTGTATCGTATTGTATGTATACTTAGCATCTCTATTTATATCAGATTAAGTAATATATCATCTAATTATAGATATTATAACGAGAAATGGGATTAATTATGCCATCGTATATTTCTATGGTAATATATAATTATGAGTTCGTGTCCTTTGTAATTGCCGGTTCATCTATACATTGTCTTCCCCATGTTCTTATGTTTGGAGTAATTGTGATTGACATTTTCTATAAAATTGATGGAAAACTTTTTGAAATTATTTATTATTCACTTTGTCACTTACAGTAGCAGAAAACCAGGAATTTACAACTTGTCCATATGTATCTTTTCCAGCACTACATTTACAAATATTTATAATTATCATAGGATTAATCATATTTTCGCATCTTTTGACGTTCATTTAAAGTTGAATTAAGAAATTGGTTTACACACTTATCCACAGTTAATATATTTTAGGTTTTATGAGTTCTCATGGATTGCGCTTGGTAACTTTTGAATATTTTCTCTAGTCAGTAATAAATGTAGTATTCAGATATCAGTTATATCCATGGTACAATACATATGATTTTATTATTTGTTATATAATATGACAAAAATTGTTTCCTCCTCTACATGGTTATTAACCATGGATGGTGGATTTCGTATATCTGCTTGAATGTTGTTCTATTGTATAAGGCACTCCTCTGTTTTTGGTTTGGGTATTTTCCCGGATTAGTTACTATACATGCTTGGATGTTGTCAAGGATTTTTGATGCGAGATTAGGGAGGAATTTCTATATAACTTAAAACCACGAAATCTACCATCCATGGTTTATAACATCTAATTCGCATATAGAGGACCATTTTTAGTCAAAACAATTCGACTAGTAGTCTAGTTTAATAGATCAAATTGAAATATTTTATTTCAAAAATGTAACACAATTCTACAATATCCAAATACTAACTATATGGATATGTATCTACAAATACAAACATAACCAGTGTTCTACACGTTATTTATACTCTAGGAGTATTTAATTACTTTTTGACGCCTTTTTCTTCACATTACGAGTCCTGGCATATTTCTGTATTCTCTCAGTGAGAATTATCGCTAGCAACTCTTCCATAGTAAATATCAAGTGATAATCAATTACATAGAACTTCCCTTCCTCTGTTTGTATTTCCCATCCAAGCTCTAAGCTACAACCACCACAGTTTTTACAATGTATTAATTCTTTCATGTATTTCTTCCCAGTTGGTTTTGCTGGTACACTGCATACTATTACAGAGTCATCTGTAGGGGACTTTAGAGTTAGTTCATATGAAACTTCATTTCGCTCTTCTCCCCAGTCTATTTCAAAGTCAGAATCAGATTCGCTCGAGCTGTTTGTATTAAATACCTTCTCACTGTAGAACTGGCTAGGCCCTTCTAGCTTCTTGTACCAATTTTTATTTTTCCCATTTCGTGTCTTTTTGGACTTTTTTTTCGATTTTTTACTTTTAGGTTTAAGTTGAGGCATTTTAACGTCAATTCTATGGACAATAGTAATTCCATCTAGGAATCGTTTACTTATATGCAAATCATTCTTGTAATTAATCCTATTATTCCCAACATCACGCGAGAATATATTATATTTCACAAGCCTTAAGTCAATATAGCAGATGGCCCAAGACTGTAGATCAGTAATGTAATTAATGATACGTAATATGTTAAACTTTAACCTAACAGCTTGAATTGTGTTGTTAGCGACCTATGCCTAACGTATAACGCTGCCGAATGGTGAATCGGAATAGTATCCTTGAGTCCCTCACGGTTATGTTAAACTTATGTACTTACGTAGGTACATAATTATCAATTTTTAGCAAATGTTTTCGCTCTCCAGTGTGTTTTAGGTAGTTCGACAATAAGTGCTCATTGGGTACTATTAATATCAACGGTATAGTTATGTATCTCATGGTAAATTGCCCAATATATTACAACATTGTATCCTATGATATTTCAAATGATACATTCAGAGAATTCATAATTCCAAGTCAATAATATTATTTACTTCAATTTATTACCATTATAAATTCATCCAAAGTAGTGAAATGTTAATGCGTATTTATACATATCTTACAACACGAGTTAATCTGTGAAATTGTTATTGTAAATTTCTTCCATCTCTTCTTTACTGAGATTACAGTTTGCTTCTAATTGTGTGTATTTCCCTCTGTTCGCTTCTCTCTCTATTTTACCTCGCTTTATTAGGGTAAACAGCTTTGTGCTTGAGGGTGGAGTTAATTTCGATTCGGTTTGTGTTGGAATATTCTCTGTATTCATTTCCTGAATTTGCTCTTTCTTCAATTCGTTAGGTGTATCTTCACTTGGTAGTCTCTGATAATATTTCTTCACGCTAACTTTTAATACGAACTTGTTTATGAACCGCTCCATTTTATTCTTCCAGTTTAACTCGAGTAAATTTATTTGACGATTTACTTATACAAATAGTTTGACTAACTAAATCTGGAGATATCAACTTTATGTTGCTTCTTGTGCATATCCCTGAGTTATAGCTCTTCTCTCCATTCATTCTTGAATACAGTTCTCAAAATCTCCCTGCGTTGTATTATTATCTAATTGGCTAAATGTTGCGTTAACTTCTCATAGAATTATCTTATCTTTTATTTTTATAGATTCTTGCTATGTATATGTAATATACAACATTCTTTTTAACCGTATAAGGCCTTTTTTAAGGTTAAACTATCAATCTAATGGTGATTCTACTGCAAATTGATAGATTTGCATATCTTTGTATTTAGATAACGATCTAATGTGTCACTAATATAACAAAGTAATGGAAAATACTTAAATGACAACAATCGGCAATCACCATACCAGTTTAGATAATTTCCTCTAAAGTTACCAAATTAAACATCTAAAGAAGAACGAAATTAGATTTGCCTGATACTCGCAGTATTCATATTGTTTCTTAGATTACACAATATACTCCCTGCAGTAACTCATATTTTTCAAAGTAATTTTTCCGTTCATTTTGCTATATCCTATGTGTATTAACATTTTCAATCGGTGTGTTAGTAATTTCCTGAGGTCTACTATCAAACTCTACTTTGTAATGAACAGTAGTGTTAGCGAATCGCTCAGTAACTGTGGCAGATTATCTAACAAATAATTAGAGAGACTAACATCTGTAATGGCAAACCTGCTGCTTCAAATTCTTTCTTAAATTATTTATTTCTGTAATTAGCATTCTCGTAATGGTATTATAACAATGTATTGGAGTTCTGTCAAAGAGTTTCTTACTATTGTCCATCCAATTGAATCATTATCCATTCTAATTGTCTCTTTTGCTTCTACGAAGTCCTTTATCTGAATCTGTGATAATATCTAAGTACAAAATCACAGGACAAATAACCATATTCGATCATTACTATCAATTCTATTTTATATGTGTGGTTGCCTCTTTCATCAATATACTGGCTCAAGCAAATACACTGTTTATATGAATTTAATGCGTATGTACTCTTTTATCGTTCGTTGCTTTATTGCTGCGTTGGATAAGAATGCCGATCTGAACCAGGCCATTGGAAGCACTCTTAGAGCATATCTATCGGAATTCGACCCATTTCCCAAAGATATCTTATTCTAAAATTTAATTACTTAGATAGCGGTTCCCAATCTTTTTCACCAATGACTCCCTATACCAATTTTAACAGGTAGTGAACCCTCTCCCATAGACTGCAATACAAATTTTGGGATCCTGTTGACTCAGTTGGGAACCGCTGACTTAGATATTATATGATTAATGTACTTTACTGGGCACCTAAATATGTTTCTATTGTTTGACAGGCGCTGCAGGATCTTACGCGCCTACTTCTACTCCATCATACTCCACTTCACAATATGCTTCATACTCCCAACAGGTATTAACTAATCAATCTAGCTACATCACTATTCTATGATATTTGCTGATCATATTTTCGTATATACTGACTGATATATCTCTCTAGCCAAGCTATCAGAGCGGGAATACTGCTAGCATGTACGCGAATACTAGCTACAGTGGAGCAAGTGGTGGTACAGGGCAACCTGAGTACAGGGGAGGACCTTCTTACGGCTCCGCCCCCGGACAACAGTACGGACCCCCTCAGCCTCCTCCCAGCTATGGAGACCCTACTCCTCCTACAGACTCATACGAGGGACAAGGGAGACAACCATCTATGGGTATGGGCGGTACCTCCTCCTATGATGGGCCTCCTCCACCTAGAGGAATGGTTGGTTAGTATATCTCTTATATATTCATGTTTAATTATTTTTATCAGGACCAGCAACACTACGGTGCACCTAACTATCCTAGAGAGGACTATTCTACTGGTATGGGCGGTGGTGGAATGGATCATTATGGATCTAGAGGTATATAGTAATATTACACTACCATATCTGTGTTGTATTTCATTTGTATTAAAAATAGATAATTGTCGTTTGGTATTTGAACAATCTTGCGGTTACAGTTTCATACTTTTTGATAAATTTTATGGCGTTCCAACCGCATAGACGATAGACTTACTATTGATAAGCGTAATTCTCTATGTTTATAATGGTCTAGTCTAATATTATTAATTTCTTAGTTTCTCGCCGCGCTCCATTCATGTTTGTTGATGAAAATTTATTTTATATTTGTGAGATTTTTCAATTATTACACGATTGGAATAATCTGATTTGTCGCAAATATATACGATTTGGCATCTTGAATCGAACACTTCGATAATTTATATTTACAACCCACAAATTGTTCGTTATTCAGAGGTTCCACGATATACTATCACAACAATTGCACGTAATTCCACAAACAGTCTATCTACCTAACAAATTGACCTATACTAAATTACGTTGACTGTAGAATTGTGTAGATATGTTTCTTAATTGAAATACGTACACGTGCTTATACCGTATTAATACGTGAATTCATTGTAGGAAACTATCAAGGACAAGGTTCATCCTACCGAGGACCTCCCCCTAGAGGTAAGAATAGTCCATCATCAATATCTCGTGTCTTATGATTTTGAATAATTTATAACTACGTGTACAATATACGTACCTACAAACTACAGGCAAATTACTCCATGAAATGTCTTTTACCAGAAATCATGCATAAATCATATATAGTTGTTTCCCTTATGACTTAATGGTAGGATAATCAGTGTCTTTATCCTGCTGCCATACTGTAGAATATCCCCAGTCCATATTGTCACAACTACACTTTAGGAGGTGTTGTCCACAACCGTATGCTCCCCATTTTATGTCATAGTTAGGTCGAGCTACTTTCTTGATAACACTAGTATCCAGAGTGTTAGGGAAATGTCTGATACAGGAATCTCCGTGACATGAGCAGCGTATAATGTCATGCTTGTGACAGTCGGTATCAGCGTGACAGCCCTGAGGCGCTATTACGCATTGGAATGTTGGAATGCTATCAGTGGATGTCGGAGCGTATTCGAACCTTTGGTAATATTCCACCTTGAACTTGCTTGTATTAATTACAGGCTGGTATTCACATCCATAATTACCAAATCCCAGATAATACGCAGCAAGGTTCCTAGCCTTTGAGTAGTGTTCTGTGTCTAGATACCTCAACTGTAGGAGCGACCAAATTGGCATGAAATTGTACTTTATTGGCATTTCGGTTGCATTTGCTTCACTCATAAACTTTGCTATTCCTGCAACAGTTCTGTTCTTATAAAGCTCAGCCCTGGTTTTAGCTGTACCCCCTCTTATAACTAGAAGTGTGTAGATAGCAAGAGAAGACACTGAGTCTATTTCCTGTTTATTTATGCCCTCACAGGCTTCTATCTCCAGAATACCAATCCCAGCTGGCCCGGCTAATGCAGCGCATGCTCTAACTGTCAAATTTCGCGAAGTATAGCTCATTCTTGCGTCTGAAAATGCGTGCTCATAAAATCTTGCTCCATATGCTACTTCTGTTATAAAGTGAGATCCGTATTTGTTATAGAATGTTTCGTAATCTACCCAATTAGACTCCAACCAAGGCTCCTTAATGCTAGGATTCAATGCTTCAAAATCCTTCTGGAAATCAATGTTTAATTTGTTTTTGCTCAAACACACACTTTTTAGAAAACAAATTAAAGAAGTTGTATAATCGTTCAAAGATACTCCAGTGAGATTTCTCACACCCCCGCTAATCCCGTTTGAGGTTATGTCTAGCGTAGCTCCTAGCGTGAAGTCGGTTTCTAGCTTGGGAGAGAGGGAAGTAGTCGAGGTGAGAGACCTGTAAAATCTCTCCGTATTTGTGTACACATCCGTTTTCTGATATGTACCTTCGTCTCTGACACAATTCCAACAATCAGCTGTCATGTCGAGTAGAGTTTGCCCGCCTAATAGTTGCTCCCCTAGCAAGTTATGCTTTGGAATGAAATACCCTTGTCCTAGAGGGGGAGTGTCGTCGCTATATCCCCTTTGTACCAGCAGAGATACAAATATAGTGAGTAGAATTGTTTGCATGCTTCACTGACTGATTTAATTCTTCTGTAATTTTTTTGTGTATTTAACCTCTCATTCTGAGTATTATGTTACATCTGTATAAGCCTAGTATACCACTATACCTAAATTGAGTTTATATTTTCCTTTATATTTCGATTTACTGTCGATAACTGCGATATTTGTTACTGTAACATCAGTGTTTGAATTATTATATATAGTATTAACGATTGTCCTCAGATTATGTGTACGTATTTGCTGACGTGTTTGATATATCTGTAATATTCGTAGTTTAGTTGTGAAGGATTACAGTCAACTCCTGTTATATTGAAGCTCGCAAGGGACTGCAATAATTACTTTGATATAAGCGAAGTTCGATATAACCCGATGAATTTGTTATTTTGCTATATTGACAGTTTGGGACCATATTTGTACAATGTCAGACTTCGCTATATCCGTGTTCGATATTGGGGGAGTTGACTGTATGTCTATGGAAATTATTTATCACTGACCCATTAGATTAAAACCATGAGATCCTCTGTGCATGTGATAAGTAGTGTTACATTATTTTATTTGTACCATGGATAATACATCCTCTACAGGTGACAACAGAGGACCACCTAGATACGGTCAGGATGATCATTATGATCATAATCAAAGAATGGGTATGGACAGACCTCCTGCAAGGTATAGCAATAATCAATATACGTAACTATGAATATTTATTTGTTTGATATTTGTTTGCTAGATTCAATCGAGGAGGTGGCGGTGGTAGAGATCGAGATATGGGAGGTGAAGATGACAGGTCCAGATCTCGTTTCAATGACCCTGGACAAGGTAATATATAGTCTATCTTACTGACAGTAATCTTAGGTTATATAATACATGGATATATCGCAGTATCTGCTAATATCGAAGTCAGAAATTGTATTAATTTGGTCTTAAACAGTCAAAGTAACATAATTTCCATCGGTTATTCGGTTATATCGAACTCTGCTTGTATCGAAGTAATTTTCGCGATCCCTTGAGCTTCGATATAAGGGGAGCTGACTGTACATACCTTTTCTATTGATGCTGTATAATCCATTGTTTAGACGCAAACCCTGCTAATGATACTATTGAAATATTCGATCTTCCAAAAGACACTGTAATAGAAGATTTAGCTGAAATGTTCAAAGTTATCGGAGTAATCAAGAAAGATAGACGTGGTAATGAACTAATCCGTATTCATGATTCAGGGGAGAAAGCACTAATCACATATGATGATCCTTTCACTGCTAGTAGTGCTATTAACTGGTTCAATGGGAAAGAATTGAAGAATGTCCCAATTAGAGTTGGTTTGTATCATAAACAGCCTAATCGTATGTCTGATAGAGGAAGGAGAGATGATAGAGGAGGACGTGGTGGAGACCATTTTTTTGGTAGAGGAGGGTTCCATAGAGGCGGTCCAGGAGGAAGGTGAGATATAATTATTATACTACTAGTATACTTGTAGATTAAGAATACGTTACTATGACGTAATTAGATATCTCAGAGCTAGACGGCTATGATGACTATTTACCTCATTAAAATAGCTATTACAATAGAAACATTATGCAAAGGGTGAAAAGGCGAGGAGGTAATTCCATCCTCTGCCTCAATACTAGTTACGTCCCTGCCTTGCCAATTTTACAGTTTATTATCATAGTTAATATGCCGAAACAATTGAAGTTGTAAGTAACACATTTGTCCACGTTGCATATACTTATCCACCTAGCTTAATGCACTACTTTATATGTAATTACTCTATTAATTCTAATCAAGTTATCACTTCAATATGTTAATACATATATTAACTGATCTGTTTTCTAACTGGTGTATTAATTTGATGTCAAATCCATGCATTAATTATATTTCTATTTAATTAACTTTGATGAAAAGTTAGTGGTGTATACTCCACCAAAACGTTATGTTAAATAATTACTTCTATTAATGCTCTCACTAACATGTGTAGACATATATGTGTGTTTTCATTGGCTTTGAAGTTGTTTTCATAACCCGTTTTCTGTAGGTTTACCCTGAATGTTTATAACATATTATAATGGTTATGATTATTACAAATGTATGGATATTTTTCAGTCGTAATTATAAGATTTTAATACCTTGGCTCGCCTCTAGCGATCTCTAACTGTATCAATATACGTTCGAAATCTTGGAATACTATGCTCTTATTATCCATGGTTACTTGTTCATTACAGCATAGTACATCATTCTATTCCTGCTAATTAAATGACGTGTAGTACATTTACATAATTAACAAGTAATTATCATTGAGATATACTGGATATTCTTTCGCTAACAGAACTATTATAATCAAATCACCCTTAGTGCTGATAAAAGTTCAAAATGTCATCATTGAATTTACTATACTTCTGTAAATTCATCTTTAAGATAGACTGAATTATTCTAATTAATTTTATTAACCTAATCATCCACTCATAGCTCATTAGTATAATAGTTTTGTAAGAGCATTATTAGATGAATTTTCAAATCGATAATTCTTTCACCACAAACAAAGTTCAGTAATACTTTTTGTTGATGAAAGACCAAGAAACGTATCATATTCCCGAGAATATGGGTTTTATCCAGGTATTTCTGGGCAGTAACATATTTGATATAATTTGAGTTAAGGGTCGGAATTTTGTGTCACTCAATTGCCGATACAACTCAACTAGTAAATATAACAATTGTATCATGAATCGGCCCTATGTTACCAACACCCTTATTAGCAATCCAATTGTATCCCGTTATAGACAGTTTGGCTCTATCACTATTCTACAATATATTATGTGTTATCACATAGTAGTGTAATCTGTTTAACCTAAATGCAGATGGATATTATAAGAAACACTCCCATATGAATCTATGCTATCTCCATTCGATTATCTTATCAGTTACCTCATGGTATTTCAATATTCTCTATTTATACTAATCATATGTTGCACTATTCATCATTACAGCCTAAGACCTGCCTCTCTACTTAGAATTGTTATACACCCCGTCAGGTCGTAAGGATTACACTAGATAATTACACTGAGTTCATTGTAATGATATCTTACATTTATGCAACAGCCATAACTGTATGCTATTAATAGCCACTAAAAGCTATAACTCAGTCTATGAGTGTGTAAAATTGTACGAAACAGGATAATATTCGTCACAAATATTATATAAATCACTACTACATACGTACAGAAAACATTTCTCAAATACCGTAAGCTCATTTTCCAAATTGTCTTAATGATTCGAAGAAATGGATAAGGATATTATTAATATGGTGTTACCCATAGCCAGAGGCTATTATCACCTATACCATAATTATATCTATTCTGATACATATCTTATCTGAATCAGAGGAATCCCTCACTTCATCTATGGATAGAACTCATGCATCCTGTGGTCACTGGTAACATCTCGTTATATATTTTATTCCATTTACTTTCTTGTTGGAAAGATGAGAAATTTATTCCATATTTCTATATTGTAGCTAGTGTATAAAATGTTAAATTCGGGGAATATCAACTCTGAATTAAAGAACTGTATCAGCTGTACGTAATACAATCATAACTCATTAAAATTATATCATATACATTTGAATTCTGCTAAGTATGTGTGCTTATTCTGGGAAAGATAGCTGTTTGCGTTTTGGATATGAAGTGAGACACGGATACGGTGACTCTACGCTATTGTATCTTCATTCTAAAAACCAGTTGTGTTCCATAATTCACAGAAATTGTGCTAGTTAATAATAATAGCATTTTAATTAGTTTTGATTAAAACTTCTTTGTTCCGATTTGGTGTTGTATTTCCCGTATCCTCACTAACTCAATATCTGAGTAAGATCGTTAGACATATATTACTACGTAATAGTTTAATGAACAAAATTTTGCTTCATTCCAGCATCGTTTTGAATTTGCTTCGTCTCATATTCGTATGTACTTACATGACTACTTTTGAAATATCTTACTTCATAACAAAATTAGATTTATCATATTTTTGGTTCCTGTATCATTGCATGCTTATTTTTTGTTTTAATCAAAAGTACAATTATAGTTAATGACTACAGGTAAGTAAGGAACTTCAGCAGAATATTAAATACATCTTCATTATTGTGGTAGTAATGCTGTCCTAGTATTTTCAGCATTTCTCATTTGCTTTAGGGGTGGTAGAGACGGTGGTAGAGGTGGCGGGGGTGGCGGACCTGGAGAAGGTGACTGGATTTGCCCCAATTGTCAAAATTCTAATTTTGCTAGACGTACTGAATGTAACAGATGTCATACCCCGAAAAGTAAGTTATTCGCAAGTATCATGTATCCACATGTGTGGTTGTTCCGCTCCATTAAAACATACTCATTTCCTAATATCTAAACAGGCTTGTAACCTCTATTGTGTTTATGTTACATGAATATGTGGATTTGTGCTATTAGCTAGTTCTAATTGCTTCTCTAGTCAGTCTAATTAATTGCTGATAAAGCATACGCTAGTTATACTGATATTTGTACTATCTCAATCTATCATCATCATTATGGTATAGTATTCGCTGCAAAATGCGAATACTAAACCAAATGATGATAGACTCAATATAGCAATTTTCTATGCATTCTTTCAAATTCAATTTATCTGAAATTTCATTGTAGGCGGTGACGGACAAGATTTTGGACCCCCTACCGAGTATGGTATCCCCAGAGGAATGGATGGTCCAGACTTCAGTAGAGGTGGAGATGGTCCTCCGAGATCTCCTAAGTTCCGCGGTGGAGGTGGTTACAGTAGAGGTAGAGGTGGTATGCAACGAGGAGGGGGTGGTAGAGGATATTACCCTAGAGGTGAGAATTTTTTTACTCATCCTATAATATTTATTCCAATTTGTGGGCTGATCCAGTAATCAGTATTCAATAGACTACGCTTAATAGAACAAGAGTTTATCGGGTCACTTGCCAGAAACAGAACCATAAAAATAGTGTTAAAGTATTCTGGTTTTAATCCGCTTAATCGGGTCAATAGAACCTGGTCCGATGTGACCCTATTAAGTGGAGTCTACAGCATTATCCTACCGTTTTTTGTGAATCCTCACAAAAACTAAAAAATAGTGTTTACAATCATGCTCCTTAAATATAACATACAGTAGAACTCGGATAGGATGTTCCCAAGAAAATTACAAAGTACTAAATATATTTTGTATAATGAATGGTAAATCATTTTTTGGTAAGAAAGTAGTATACTGTGTTTATTTTACCAACGCTATGGGAATTATTTATTGGAATCACCGACTTTATTTATAATAATTATATACGAATAATACGATGATGTTTACAATGTGATTTTCAAGAAATCGCTCATCGATTGCAGTTATACAATTCCACATGCCTTGTGCTTCATCCTGATATTTACGACTGAGGGTACCTATTTATCCATCCACTTATTTTGAGACACCCTATGCTTAGAGAGCACAATTAACTGAGATCATTGTCGTATCATTGTTTATGTATTCTAAATATTTATTGCATCTAAGCGGAAGTTTATATGCAAACTAATTACGTGAATATCTAATTATGAGGTAGATTGACAATAACAACAGACCAGTGTTACTTTCTCAGTTTATGAGGTATCTCAAGTTGTTTACTTAATATACAATAAATGATGTGATGATAACAGACGACACTTCGAAGTGCGTTTCATAGTCTCATGTCAGTAACTATGACATATTGCATTGTATAATCACTATTCATCATGTCATGCTATACACACAATGTAATGCGTATTAGAATTATATGAACAGTATTCTGTTCTTTGCACATTCTTGATGGCTTTGTGATTGTTATGTTGGAGTGATGTGTTCCTTTGTTTTGTTTGCATCTATATCCGTTCTACTTAATGCTGTATTAATGGCGGTATTTAATAACTCCTTTGCTTTGTCAGATAATTGTTTGTTACAAGCTAGAATCCCTTACTTCCGCCCCGCAGCTCGCGAACACTTCGGGTGTCTTGTATTCTTATTTATTTACTATTGGATGTATACATATCAACCATTAATACGACTCAATATAGCGGTTCCATAGACCACATTAATGTTAATTCTACTTTATAAAGTTAGGTAGAATATACTTTTGTACATATAACAATCTTTACAATTATAGACAAAATAGAAAGTATTTGCTAGTTAATTTTGTCCTTCTTCATTCAATATTATAATGTTATTGACAGGAACAGGAGTTGTTACTGCAGTAGGTTCCGGATATAAGAACGCCCTGGGAGTAGCAATATATCTTATATCCCGCATGAAATATACTGGATATATGAGAACCGTTATCCACAGAGGATGGTGCTTATATTCATTCGACATGTTCTTATATCTGGTGTTCTTATAACTGTCATCCACTGTATTCTAATATTTGTAATTTATCCTTGTAGGTGGTGGCGACAGAGGCCAGCCACGTGGTGGAGGTCCCCGACGTGTCAAACCTTACTAGTCTCATATTAGTTCATAGCGTAGTCACCGTCCTAGAGACTCGTATAGAATTGTTTACTTTTATAGCTTACTTATTTCTATCGTATTTGCTCATTTCTAGAATTGCTTATTCAAATATTGTGGGTATATCATTCTCCTATTACGTTATTACTATATTGTTCAGTCTATTGGTTATTATATTGGTATTGGGTAATAATGAGATAATTATACATATATTTATTAGAAATAATTGAGGAATTTTAAGGGAATTATCTTTGTATTACAAATCGTATTTGATTGATTTTGTCCCATCTATTTGGTTAGCCTGGGTTTATGAATTTTATATTCAAAATATATATTTTCACAGTTGTATGTTAACTAACCTATTGTGTTCATGTCAGCAGGTTTCGCAACTTCCTATGAATTTATGTTTCCATTTTAGATGATAAAAATCATGCTATAGCATCAGTGTCTGTGCAGTTTATCCACTTCACAAATGTTTATCTTAGCACCATTTGTAATACTGAATTACGTATTTACTAGTACAAAATTGGCATATCATTGTACTCCTGGTTAGGCAACATACCTTTAAACTATCTTGGCACCAAAAATATTCATGCTCATGTTACTAGCTAATCTTGCATTATTATGATTAAGACAGTATTTTATACTAACTTATATCATAATTATAGTCAGACCTCCAGATCCGTGCACAATTTTCCAAAAGTTCGAAATATATTTTAAATTTAGCTAATTTCCTTATGGACGAGACTGCACAGATCTCAGAGGTTCTATTGTATAATACTTTCTGCAATGTATGGCCTGCTGTAATTATCATAGCTTGAATCCATTTTCCAATGTGGCATATATTCGTGTAATTTGGTCACAGCAGCAGATGTTCTAGTTAATACGTAAAGTAAGCATAATATAATGTTTGAGGATTATATCCTTATGCTAATTACCCAACTCACCTGATGCAATTGAGATTAGTTTGGTTTTTAGAATTTTATTTCGAATTGTGGTTATTTATGGAAGAATTGTAGTGACAAACGAGGTACATATGTTGGGTTCTTATGGGGCTTATGCCCATGGGATGGCAGGACTCAAGTTTTTTTCAGAATATTTCCTTGTATAATAAGATTACTTTTATTAATGTAGTATAATGCTTGCTACACTCTTCCCAGTTATTTCTTTCCAAACATCTGAATCTTTGATATTAAAATAGTTGATTCATTCTATTATTCTATTTGCCAATTAATTAAGTGTTTGTCCTAATTAAGGAATATTATGATTCCACATAATTCACATTATAATAGTATATGGAAATTTGTATAAAGATTTATCTATTCTAATTCCTTCCGCAATACAGACATTATACTAATTATCCACAACAATACTCACATACGTACAGTAAACACCCGTTATAGCCGAGTAGGATTAAAGAAACTGGTTATAACGTAGTGATTCTTTACCCCCTATATATTGTGAGTAATTGCTTCTATTCCATTATAATGAGAGTTATATCTGCTGAGGCAGTTATTGTATATTTATCCATCTATTAAAAGCGATGAACAACGATCGTGTAAGCTGTTTAATTGAGCCAGGTGGATACATTATCATCATATACATTATAATACACACTCCTACTAATCTACAAAATTAATATATGTATTTCTGTAAGCAAACACATGTAACCACTAATAATATTTGAATACATGAATAAATACGATAAAATCCCCCATAAAATACTAAATTATATACGGTATTTGAATAGAGTCGGCATATCTAGCTGTATAAACTGCTGGTCATATGCATTATTACTTCCAACCAATTCAGCTGAATCAGGTTTTGCATTAGCCACATACATCTTGAATTGTTTATGGTCATATACTGCTATATGTAAGTTCCCTGTTTTGACTCTGCCTACCATTTTTATTATACTTTCCACATTAATGTCTTTTTTATTTTTCGCGATTTCTTCCTGCCAGCATCCTAAGTGTATTCCCCAATAAGCTACATTTTCTGCGAAATAATTGGTGATACAATCGCCAGCGCAACCTTCACGTATCATGCGTTTTGGGTCTACTTTAGCAACAGTGACGTCATCTAATACATTACATGTTGAGTACGAGTATTGTGTTATGTTAAATGCTAATTCATTCCTGTCTCCCACTCCCACCCAAATTGAGCAAGTTCTGTAAGAATTCTTCATTCTTTTTAGCGCATCTTCCCGTTTGTTATCAAACTGGAGGATGTCTCGTAATAGGAAGAAGAATGGGTATCCTATTCTTGATTCTTCTCCGAATGGTATGTCAGCTCCTATTTCTGAGATAGCCAAGCCTATGAGAGGGAATATTTGCATTAATTCCACTAACCATAATTATTAAAATTCTTTGAGACGGTTAAAATGTAATTTGAAATCCTCAATTCGATTTCAAGTTTATTTGAGCGAATCTAAATTTTCCGTATTTCCTTGAACATTCTCTCTCATACAGAGCCCCTTGCGTTTATTTGAGTGGCGCTTACTCGGTTCTTAAACTAATTTCTGTAGTTCATCTAAATGTTACTTACTTGAGCTACAAAAATCTATGTCTCAAATTGAAGATAACATTCTTAGAATTTACTGGAATTAACTACATATATTCAACTTGTGTGATAATAGCACTCTCTGTTTCAGAGTATAATTATTCTAATCCATCTTTTGTACTTTAATTATTTAATTGGTAATTATTGTTATCTCTCAACTTCTTTCATATTTACATTAGTCACTACTTCTGGGAGTTACAACATACAAGTGATAACCTAACCAGTCTCTACTACTGAGTCCTTCTAATTGCATTTATCATGTAGAGAGCGTCATTGTAAACTTCGTACATTGATATCAGTATCTTTGATATAAGTGTTTACCAAACTAGATTTACTGTTTGCGTTTGTCATTAAGAAGTAATGAGGCCTTCGGAAAATCCAAAATTTATCTAAACTCCTTACTCCGAAAAGGTATGCAACATCTCTTAATATTAGTTAAGTTAAGCTAAATTATTATATAACTCACCAGCAGATGACATCCCTGTAATTGCACCTATGAGTCCTGGCCATGTCAGTGTACTGAAGTCATGTCCGTTGTCCTTATTTGGATGATATACAATCACTATAGGATATCTCTGTAATCCCCCGTCTGTATCCCAGTCTAGAGCTCTCAGCTGATACAACTCATCTTTCTCTTTCACAGCCTCACCCCATCCTCCTACCATAGAGCATTTAGCTTTGAATAGCTCTGGTATCATGTGCATACGTCTTAGCATAACTATACTGATCCCGCTAGCATCTGATATGCCCTGTAATTCCTGCTCCCAATACGGAGCTGTTTTATTGAAGAAGACGGATGTTGTGTCATAGGTTAAGTCGAGAAGCTCATCGATGGTTTGATTCACTAAGAAATCTTCAGCTTTCTTCAACCAATTTGATCTAATTTTGGGTAGAATTGCCTCTCCCTCCTGGACCAGATGCTTATCAAATTGATCCAATATAGTCTTCATTTCCTCGGTTAGTAGCTTGCCATGTGCATAACCCATTTGATAGGGAGTACCAAATACATGCATTATGTGGAGATTTGAAGTGTTTGTCTGTATCTTGAATAGAGCACCGTTATCGACCTTTTTCACGAATGTAGGCTTACCAGTGAATGGCGGAATCACATTATCTACCCCACTACACTGCGAACTCAACGTATCAGGGAACAATACCGGCCCAATACCTTGGTATAGCTCCGGTATAAATGCAGGTGATGTAACACTCAATGACACGAGTACTGCTAGTAGCTGTAGTAGCATATTCATGGATACAATATATGAGACCAGCACTAGAGGATCAGTTTTATTCCAATAGGATAAACCTACTATGAAATACACTATACTTTCAGATATCGCCTTACCAGAGGGTGGGATACTATCCAGTATTATCATTGAATCAATAGAGACATGTGCTTGAACTATCTGCAATTTAATAGAATCGGATAGGAAAACTTTTCACGTAATATTTTCATTGAACTTAGATTTTGCCATGCTTTGTGAATGTTAGAGATATCTCATAGCATATTTTAGCAATTATAAGTATAAGTTATCACAATATTTGGGTACGTATAAGGTTTCATATCTCCTGTAAAAGGTGGAGTTGATTTGAAACTTATTCAAACGATATCTCTTGAGCAATACATCCAATGATTTGGCAGAAGTATACGAAATTCATTGTTTGATTTGAGTAAGTAATCGCGCATTAGAAATTGTCTTTTCTTGTGATTCTAATTCATGACTTTACTTCTAATCAGAGGCCTGATAATATATATTACTTTCTTGTCATACGTCATATTTTGTTAATTTATGAGTGAAGATTTATTTCTGAGATAATAATAATCTAAGGTTGCCTGTTATTATCATATGTTTATGCTGTATTACTTATTTAATTGGCTTTACACATTTATATGAAGTAATAATTCAAATATATTGTCATCGACTGACGAAATTTTAGTATAGTATAGATTATGATTGCTTAAGCGGACTCTACTGTATTTCTTTTCCCCTCTATTTGGTTGTTTTACTGTCTTTCAATTCATTTTTGGTATTTTTCGGCTAATTATTCATTAATTTCTTTAGTACAAAAATTGTCAGATTTTATCAATTTTGGTTCTTAAGCATGCTATATTCAATCCCAAATTTCTCTATATCCATGCAAACATTTATTAATAATATTCATAACAGCCTTTTGTTATTTACACCTGGATCTCCAAGTTAGCATTGAAAGCTCTTTTTCAAATCGTTGTGCCGTCACATAGTTTGCTTTCAATTATTCTGTAGACATGCAGAAATCCGCGATATCGCATATGTATATTTTCGGTGTAAGTCAAATAATTAATCCTTCTATTATGCACTTTATTCAGCTGTAGTGTTGAACACTAATTCACCAAGTTGACTGCACTAACCGTTGATTAATACATTTATGATTTATCTTATTCGTTACGAGTGGGTATAAGTTAATTTGCAGGAGATAGTACTGCGTTCAAATGAATTTTTAATTCAACTTTCATCTATGCAGAGTGTTGCAGACATACGAAATACATTAATATCTTAGTATATATGTCCCGCAATGATTTATAACGATAAACCCAAAGAAGTGTATGTACCAATATTGCCATAAGCCACAAACCCTCCTAACAGATATACATTTACAATTTGAGATAATTATTTATGGAAATCTTAACAAAAAGGAAGTGTACTTTTGTATAACCTTTTCTGTACATAATATAATCTTTCAATTCTTATCTTCTGGTTAATTCATTGAGTTGCTAATACTTAATTTGTTTACACAGAATATAACAATATATTGCAACACAGTTTGGTTGATTATTATTCGTTTTATTATTAATAATTATCTTATACGAATAATGGAAAATTTGTGTATACGTTTTGAATAGTGATTGCTTTTATTTTCAACTTTCTTTGATAATTTCCGTAAACATCTTTTAACAATGAAATGTTGATCACTAAATTTACCACAAATTGCGAGTACAGCTTTTGCCCCCGGTGCTAATTAAACCCGGGATTTCAGGTACATTTTCTAACTTCCACACAAACACACAATTATTGGCTATTATTAACACCAGATTGTCTTGTTTGAGTAATGCATTATGATTATTACTGGATAGATATCACCCAATTGCTATTAAATGGAATTAAACATAATTTCTGATATACTTATTGTCTGTTGCTGCGTAGAATCATTATTGCTATTTTATGTAGGATTTTCCAAGAGATATTATAGTAATAATTAGACTGTCTGTTCTATCTCAAACGCAATTTAAGTCTGTCTAAAAGTATTATTACAAGGCTTAGCTTTGCATAAATTATAATCTTGCTGGCATAATATACCTGCTACAGTCAAATCCCGTTATATCCAACTCAGATATATAAATTCAAAATTCGAAATATCTATTTATATCGAGTGTCCCGAATTATACAATATGGCCCCAAACCGTAACATATTTTTTCATCGGTATTTGCAATTCAAAAGCGATTTAGTTCCATTCTAATAATAGAATAATAAAGTATAATAAATTCCATACTTTTATAAAAATTAAAATTTATAGCTTAGAAATTGAGAGATGAGTGTTGTAATGTTGAAGCATTCGAGAAATACATTAAAGAAGAGTGACGAGTGTGACCCTTGGTTTTAATTGAGTTGGCTTTATAGTTTGTTGACGTCTGGCTTGTGTACAGTGAATACAAAGTAGCCATCTTCCGTCAAATGATAATTTCTGATTTTGTGTACTGCATGAAGTACAGCGATAGCATTGTGGGTGAAAGAACTTGTCATATATATTAACAGGGCTTTCTCTTCCTCTATAAGCAGCAAGCGGTTGTTTACAAACATAACAATCAATATGTCTCTTGAAATCACGTAGACAGTAGAATTTGCCTTGAACTTCTTGATAAGACAATACATGTAGAAGTGAATAGCAATCTGTGCACTTGAAACAATCAGGATGGAATATTCTTTTATTTATTCTAACGGGTTGACAAGGAGCTGGGTAGATGTATTCTTTGCATTCCGAGCAAACTCCTATTGCATGAGGTGTGAAATATCGCGGTGGAGCTCTATAACCAATGTTCAAATCCTCATCCCCTCCTAGCATACAGTAACGATTCATTTGTTCTATGTCTATATTCATATATGGTCTCTGTGATTCTTGTGCTATATATGCTGGAGTAGCGTCATGAGCCGTGTAGCATACGTAAGAACTTGGATTCTGCTGGTGTTCATCTCTAACACAACTTGCTGAATAGCTGCATTTTAGGGACCCTACTGGTCTCGATGGTGGGTGGTTGCAGCTTGTGTACAGATGTGAGAATGATGTTGATTTCATTGGTGGATGATTTTTCTCTAAATGCCCGCGTCTGAATGGCACCCGTTTGAGATTGGGAGAAATCATTTGTCCAGTGGATTTATCGCATGCTAGGTAAGGGTCAGATCCACTGGATGGAGTGACACACATTTCTACTGGTTGAACCGAATTATGTTTGGTCCAAATAGATTCTTCATTTGTAAAGTGTTCATAACGAGATCGATGAGATCGATTCGCTCGTGGAAGCGTAGTGTTTTTGCCTTCTTGACTCATTTGCCTATAGCTCATACGAGGATTTGATTTGGTAACACAGTTTAGGTGCGGTAAGGAAGTTGAGGTGTTAATATATAAAGGAGGACACTGTCTATCTGATAATTCATAAATTGTGGGGGATTCTTTTTTCGTTATGGTTGGTGTGGACGGAGTTTCGTTAGTTTCAAAGGTAATTTCTGTTAGTGAGTCAGAGAGCAGTAAAGTTATTTGACTAGAAAACGTAACCTCACAAACTGTACTTATTGTATAACTCTGCATTGGAAGTATAATATAGTTTTCTTGATATTTGCGTGGAGGTTGATGTTGCAATGGAGGTAGTATTGTGTTGTAGGCGCTTGATAGTGTAGATGTATAGGGCTGGTATTGCAGAGGAGTTTCGTACAAAAACGGTAGCAATTCTGTATTTACAATTCGATCTTCATTCTCAAAAAATGTATTAACACTAGAAACATCACTTTCAATTGTAGATATTTGGTCATCAGGAGGAAATGATATTCGCTTGTTCGATGCAGCCGAATCCGTGTTTTCATCAAGAAACTGTGAAAGATCATCTAAAATTGAATGATTTCTTTCCTTCTCTGACCAAGAGTTGAGGTCAAATCGTACTGGCTTTGTAACACTACCAGGTTTCAATCTATTCTTGGTCCAATCAACATTAGCTTTTTTGTACCATGGCGCTTCTTGATGATTTTCGTAACTCAACTTTTCTTCTTCTAAATAATCCAAACTTGAAAATCTTTTATGATCTAAAACCTGATTTTCATTTGGAGTTTCTGCGCTTGGAAGTGAAGAACTTTGTCTGTGTGAAACTTTAGGAAGGTATGTAGCTGCTCTCAATGGATTCAAGGTTCTGGTGTGGATAGGGATAATCGGTTCGTAAATATTATCTTGTCTGTGATGAGATACGTGAGTTGGGGTGGTGTCTTCATCACTACTTATACCTGGTAACATTACATAACTACCATGTTCCTTAGAAACCGGTTCAACTGCATCTTCCTTGGTATCTGGAGAAGGCCATGCTTCTACTTCTGCAACATTTGACTCTCCTGGTTGTACTTGTTCCTCATCCAAATTCCAAGTTACTTTCTTCCCAGAGGGTGTACGAGTAGCTTTAGGCACACGAGAAGATGCAGACTGTGGTTTGAGAATAGCTTTAAGTTTCATTGTAAAACTTGTTCGAATTTTGGGTTTTGTCGTTTCAGGATTTGAATAATTTCTGTTTGTGAAAAAGTTTTTGTTACTACCATGTAAATCTGGGGTAAGGGGTTTTCTTTGTGGAATTTGATACATATTCAAGGTTTTTTGTGGGAATGAATGTTGTATTGTGTGAGAATTAATTTAATTTACGAAGGAGATGGAAACAAAATTTTGCATAAATAGTAGTTGTAGTCTGACTTGCTTCAGAGCATTATTACTATTTATACTCTTCACAGGCAATTTGCTGCATTGCATTGCAAATTGGATGTTTACCTAGGATCTCGTTACTTGTACCGATGTGTCTATAAATACACGTGTGATTATTTATTGAGAGTTTCAATCATGAATCTCAAGATAGTTACTTTTGATTACTTTATCCACGCTCAAGTTAGCTTTGTGCACCGTGACAATTATACGTTATTAACTACTACGAATATATCTCATAAATATTTAACATTAAAATTGATAGGTTTCTTACAATAAGAAACTGTCTTATGGAAGTATATTAGTAAGGTTAATTTGTGTTAATTCACGCTATCCTTTACAGTTTTCATTTAATTATATTCAGATTGGAAGTTGAGTGCTATGACTTGCTATTAGAACCCTTTCCGACACGTAATTGCTCTATATATGCTCTGGAAATTCGCCCATAGAGTTAATTGATACCGTACACTAAAGTATGTACGCAGTTAACACTAGGTAGAGCGAACAAACCGTCCGTTTGGTTCGTATTACGAGGTTCCACTGTATTACATTTTTTAACAATTTTGGGAATTTTATAAGACTAGATTAAAATATTACAACCGAATCTTATTTGCTATGTTCTACGTTTGAGTTACATTGTCAATCTCTCAGGTAAATCCAATCAAAATACATGGCTCCTATTTTGAAACATCAAGCATAATAATTATTCGCAGTGATATGATGATTTAAATAGCAACTAGCAGAGAGGTCAATTTCTGGGGAGAATTACACTTTGGATTCGAACCACTGGCCTTGGTCTAAATTCATCAAACAGTACACCTATAAGATACAATATTTTTGCAACGCGTTCACTAAATTATATTACACAACAGCTTGTAGTTTGCATTACTTTATATAGAAATAATTATATTTACACGGATATCTCTGCTGTTAGTTCATTTTGGTAAAATTTTATATCTAAGCATATTCATCATATTAAATATAGCATCAAATGATTATTTAGAGAATTAATACAGAGTGCATATATCGGCTAATTCTCCAATATTCCCGATATTTTTCGATATTTTTTCAAAAATTCGCTACAATTTTTTATGCCATTCCTTGCAAGACGCATTAATATTACACACAATAAGTGGGTGGCCAGATCATCACATCTTGATTTAGTGACCCGATTAGCCGTTCAGATAGTTGAGTCGACACAATTTCTTTCATCATTAGAAATGTATGCGTATTTACTCTATAAGTTGTTAGATTTCTATCAGCATTAAAGATAATGTATTGATTGATTCTTCTATCCTGCTGGTATTAGTTTCCTCTACTAAATGAATTATTGTATATTTATGAATTACAGTGAAACCTAATCTGATCTCAGAGAATAATTCAGGTAAATTCTGTGATCATCTTAAAATTTAAGACCACCTGTATCAGATGCCAGTTTCAAATTTGTGCCCACCTGGGACAGTATGCACCATTGAGTGACTTAATTATTTAAATTGGAAATTTTCAAGTATAATTGTGTAATGTTGAAAATTTGAATCTCACTTGCATCTGTTTAATTAAAGCATCTTGCGCCACAAATTGATTTTGATAATACAATTGTCATATAATTATCAATGCAATCTATTGTAAATTGGTTTATTTATATAATTGTGTTAAGTTTATACTGAGAACCAATGTGAATTTCTGAGAAGAAATTACTTTTATTCAATAAATTTATAATAATAAACAAATTATTAAGAGTTTACAAAACGTGATTGTGGATATTAAGTGGTTTACTACGAATACATTAATAGCTAACCATAATATGTAAGAAACGATCTATTTTCATAGCTAATTGACGTAATTGATTTTCATTTAATATAATTTACAATATTTCTACAGCTAACGAATAGGAAATATAGATTTTTTTGCCGCTTGAATATTTCCCTGAATCTCTCCATTTTGTATGAAATATTTGGCACTTTAGTATCATGTAGACGAATTATATAATATACAGCAGAAACTGGTTTATCTTTCATTTGTTCCATAAATATGTTGGGAAAATAGATAAAATAGTGAATAATCTAATGGAAATCGAACGGAAATACAAATTTTCTCATATCCTGAAAATTTGGTTAGAAAAAGGCTACAAGTAACAACCCTGTTTAAACTATACTTAAGTTGGTTAATAATGTTTTAATTACTACAATTTGTTTGAAATTTAAGATTAATTATCTAATCAGCTGATATAGTATCACAAGGTATATGTAAAGCTGAAAATACAAACCATAACTACATCAAAGATACGAGTCCTTCATTATAATATAGTATTCATTATCAAATGACTAGGCAACCTTTGTTCACCATTAACCCGATGAATCATGTATCTAACACAGCAAGGGAGATAAGGTCATTATTAATAAACCTTGCATAATCTTCACAGTTACACAAACATGACTGTTACACGAAATTTAATAATTACTGACTCTAAAATTATGTCATTATTTCACTTACAAGATGTCTAGTCAACACGACAAAGATATAGTATTCAGAAAAATATTGTCTACTGCTTTAGGTAAATCCTCATTGTTCAGTAGGCAAAAGTTACTCCATAGATATTATACTATGACGTATTAGATCTGCCAGAAGTTCTATTGGGTATTGACGTAGGATACAGGGATACAGTTCTTGTACTGAATTATTCTAATTATCAGAATCTTATGAAATTACGTCACTGTGTACAGTAGTTTGACGTAACATGATTTTATCAGCATATTTATGTTAGTTGGACGTAAAATTTCAATTCCTTATAAGGGATAATTATTTGCATAAAGACATCTGGATTATTATTTTCTACTTTCACAATTGCTTATAATATTATTCAGTAATTATTGTGAATTTCCTGTAGTTTTACACTCAAATTATGTATCACCGATTTGGATACATTCAGCTATTTCGAAACCAAATTGAGTGGAATTATCCTAGTAATATTAGATAAAATGAAATATTTTAGCTAATCAAGGACCGCCTATATACGTACAAACAAAGGATATGTTTCCTTTGTACTCTCAATCTGGTCACATAGAGATATTTGTACAAGGCTCATTTTGAAAAAGTCACAGCACTAAATTTCTCAGTAGATCTAATTATGATAGCTAGAATTACGATTCTGTTAATATTATATAAACTCAGTGTAGATAAGATACGATAAATACAATACATAATAAGATTCCTTACACATCACTTAGACTTCCCCCCACCCAATACCTTATGTGTATTTTGCTACTAGCGTACATTAGCTAATCTTAATGCTAGGATGATCACATGCATTACGATGAGATAAAGAGACAGGAATATGATGGCATATCTTTAAATATATTATTCTAATAATATATTAGCTTTATTCTAATTCAATTAATACAGATTCAAATGGTGATAATATTTATGATAACTCAATAATGTATCGGAAATATATTTCTTTAAGTAAATTCTTGTATAGTAAATGTAAATATAATTAATTGAGTAGAAGGATCTTTTAAAGGAATCTAGGAGCACCAGACGTTCCTCTACGCGTTGATTTTGATAATAATACACTTTTAACGTGATAACTGTAGATCTTTCCCTACAACCGTATGTGTAATTTACTTATTTAGGCGTAATGATTGGAGCTCTACCAGTGTGCTCTGAATAACCTTACAGCCCTACCAATTGTTTATTAACTTAATTAATGTATTTTTGCCTCTAAACATAACACCTGGAAGTACGTATGCTAATTTCTAATTTCTACTGATATAAATATAAATCGATCTCCAGCTGCAATCAATGGATCTAAATTACTTTCAAGTACTATTTGAAATAATTAATTGTCCTCCAAGCATTATCCTAATTAATAATAATAATAATGTGTACAACTATATGAAATAATTAAGACAAACTGAATGCAACAAGACACAAATCTCTGCTTTTCTTTACAGAAGGAATGTGTTGATAGAACCCGTTACCTACTGTTATAACTATTTGCTGATCTTCACAGCATTTCTCAGCACAAACACTACCATTCGCTAGTGCAGGTAATGGAATTATTTTCCTGACTTTAGTTTGATGAATTGCATAGGAATTTAGCAATTGTCTTGATACCATATCAAATTTATACACGTGTCCATCACTCACTCCCAAGTAGATTGTCCTGCCTTTATTATACATAGAAGAAATCTAAACACAGATACACAACAATAAACCATGGATAACATTGTACATATTCGAAAGAGATTCATTTGGCTTTGCTCATTCTATATAAGCAACAATTTGTTCCACACTAATTAGTACGAATATATTAACAAATCAAAACTCAAGCTCAAGTGACCGCGATAATTACTTCGAAATAAGCAGGTTTTGATTAACCGGTGTAATTTATGTTACTTCGATACTATAATTGTGCAATTTCAGACTTGGATATAAGCGGGTATTTCTATAATGTATCCGTATTCGATATAACAGGAGTTCTGTTGGACTGTATTATCTTACCTCTTTAATCGCATCAGGATTATTCAAATCCTTAGGTATTGGCACACCAGCTCTCAATGACCTACTCAAAACCCCCATTACATAAGCTGTAGCTCTCTGCCATTCAGATATCCATACTACTGCATATCCATCTATTTTCTGTTCGGGTATATCCTCCTGAAAACAGGAAGCGATGCAATGAAATCGCTGATACTTAACAGTAGGATCTACTGATAATGACTTGCTAAAGTTCTGACCGAGTTTACCATTGGGTAACTGCGGGAAAACTTCTATGGTACACCCATCCTTAGTTCCCCATACTTCCCAGCTGTTAGTATGCCTCTGTACAGGGTGGAATGTGAATATAGGATTATCTGTTGTAATGAAAACTGTTATAATAAATTTGTAGTTTCCTGATAGTTCCACTTCCAATTTATCTTCTAGAATTGCAACGTCATTACTGCGAAATGATATAAACACTTTCTTCATTATTTCAACGTGCTTAATTGCGTGTATTTCATTTGTATTTAAATTAGAATATTCAACTGGTAGTTTCTTAAAGCAAGTTCCATCAATCACAATTATCTTTCCCTCATTAGTACCTAGCCATACTTGCTTGTTAACTGAAGTAAGCACTGTTATGTAGGCATCTCCCCCTGATGGTAAAACATCTACAAACCATACACGACTTCCTAAT
Organism: Oopsacas minuta; assembly: GCA_024704765.1. Classification (NCBI taxonomy): domain Eukaryota; kingdom Metazoa; phylum Porifera; class Hexactinellida; order Lyssacinosida; family Leucopsacidae; genus Oopsacas; species Oopsacas minuta. The sequence continues at coordinate 340,923 of JAKMXF010000066.1, read as the reverse complement.
TGCCCATGCAGATACTGTACTATTGCAACTTTATTCCTATACGGATCATTAAATGCACCTAGCCAAATCTGTGTATTCTCCCCTGTGAGTAAGTTTCCAAAGTCAATTATGTCAGATTTGATTCTTGGCTTTCTCGGCTCCATTGACATACTACCATACCTCTTCATGGAATCGGTGAGTCCTCCTTCCATGCCTAACGGCTGTAAATCCATAGAATCCCCAGGAATTCGTGTCTCACTCAGGGTGTTGGTGATAACAGCATGGGAAGCGAATCTAACCATTTTCTCAAAGGACATTATACTACGAATTTCGCTAAATAGAGGATTACTGGCTATATTTTCACATTCCTCCATGGTAGGACGGTCGTCAGGATCAGCTGTCCAACAAGCAGTCATGAGGTCTTGGAACAAACAAGGACTGTATTTTTCTTCCGCGCGTAAAAGGGGTCTACGTCCTTGTGCTGGCGCCCATTTCTGATCATGCTCGCTATCGAAATTAACAAAAGGAGGTCTGTAGCTTAAAATCTCATACAACACCATTGCGAATGAGAAAACATCTGCCTTAGATGTGAAGCTCTGCTTCCCAGAGAACAGCACAACTTCTGGGGCAATATAACCAGGAGTTCCTACCAAATTCGACATACGTACCCCCAATGTATCGCAGTGTAACACTGTGCCGTAGTCTGCAAGTTTCAGAAGTACTTTTGAGTCAGCTGTTTGTTCATCTGGCTCTGGAAAATCCCAGACTAATATATTAGCTGCTTTCAAGTCAAGATGTACTAGATTGTTAGAATGCAGATAGTTCAGTCCGGAAGCTATCTGTAAAATAGAGCTAGCTGCTATCTTTGGATGGAAAATAGCTTTCTTCTCACTGTATTTGTTAATCATTGTAAGTAAGGAACCTTTTCGTGCTAGCCCCATTACAATCTGCAGAGGTGACATTGTTACACCCAAGAGTAGAGATAGATTAGGATGTGTTAGGTTAACCATGGGTGAGAGCTCTTTCCTTAATTCTATATATGAATTCCATTGATCTTCTTCTGACATATGCTCAAGGATATGGTCATAACTTCTCCCGAAAGTGTTGCCTACGAATAGCTTTATAGCACAAGGTATCGAGTCATTATCATAGTGATCCCATATTTCACCCTTGTACACAACTCCATAAGTGCCAGCCCCCAATTGTGAGCCTAGACGGATTGTGTTCATATCTAATACACGATCTGGTCCTACATCCAATAGCTTGACATCAGGAGCTATTCTGCTTATGTCTATATTTCCATGCCAATGACATTTTACAGGGGAATTCTCTCCAGATCTCCTGAAGCAGTGTTCTTCTGTGAAAGTACTCCAAATTGTTTGCCCGAATTTAATGAACGTCCCGCTGTATCCTTGATCTTGTATATGCGGTACAGATTGTTTTGTGTCTTGATAGAAGCAACGAGGGCAAGGATAGTAACTAGGGACTTGATAGTCAGTAAGGATACCTGGAAACCAAGCTTCGAATAAGGAATTTATGTGTTGTGTTATTCGTACGAAAATTTGACAATCAGTAGCGAGTTCATCGTTTTGTACATGAACAACTGAAAGAACTCTAAATTTCTTCTCTATATAAAATCTATGCTGATCTATATAACAATCTGGTGTATTATCCTCTTCCACTATTTCAGGATTATCTTGTGACAGTTCTATAATTTCAAACTGAATTTCTCCATGCTTATCAACAAGCTGAACGCCACTTCTCCAAAAATTCCAGTTTATATCTGAATCAAATGTTGGTAAATTCGCATCAGAGATAATTCGTTTTCGTTTTATTTCTTCCTTTCTTTCCTTCAGCGAGCCCATAATAGATATTGTGGCATGAGATTTCTTGCTGACTAATGACATTATCACTGGATCTTGAGCTACACGACATAAAAGCCTGGGCCAGAACCCATGTGGTACATTTACCAGCGGCCAGATACGTACGAAATATTTGTCTTTATGATCAGGGTATAAGTTTTCAGTGAAAATCTTGTATAAACCAACAAGATTAATCGGTTCGACTGGTAATTGTGAGGGAATGAGTACTTCTTCCTCTGAGAACCTTAACATAATCTGGAATTGCTCTAACAATCTCACAAACTTATTCCAGAATTGTGAAATATCTTTTAAACTACTTTCCAAATCAACTAACGAAACGAGTCCATTGGAATTGTTAGTGTCTGTGTGAGCACCTATAACTCTAGCCATTTGTTTGCATAGCCAATTTGGATCTAAGAAGTAAACATCTTTTAATAGGGGAGTATTGAAGTGTAAGATACTTCCTTGCATGTGTAGATGCTCGACTGCATCGAATAGATCGTCAGGATTATCTATTATGTGTTCAGCGTGACTTTTCAATTCTGAATCTTTAAGTATTGGCGGTTTTGCCTCTACAAGAAGTGTAGAACTCACCTTGAACAATTTTTCACGAAGATTTTCATAATCTTTTGGAGTTTGTTGATTCAAAAGTAGAGTCGGTGATTTAGAATCTGCATCACGTTTGTATAAATAAGATATAGTCTGTCGTATACGATTGTAGTGCATAGAGAGATGTCCTACTACATCTAATATTCTATCTTTCAATTGATCCATTTTCTTGTTCAATTTGGAGAAAAAACTTTTTTCAGGAATACAACACACTAGCATAACATCAATTACATGAGGGAGTTGTTCTATTCTGCTTGCTCCTTCAGTTACGAATTTCTCTTGTAAAGTTTCCTTAATGACTAGGGCAACATTTTCACTCACTTTATCCAAATGTGTGCCTACGATTATCACAGGTGAACGGGGAGCACGTAGTTCAATGGACTGCAGCCATTCTGTCATTGTTTGCATGCTCTTTGCATCTTCAGTGAATGTTTCCAATGAGAAACAAAGTATATACAGGGCACCTGTGCTAAGGAAGCATTGATGCGTAGCATAATACTCTTCTTGACCTGCAAAATCCCATGTCACAAATGTTATTGATTTCGCCCTCCCGAAATCGCATTTCCAAGAATCTATCTCCACTCCTTTGGTTGGGTTACGCTCTGTCAAACCCAATCCTTTCAATCTCCTCAATAAACTAGTTTTTCCTTGGTTGAAAGAACCAATAACCATCAACTTGACTAAGTTATTCTGGACACTCCCTTTCAGTTGTGCTCTGAAATAAGGCATTAACAGTGGTGTATTGATATTTCCATGATTGTAGATGTGTGGTGGAATGTTGCCAATTTTTGGACAATTCTCAACTGAAATAATTTGTAGTCTATTGAAGCATTTTAGATATCCAATTTCGTATGGTAATTTGGCTAATTCTGCATTTCCGTCTAGATATATTTCTTGTATAGAAGCCTGGTATTGAATTTCAGGTGTCAACAATGTTATTACGTTATTTACAATACTCAAAACTTCTAGAACTGGGAATCTTAACCTTTTTTCCATATTATGTTGCCTGATGATATTGCTACAACCTTCATTTTCGCTGTAGTGCACTAACAGTGGGAATTCCTTCAGTTTATTGTCATTAATGGATAGATTCTTTAACCAGTTAAGTGCGTCATGTTCTTCACTACATAATGTAGATGTTCCCTCAGCAATGCCTTTTGATCTAGAGTATGGATCGTCGCAAGAAAATGTATCAATCAAATTCCCATCCAGATTCAACTCGATCAGCGTGTAAGGAATCAGACTTAAGTAGATAGTTTGTATCTTGTTGTAAGACATATTAAGTTTCTTAAGTGTGGGAGTAAGTCCACTCATGTCTGTTGGGAAATAAGCAAATTCATTGTAAGATAAATTCAGCTCAGATAGGTCATTATTTAGCTGTACATTAAACTGTAGTCCAGGTATGATACTGTGTTCAAATGAAGCTCTCTGCACACTTCTAACTGGTATAGAATCTGAGGTGATTGGGAGTGTTTGAAATCTCTCTCTACTTCCCCTCTTATCGTAATATGTAGAGAATCTTCTCGGTGCTCTCATCCTTACTTCTCCTACTATATTATTGCTACTCCGTACTATAGCATTAGGTCGTAGCAACTTAGTAGTAAGGTGGGTCAGTTTGTTACGGGATAAATTCAGTCTTCGTATTCCTTTATGTTTCCAAATGTAACACGGAATTGAATTAATATTATTTTGCGATAAATTCAAATCATGTAGCTTGTAGAGTTCTTCTATAACTGGTGGGAATTGTTCAAGTCCGCAGTTTTCTAATTCTAATTTATCAAGTTTTGATTTTAATAAACTGATTAGAGGTTCATTCGCTAGATGATGTATAAATTTTACCGAATTTCCTGATAAGTTAAGTTCTCTCAATTCTTTCATTGAAAATATTTCGTGAGAAATATTTTCTATTTTGTTATTAACAAGAGATAGTCTTCTAAGCTCTTTCATTTGAACTATGAAACTCGGAATCTCAGTCAATTCATTATTGTGTATATCTAATACCATCAGGTTTTGAAATACCATGTCTGTACTAGTGAGAAATTTGAATGATGTAATATCTTGGATTACTTCGTTCAGAGCTTCGTTTGTGAGGTATAGCCTGTTCCAAATTACTTCATACTCTATTTTCTCATTGTAAGTTAGTTTTAGAAGAATTTCAACTGCTCTCCATTTCTTTATACGAATTGCTAAACACACCGCACTTTGGAAATCTGGCAATGCTGATATAGGAATATTCTTTTCAAGGATATAATCGATTATTAGTTGGAAGCTACTTAAATCATCCAACAACAGTGATTCTATAAGCACCGTTACATTAGTAGATTTGTTGAGGATGAAATTAGAAGACTTTTGGAATTTAGACACGTTACGGGAATGTTCTTGAGGTATATCAGTTGGATAGGATTGTTTACCCACGTTAACATTAGCAGACACATTATCAGAATTTTTTGATTCCAAACTACTTCCGCATTTTGGGTAACTACCACTAGTGCTCGTGTTAAAACTGTTTCTCTGCGAACTAGGGTAGAAATCAATACTAGTGTCCAGTGAATTCAAATTATTGCTACTTTTCAAAGGATTACTAGGAGTGCGTCTTAATTGAGAAATTTGTACTGAGTCGTTTGGCATGATTGGCGGCAAAGACTCATCGATACCATCTATCTCTTCATCTAATGAGAATTCAAATTCTGCGTACGTCGATTTGTATTTCTTATAACCTTGTAGTGTCAGTAAACCAACAGTAGTTACTGATGGGTTTAGCTTGAGAATTTGCCTGACTATGTTGTGAAGACCTTTAGAGACTATATGTTGTAGAAAGGTCCTACCCTCATTGTCCTGGTAATTAATGAGCTGACCGACTACATGTGAATGATTTGATAGTAACGTGTGAATCAGGTCTATTCGTTCTGACAGAATAGCCTTCAATAAGAATGTTTGTTTTGTACTGTCAATACAATTAGTTTTCGTACACTGCAATAGATACTCTGTTATACATATATGTCCCTCTCTCGCTGCGTAGTGTAATGGAGTCGTGCCTCGCATGTTTGTGGCATTTACATCTACGTACTGTAGTGGTCTGTTGTCAGGCAGCATGAGGCAAACTAACTCAAAAACGCCGTTACGACAAGCCAAATGTAATGGAGTATTCTTGTCATTATCTCTACTCAGAAGTAGCCTAGGAAACTTTGTTATTATATTTTTAAATAGAGTTGTGCACTTGAAAATTGTTAGTAGATGGAGTGGAGAGAAATTTGATGGGTTTTTAGTGGATGGGATTTCAAGAGTATGTTCGACAAGGGATTCAGCTAATTTGAAGTTAGAATTTACGATAGCACGATTAATCAGCGACCAGTTATTGTAATCGAAAGTTGAGAGAGTCTTTAAATAACATTTTGATAACAATTCCATAATTTTCTCGTTCGATCCTTCAACTTTATTTTCTATTTCTTTGTGAATTACCGGCGCTTCTCTAGTAGCTATACCAGAGGCTGACTGATAAATAGATGTAGCCTTTGAAAGCAATTGAATGAGTTGTTTATGATTCTTTTGATGAGCATAGTCAAGCGGAGTATTCTTTGATGAATCTACTATTTTAGGATCAGCTCGATAAGCCAGAAGCAACTTGGTTATTTCGACAGTATTTGGAGGTAGTTTTTGTATTAACACATGTAAAGGACTTTTTCGTAGATCAGCTGAGGTAGATGTATTATTCGGCCTTGCTCCGAATTCTAGACAACATTTAACTGCTTCGTATTGGCCGTGTTCACATGCCAAATGTAGTACCGTTCTACCGAAATGATTCGGTGAGTTTTGGTTGAGAATTTTACTAGCTTGGTTGGCGTCTAATCGACAAAGTTCTTTATCCAAACTTCCATTCTGCAGCGACGCAATAGCATTAATTTTTTTGTTCGCCATTTTATTTGATCATATATTTAGACGTTATTATCATAGTTTATTTATTAGCTTTTCAATAGAAAGCCTAAAGTTTAATGAAATTCGATATTTGGATTACACAGAACTAATTGTTAGAAATACTAACAAATTTGCTTTTTAGTTATTAGCCTCATAAAGTAAGTAATCACTTGTTCAGTTAGTTAAGTTAACTGTTAGTTGGAAACTTGTTTCAGTTCTACTCCACATCAAGTTTACCTGTCGCATGAATATTGCCATTATTTCACCATTTTCTCAGTGAAATTCAACTACACAATATATTTACTAACCAACCGGTGAATTCTTGTATTTAATTTCTCTTCACAGAAATCGATTAACATACGCTAAATAATTTTCAAATTTCCAAGTAGAGTCATTTAAATTTTTCCATGTATTTGGCCACTTTGTATTATAGTGACGTCATAAAAAATGATACTGAAATGCCGCCCGCCCACATGCTTAGATAGACAGCATATGGTGCTGAAACAATCATTAACAGTGACAAGGGCCTTATATAAGTATTAAGTATATATATGGAAATGAGTGTTTCTACATTTAATTAATCCCGTATCAAATATACACAACAAGACTACGTGCACCAAATAATACAACCCAAAACACACCAACAGCCCAATGTCAAATCACAACAACAAGCAACGCGATAGCAAGATAATAAAATTATAAAAATAGACGAGAGATGAGAGAAAGAAGATGTCCAAGAGTTCATCGACTGACTTCAAATTTGCATTAAGATAGCAATAAGCAAATGTACATTTAAGCTCGTGGCTTTTAAACGTCCACATATTCGTGTTTGTTAAACTTGTGAGTGTAAGTAAGTGGGCTTGCTTGGTCGTGGGGGTGGGACATCTAGTTCATTGGATGCTTTCCTGGGAGGGAGGGGAGGGGCTAGAGAATTCTGGAGACTTTGTCTAGACTGGATTTCCAGTCGGGGTGGGAGAGGTGCTACATTACATGATTGAGGGGATGGACGAGGAAATGTGTTTGTATTATAGCTGAGTGGTATAGGGGGTGGTGTATCTTTACTAAAGAAAATATATTATATAAATTTAAATGACAGTGGAGTTGGTTATTATCAAATCATATTTTACATGAATTTACCTTGGTAATACCGGAATTTGTTAAAGTGTAACCTCCACATACGATGTACTAGAGAGGCGGAAAAATGCTAACCTGTTTCCCCTTTTTCGGAGGTTCATTTATATGGGATTCGCTCTGTAAATTTTTCACTCTCTTTCCAGAAATTTGTTAGTGGAGGTTTCACTGTATTACTATTTATCATACAAAAATATCCTTGAAATAGTTGCTAATAATCAGATTTTGCTATTAGACAACTTGGTATTAGCGAATAAATCGTACAAGAAACATACGTTCTGGATATTCTGGGCGGTATTTTAGGAGGAATTTCATCAGTCTCTCCTCCGGTAATGTCTAGTATATTTCCATTAACTTTATCTCTGCTTGCATCTGATTGAGTGGGCATTACTTGAAGAGTACGACTTTTCGAAATGGCAATGTTTGTGGGATCACATTGGGAATCTAGAGCGAATGCTGATTCGGAGTTGTGTATTCCTCCTGCCTTCTTTTTTTCAGCACGCCCTCGAGCACGATAGCCTTGTGAATGGAGGTTAAGTTGTGGGTATTGTCTGGCCTAAACGTGTGTGGAGACTGATTAGCACTGTAAGCTAAGATTAATGTGCAAGGGACTGGGTGTAGATCAGAGTTTATCAAACTCTCATGGGCTATGGACACACGTTATCTAATTTTGTATCATGACTATATCCAGAAATACTTATTTGTTTGGTGAAATGCCATTCCAACTTTATTGGACCAAAAAATGACATAAATATCTCCGTGGCAACTGGCAACAGCGTGTCCAAGATTGACCAAATAGTCATATGTTGAGAAACCTTGTATATATCCAAAACACATGAAATAAAACAACGTAAAATAGATCGACGGAATAAGCAACATTAGCATATACATGTGTGTAAATTTTGGGTATTAATAAACATAAATATTCCCATATACTTACTATCTTAGGAGGTGGTTGCTCTCTAGGTTCAATATCAAGAGAGAGTTGATGAATTAAAGTTTCCACTTCATCTGCATCTGATCCTTTTAATAAGGGAGTCTGTGCTAGAAGATAATCTTGTATAGTTTTCTCCTGAATTAGGTTAAATCTCTGATTCTGATACTGTTGTATCTCTCCTACGATATCACAGAATCTCCTGCGTTTCGTGAAATTTATCATGTTAGGGAATTCAGAGAGAGTATCTTTCATTCCGCATTCAACGTGTATAATGCGAGTTAAGAACATACCTAGATAATGGTGCAAAAGTAATACTTTTTGAGATCTGTTATCTCGAGTTAGTGATGTAAGGCTAGGAATTCTCAGGTTATTTCCTAGAAAACTTCCTGTCGAAGTCTAAATTTATGGAAAATTTCCTAATGCCACTATCTCGAATGACAGTAATCCTACGCTATTTCAAATATATTTTGATCTCCTGAAGGTTTGAGATACCGGATATCAACTCCACGAAATCTGGATAAAATAAGAGAAATTCCAATCTCTTCAATTAGATCACTTCAGTTAAAACGAATACCGGATAAGTAAAATCTCAATTCCTGCTTTTGCACTTACGAGATAATACTTTAACCTACCTATATGAGGTACACAGGGTGGCTCAATAGTGAACAGCTTGCTCTTAAGAAGTTTATAGGAGTGATCTTTAGATGTATCTCTCTGAGCTTCCACTAGAGCCATTCTACTATTAGAAACTTTATTCCAAGTATGTTCTAGTTTGTTGATAGAAGAAGTATTTAATGCTGTCATTATTATCATCATGCCACAGAAATTGTTCAACTCTACGCAAGCCTAGAAGGTAAACACTTATGATAATTACGTATTATGTTAATATGTAGTTCTTTTAACGGAAGACAGCTCAAGTGCTATTATTTTCACAATAAGAAGACGAAATTGGAAGTATAACCATAAATGCAACAGAATCGCTGTTTCAAACGCATTAAGAATGACTATAGAATATTACTCGCTGTGTTTAAATTTGTGTAAATTCAGATCAAATAATTTACAACAGGATTTGTCTACCTTTTATCGCTTAAAAGCCTGAGCAAACAGTGTAAGTATTAGAATAATCAGGGGTGTACATAGCATTGAATCTTTCGTCATTTCCTATCGTAATCGCTATTTTTATGAGGCAAATATTCATCATTGCTTATTCGCTCCGAGGTTTCTAGTGACTTCCAAATGTTTTAAAATAGCTTGTATGATCGTTTTTACTTAATCCATATTAGCTAACTCGATGTATAATCTACAAATTTCCATATACCTCACCTGCATGATATCAATGATCCTATTAACAAGAGCTACTCTCTCCTCTAAGTTAGACATCTGTACAATACTCTTCTGAAAGAAATAAGCCATGTTATTGAAATGGTTAGTGAGTCGTACCATATTAGGAGCTTTCTCTTCTTTATTACCCTTAGTGAATGCTCCCCCTATCAGCTCGTTAACCTTAACTGCCCTGAAGTATTCAGATTGTATTAGAGTCATTTGTCTAGCTATCTCGACAGGATGGTAGGAGAATAAGTTACAGCCTGGAGGGACACCTTGAGGGAGGTCAGGTGGTCCCTCCCCGATGTGCTCAATGGGAGGAGGGTAGTTGTTGAAATTACATGAGATTAATGTCTCGTTATTCAGAATACGTCTAAATATAAAGAAATATAAATACATACAGTCAAATCCAGTTATATCGAAGCTCATAATTATCTATACTTTAGATACGTTAATGTATATCACGTTATAAATTTATAATAAGGAAATATATACTTGATAGTGCGTATTTGGCATAATAAAACAAACAAACATACAAACAAACACAAATAAATAGCTGTAATACCTGATGGTTTCTACCCATTTTTGCATCTTCTTATCCTCCCCAGTAGTAGCTAAAAACTGACTGAGCTGTTCTTTAAGAGATGGATCTCTCTCAAAATCATAAGGGTGATGTTCTATCCAGTGACGTATTACATTCAGGACTCTTAGCTTGATTGGGTTTAAGTACTCTTTCTTGTAGCGACGAAGCTAATAATTATAAAAATTAAATTATATTATCGAACTAATTGTATTTTTGATTATTATAAAGCCAATTCTCGTGTATCAAATTCCAGGTGAACCAGCATGTTCAATTGGCATTTCCCCTTTCGAAATTAACAAGATTTAAAATATATCCAGCAGTGATTGGATGTATAAACGAAAATAAATACAAACCCTATGAACATAATAATACCTACCTTCTCGCTCTGAGTGATAGCTTCATGACTCCATATGACGTCACTATTCTCTTCCTCCTCCAGTACTGGTATATTATATCTCTCTATTAATGATTCCATCAAGTCTGTAGGAGTAGCGAATGATCTGTAAGTAGTCAGGAATGTTTTAACAAGAGCGGGATCAGCAAATTTATGATATGTTAATCTCTCCACTAGTTTATAGAATGTAGCAGCTCTTATAGGAGGATTCCTAATGTTAAGTAGATTCTCTCCTGCCTCTTCAAATACTATATTTTCGTCTGAGTCAGGAGCCGAGAATCTGGTAATAAACGTGTTAGTATAAATACAGTGAAGTGAGTTACAATTTGCCAATAAAACATCTATATTTTTACCAATAGCCTCGATTTAGCTGATGTCCCGGTATTTTCGGTCATGCTCGATGAAACGTGACAAAAATCGGAGTCCCTACGTTTTGGAGTGATACTATATACAAAGTCTCGCCAATAATTATTACTCCATGACCCATACATACTACAGTATGTCTCGGAAATGTCTCCAATATGGTTGGCAAGTATGAACATCTGAACTTACGAGATCTTGAAAATCCCACTACAGTGGAGTTAGCCTTTTAGCAAATCGTGAATTTTCCTTGATAATACTCGAATGTGCTATTATGCGAATTACTTACCATACAAAAGTACACTCTATGTCCATGGGTTGCTAATAGGCGCACACCACTTTATTAACAAATCAATAATTACACAAGCAAGCCTCTATCTATTAATACAAAATATAACAATCAACATACTTGTATATATCAGGACTAGGTAACTCGAACTGAATAGAATTCCTCTCCTTCTTCAATAGATCCTCTAATTTACTCTCAAAAGACTCATGAGTAACAGCATAGCAAATAGCAGCTAACCATTCTTGCTTTATTTCCTGAGATGACGTCTGGAAATACATCTTATAGTTCTTACTGTCTAGTATCTCAAATCCATTAGAAGCATCTAACAAATAATAATGAGATTCACGATTGAAAGAGAAGTAAATGCTATACGCAATGTTTTATTACGTCCAACGAAATGACTAAATAATATGTTTAAAGCAGTATTCTATCAAATTATACTATTAGTTTTCCCGCTAACCTTCAGTGTCCAGTGTGTCTACTAAACATATCTTCTTCAACTCGTACTTTTCCCTGAGCTTATATTCATAAACATCTTTCTTATTAGAACTGAGTTTACAGCATAACAATAGACAATCAAACAAAAATACTCTTCTCTCCTGACACTTATTTCCTTTCTTATAACCTCCCTGATGTAACGATAGGTCTCCTATCTTTATAAGCTGGGAGCAACGCATTAGGTCTTTTGTATCTCCTTCTATCCTATCCTACAAATAATTAGAGAATAAATGGACAGTAAAATGTGTTTTTATTTAGTGTAACCTCCACAAACGTATGCCGTGGAAGCCAAAATGCTACCCCGTTTACCAGTTTTTGTCAAATTCTCGGATTGTCAAGGTTCGTTCGTAAGGGACTAGGAATTTGCTGAATAGTTTTTACTCCAAATTAAGTTTTCCAACTGTAAATTGAAAATTAGTTATAAAATTCATGGCCTAGAACATACTCAAATGACTCAATGACTGAGCATTGAGTAGTACACCCAAGCCCCTCTCCTAGAAACATTACAGAACGTTTGAACAGTTGTTTCAACTAAGAAAAATGCTCTTGCCATTAAACAAACGCATAAATTAAGTTATAATCAGTAACCTGTATTTCTTTAATTTCCTGGAATGCAGACTTAGTCCTAGACCTTCTATTCAGGATATAAGAGTCTATATTGAGAGCATCAACAGATAACTTATCACTTCTTATCAGTGCTTCAGTTATACTCTGGAATTTACTCATTCCATCCAAGGCATCTTTGAACTCTTGACGTTCTGACTCTGACGGACAAATCTTTAACATAGTGGGTAACATCTCTAGTATATAGTACGCCATATGTTTAACAGGCTCTAGCAATAGTTTAGGCAGGAGGTATTTAACTGTGCTAATAAATATACAAACTTCTCCTTCTGTACAGTTGAATTGGTGTTTGAAATAATCCTAAAATAAATTTGCATGTTAAAATAAATATATTTTGGGAATCCCGGATTTCACCGCCAATAAATGGTTTGTGTATAGACACTAGTATATACAGGCACAGTGGAAGTAAAATTTACCGGTTCTACCGGAAGACCGGAACTGATATATCATTTATCTCTTCTTTATATTTGGAGATCGGAAAATACAGTACGTATATTTATAAGATGCTGTATTGTCCAATGCGAATAATTACCGGAATAATGACAGTAAACGTAAGAAAATTATCGTATAAAACAATGCCAAAACGAAGATATAATAACTTATTCCAACACACAAAACAAGTCTATAAAAGATATTGAATAACAACCTTGAAATAGTTGTGTACCCATGGCTGTTTAAACTGAGCATCTAATGTATGAACCATTGTCTCATAATTCCTAGCATAATCATTGTATTCTTCAAAATCAAAAGCAGAGGAATGTTCATTGAAGACAGTACCAGCAGCTGCTACATTGTTATCTTGATCTTCTTCAGCTCTGGCTACCTCAAGTGCGTCTTGTAAAGAACCATGGATAGAGAGAGACAGGTCTATAACGCCTTCCAAATTCCCGAATATATCCTCTACTATCTGTACAATATAACTAGTATTAAATTACTAATACAGTATATATTGGATTTATTTATCCGTATAAGTGACCAATCGCGAAATTTTCTCATACCAGTGGATATTTGGAATGGCTTCGGATACTTTAAGTAAAATATATTAACTAGTCGTTACTGTGGATGTTGATTATAATATAATAACCAGCTGCTTAAACTGTTCAAAAATATTCCTGAGTAATTTACATATAGTGGTGGTAAGAACACAATTGCTACTCGCAAGAGTGTTCAACTGCAATCAGAGAGCCATTCAAACGTTACGTAAGGCAAAATGCCCTAAATTTTGATACCCCCAATGTGTCACGAGTTTCACCATTTTGTAAGACAAAATGAATCGGGCTGTCACACTTCACATACTACCGCCTCCCCTTGTAGCGTTACGTAACGTTTGAACGGCTCCATATACCCAGGTATTGATTGGAAATTTTAGACCAGTTCTGTCAGAGAACTTTAGAATAATTACTAAATATAGCATATTAGTATGAGAAATAATTTGTAATTATAACTCACATCAGTAGGAAACACTCGTGGCTCTTTTGTTTGAAATGGTACAGCTAAAATCTTTTGTATTCTCTGTAGAATACGGATATACTGTCCTTCTAAAGATACCATTTCTTTCATAGCATCAGTGAAGTTTGCATCTCCGTTACTAACAGGCAGTGAGTCTGTGAAGCTTGATAAACTATTAGTGATTGTCTTAGGATCCATATCCTTGCTGAATAGACTCATTAGTGCCTGCAAGTAAATAAGTTTTCAAGTGAGTTAATTCCCGCTATATCGAAGCTCAGGGACAGCGATAATCAACTCGATGTACGATGCAATGTACGTTACTTTGATGATTTGGGACCATATTCGCACAATGTCAGACTTCGAACGTAAGCGAGTATTTGGTTATATCCGTGTTCGATTTAACGGGAGTTGACTGCAAATAAAAGTCCACGAGAGCACTGTATTAAGTCCCACTGTAGTAAAAAAAAAACGAGAAATTGCGAGTTAACCAACTCAATCCTTTAATTAAAATGCTATAAAAGATTACCTGGTCTGCATTCATAGATACTCGTATGTCACTTTCAAAGATACGACTTCTTCCTGAGTTCTTTACGAAGTTTCCCGCTAACTAAATGAGAGATTAATGAAGTAAAATATACTACAAAAAACATGTAAAGTGGGAAGAAATCAAGTATTTGTTACAGTACATACTTTGAGTATGTCAGCTGCCATATAGTCTATGACAGTCAGGAGGTAGATGACAACTTTACTATCAATCTTACTCACACAGTAGAATTCCTATATAAAGACAAATGTATTGAATAAAGAATTGCAGTGAACCTCCCCAAACGGAGTGAGAGGGAAGCCGAAAAATGCTTCCCCGTTTGTGCAAGTTCATTTCTTTGGGAATAAGATTTCCAGAAGTTCCGCGTTTCTACAGGTCCCGTTTGTGGAGGTCGACTCGACACCAATGATAAACAAAACAAGATACGTATAGAGATTCAGAGAAAGAGATTCATGGAATACAAAAATGAAAATAATCTATAACAACAGCCCCCGCCTATATAATCGCCTCTACATACCACTTACCTTAGCAATCTGAGGACCAATTTTATCAATCGGTATACTGATAGGCATTCGTTTAGCCATAATCCTCGAGGAGTTTATAATAGCTTCAGCTTCCTGTAACGCCCATTCTGCTAATGGATAAGGGAAACTGTTCGATACGATATGACTGACATCTAGTATAGTCTTTGG
Organism: Oopsacas minuta; assembly: GCA_024704765.1. Taxonomy (NCBI): domain Eukaryota; kingdom Metazoa; phylum Porifera; class Hexactinellida; order Lyssacinosida; family Leucopsacidae; genus Oopsacas; species Oopsacas minuta. The sequence goes on along the minus strand of JAKMXF010000066.1, from coordinate 325,737 downwards.
TAAGGATATTACTAGTCTGAGGAGAAGTTTATATAAGAGACGTTCAAGATAAAACAACGCATTGTCTTCTGTTATAAGAGTAGGATGGACTTGGTAGGTTATCTGTGATATAATGGTTGTCAAGATAAGAATATGAAAATATGTGTAGAGTATTACAGTGTTGGCAGATCACGAACAAAGTTCATAGATTTCCGCTTTAAAAGACTTTATGATATGGTAAGAACATGGCATGAACCTGGTTGGTACATAATCTGGCAACACTGGAGCTATATGTATGCCGTTATATGCATACCGTATTTCTCTGAATAAGAGCCCTGGAGCATTTTGGGAAAGAAGGCCGAAAAGTATGTATAAAATTGGATTATTTCCCAAAAATGTTTAGAAGGAAATTCCTGGAAATATTATAATTATACCAACACTCTCGTAAACTAATCCCAAATGTTTTCTAGAGTTGAAACTATAGATACTATGCGCTCCTACACATGTAGTAGTAGCAGACAATTGAATGAAACCCTTGCGATAAATATTTAATAATTACATAAACATCTAATTAGTGAACATAGTTACTCAATTTTGGGTAAAATAGTTCACAATTATCGCAAAATATATAACATTAGTAAACAAGACAGAATAGGAAAATCAAAATTATAGAATGCCATTAGAAATAATATACGTAGAAATATGTATACCTTTTTTAGAGGTTGTGAGAGTATGCGGCTCCATTTATCCTTGTTTTCTTCTGAATAGAAATCATAATCCTTCGTGGCCATACAGAATAATAAAAACTGCTAATTCAAACATAAATATTCTCTAAAACCTACGTTATATTGTTGGATAAGGTAATGAAGTTGCATTATGAATTACAGTTAACTCCAGTAATAAACAAGTCGGATAACGAAACCCCACAGTAATATAACGAATTTGTTTTTGACTCCCTATAGTTAGAAATTAATTGGTTTTACTCAGCTGACAACGAAATCTCGGTAATAAAGAAATGAAACAGGGGCCCCTCCCATCCCGAGCACTTTGTTATTTATGAGAGTTCAATTATTTAGAATTACAAAGTCCATGGTTCAAGTAAAAATTGTTATTACAAGATACTATTGCACGCTCTAAAATTCTATTTTATACTCTTGGGTAAAAGAAATTTTGTGATTAAAGAATATTTCGAAAGCACTAGGCTAGCAGCACTGAACATGCAGATTAATTAATTTCAGTTTTAGCATGAATGCCACTATTCTCTGAATTTGAAATGATTACTAAGCTTTCTATCTACCTGGAACTGTAAACAATTCAATTTTTTAGAAACTTCTAATCAAGATAATTTATACTCCACTCTGTACCAATCTCTACAAATGTTTTTACTGATTCTACTAAGAAAACATTTCAGAAATATTGTTATCTAATAAGAGGAAGTCAAATTTCTGATTACGTGTGTATGGAATTTATTCTAAAATTTATCAATTATTGTTTTGCGTGTAACATGATTTATGCAATACTAGAAAGCGGAATAAGCTATTCCAAAAGGTGGCCGCAAAAGAGAGTTTGACAAATTATACACTAGTTTGGTGGTAATTTATTTGAATGGAGGTGATATAGAGAAGTTGGGCTTTAAGACAAGTGACCGATATTTAAGATACTATAGTCGGATTAGTTTATGGTGGCCACACAGGGGAGTTGTAACAGGTAGACCTTATATGAGGCAACCATTATATAAAGTGGCTGTTATAGATAGGTTTAGCGCCAGTAAGGGACCAAAAATGGTGGCCGCAAGGTGCAGGTGATCTTTATACAGAGGTGGTCGTTAAGATAATTGTGCATATGGATAATTGTGCATATGGATAATTGTGCATAAGGATACTTGTGCATAAGGATAATTGTGCATAAGGATACTTGTGCATAAGGATAATTGTGCATTAAGCAGGTTTCATTGTATATAATACCAGTGCTGACAAAGAGTAAACAAATTTGAATTATCTCTATCTATAAATTCAAAGTTAGTTCAGTTGATATATCAAGAAATACATATACATACACCCTGTCTTCAAATGCTGGACTCATTAGACTATAGTTTTTTGTAAAATCCATAGTTTCAATAACTTTGATGGCATTGATTTCGAATTCCCATTGGTATCTCACATGAGAATTTCCATATCGGTATCGCGTGGAATTCCTTTTTCCCCACTTGGGAAAACCGAACCCATCCTCATCGTAAGAAAATCATTTCCCATTCCCACGGCAACTCTGGTTGTTCACCCACAGATGATAAATGTCAGATAAATACTATAGTTTTCACTAAAACCTTGTCCACATCTTCATTCCCATCTTTACTAATCGTATAATAATTCATATAAAAGAAGTCAAGTGTGCATGCTCACAGCACAAAGTCGAGTGTATATGCAAATATGCTCACAAGTCAAAGTCGAATGTGCATGCTCAGGCTTTGGAGTATGCATCTAAGATTATTGCATTTTGTGACACAATTATAAGTTTTGTTTAGAAATTTCCCTTAGATTAGCGTCAGCAATGTTCTTGGGTGTTGCCAAGATATTTTCTACATGCTAGTTGTAGTTCTGGTTTTTTGAAGCGATAAAAGGAGTGTTGAATGAAAAGTTCTTAATACCTCCATATTTTGCATTTATTATGTCCATCGTATATTTCAGTAATACAATAGAAGATACCATATTCTACCCCCATCATAATTTCCTTAATATTCTATTACAATTGATATTTGTATGTATGCTTGTGTTCATTTCCGTGAACTCTCTCATTCCCATACTTATTTGGGCCTTAATTTACTGTCACAAATATTTCCTCCAAATTAATAACTATGCCACCTCGCAAACTTTACTTCTAGTCAATACAAGGCCTAATGACTGATTGCCGTAGTAGATTTCATTCAAGGAATTGCTTACTTCCTAATTTCCCCATCTAAATACACTTGATTCAATAATATACGTATTTTATATTTCTAATTTATTATTTTCTTATTTTCAACTCATTGATTATTTTATTAGCTAATTTGAGATTTGTTTTTAAATTTTATAAACACACACACACACACCGTTTTACAGAAACAAGAAAATGAGGTAAGAGTTGGTAATACTTATTTATCACTTGTTTGTGTTTTTGAATGTTTAAACTTCACATCATAAATAAATCGATTCGCTCATACAAATATTATTCTACCTGTCTAAGTAATTCAAGCTTATTTACTTTCTCTTATGGCAATGCCGTGATCCCATATATACATATGTAATTGTTGGCATACTTATTGGCCTCACTATTTTATTACTGCATCCAACACATGCAGTAAACTCTCGTTATAACGAAGAGCTCAGGATCCCGGTTTCATTTCATTATAGGCGCAGTAAAGCAATTATTTTCAAGTTATAGGCCGAAAGAATCACTTCGTTATAACGGAAGTTTACTGTATTATTGACTAGTTTGTAATCGAAGGTAATATTATCTAGCCAACTGAATTCAATTATTTTGGCAACCGAACTGAAAATTCAATTATAGCTGGATTATAGCTGAGAAGACGTAACGCCTGAGGACGGATATGTGGATGTAGTGAAGTACCTGATGTGTCTGAGTATATGAATCCACACTCTACAAAGAGAAATGTTGAAATGATACCAATATATAGGATGTATAACTTTAACCATTGCCAAAATAATTCATTTTTCAGTTCAGTTGCCAAAATAATTGAATTCATTGCCAAGTTAATGATGCATTCATTCCTGAATAGTCTATGTAGACCATCGACAGGAAATTATATCTCAATTTCTATATGTATGATACGTTTTACGTGTTTGTATTTATTACATAACATCCTTGAATTTCAGCCAGATTTTATATTATAGCAATTTATCCTATCGTGGTGTATTACAGCATTAACGTAGCATTTTCTTCGTTAGCATTTAAGTTATATTGAATATATTGTATATGATTATTTCTGTATGATATTTTCTGAGAGTTAGCAAATGCTATCATATACAGTATTTATAAATACTTTATTTCTATAAATACATTATTTGATAAATAAAATAAATAATTATGAGTAATTTAGATAGGTGAGTTAAAATTTAACATATACACTAGAACTCAGTTAAGACGGACTATTTTTTGTTTCTTATGATTCACTACGTCTTATCCGAGCTCTGTTGTATTTTGATTTGTGAGGGAGATAATTAGTTATGGATTCTTGAGCAGATAATATAATTACTGTATACGTGCTACTTGTAATTAGTCTTTCAATTAATATGAATTTTATTAGATTTTCTATGTGTCACTATTACGTTATTCTACGTTTATTCCTGTAGTGAGATTTCACTGATCGATGTCAGAGCCCAGGTGATGACGTATGATGAAGGAATAAAGAAATGGACACCTTCTGGCTCTGGAGAGCCTTCAATTTCTAAAGTACAATTATTTGTACATCAGCAAAACAATACACATAGGATTGTAGCTAGGAAGATAGCAGACAAAGAAGTGAGTTTCAGTTACAGTGTAACCATAACCTCCACAAACGGGGAATTTGGCAGAAACGTGAAACTGAGTAACATTTTCGGTCTCCCTGCCACCCCATAAATGGAAGTTACACTATAAACACTAGGATTGTTTATTGGTAGAATTATCTATATCTTGCGTTCTGACAATTTATAGTGAAATTTCTGATAATTAACAATTTAATTTCCCAGAAACTCCTTTGTCTATTCACAATACTTTGGTATAATTAAATCTATTCTAACAGGTTGTAATAAACTGTGCGCTTTTTAAAGGCATGCGTTACAACAGAGCTACAGATACATTTCATCAGTGGAGAGACACTAGGCAAGTTTACGGTCTTAACTTTGCTAATCTAAATGATGCCATTTCTTTTGGAGATACAGTACAAGAAGCTCTTGATGGGAGTAATAAACGTATGTACTTATTTTATAATATAAATGGCTAATAGTAAATACATTACTAAATATCTGATTTCAAAGTTTGTTCTTTATTGTCAATCTATAATTTATGATCTGTCAAAATTTGTATTATTTATCTTTACTGAATTGCTGATCCATCTTATATTATATTATATTATAGGACTCTCTCAAAATTCTATTTCATCATCTGTTAACGGAGATACACACCAGCAGGACAGACAACAGCTGGAGAAAGAAAGACAAAAGTTATTAGATGAACAGAGAGAGCAGGATAGACTAACTAGAATGAGAGAGGCTGATGAGGAGGCTGATAGGAGGAGGATAGCTGAGGAGAAGATTAGAAAAGAGTAAGTATATCAATACGTAAATATATAAATAAAATAACATCCACATTAATACGAATAGTTTCTGGTTACTTCATACTAAACTCAGGACATGAAAATTTCATTCTCCCTCAAAAGCTCATACAATGAAAATCACTTCGGTAATACGAACTACGTGGACATAGTAGACATGCGAATTCAACAATCACTGGTATTTGTAATACAAAGAGCATTTTACAGTACAATGACTGTAATCTTAATTATTTGTACACAAATATTCCCATGACGTTCGAATTATCGAGATCGCGTGTAACATGTGCCAAATAGGATATATAGTTTAAACTGTCGTGTATGAGTTTACTGTATTGAAATTCCATTTGTATGTTTCCGTTGCTAGGAAAGAAGAGAAAGCACGGTTGGAACAAGAGAGGAGAGATCAAGAAGAGTTACAGAGGAAATTAAATCTACAACGTAAGAAGGAAGATGAAGACGAGAAATTACGTCTAGCTGAACAAGAGAGACGGTTAGAAGAAGCAGTAGCTGAGAAACAGAGAGAATTAGATGATATGAGAGCAATGGAGAAGAAAGTACAAGATGATATGGAGAGTAAATTCAAGTCTAGTCCTCCTCCTAAAGGTTTTGTTAAGAAAGAAACACATGAGGATATAGAACCTGTTACGAGTGTAGGGAATACTTTTGGTGTTCAGTTAAAGTACCAAAATCCTATTAAATCGGAATTGCCTATATATCCTCCTCCTCCTCCACTTTCTAAACAATCTGCATCTCAGTATGAAGAGCAGATACAGGATAATTTAGAGGTGACGTCATAATATTTGCTTATCATATACAATAGAACTCGGATAAGATTTATACGTATTAACCGAGTTGATAACAATCGCAATTGCTATGAAAGAATATAACTTAAGTTTTACGTATATTTTATTAACCTTAGATAATCGAACCTCCAAGATCTCCCTCTCCAGCGTACAACATTCCATCTCCTCCTCCAGATATGCCAGGTAACTAGTAACTACGTATATACCATATATGGAATTACTTTGAATTTCGTCGAAAAATCCAATACTGTAATCTCATACCGTGTACAGATATACGTACTTTATATATTATAGAGACTGATGCCAAATAAGTATCGATCTCCCGCGGTAGGATAACATTTTATCTTTTGAGAGAACCCAAATAAGTTATACTGTCTTGTTGGCTTCATTGTGTCTTTGTATGTACTTAGTAGTTTCACCAATTGTCACTACAGCTATGAGCTTCATTTAATCCTGTTTACGATCAATCTTTTGTTTTCAACAACAACAATTTATTGTGTGTATTTACTATTTAATAGCTAGATTCACGTGTATTACAAATTATAATCATTGTAGCTAGTTTCCATAAAGGAGGAGCAGGTGGTCATAAACAAAAGGTTGTAACACAGAGCTCAGCAACAATTTCTCAAACTAAATCTAGAGTAAGTTTTATCTACGTTCTTCTTTAGAACAGGAAACCATCTATATTCATACTAATTATCCGAGCATATACACTCAACACCAGTTATATTGAAGCACAAGATACCGCGATAAATAAACTATAAGGCAGAGTTCGATCTGACCGATGAAATTTTGGGACCATATTTGTCAGTTAAGATTTCTAAATAACAGGAGTTGACTATACTGAATTTCTATCAGTTTGTTATCTTACTTATATTATAATAATTCTATTAATGTATTATTATTATTTGTATTTAGACTGGTTCACAAAAGGGAGGACAGAATAATAACCTCATGGATGAAATACAGAAGAGATTTGAATCTATGTACGTTGATATATAATCTGAATTATTACAGAATATATGCAATAATGTATTTTATAAATCTTCTAGGAAAAATCGTTCTGGAGCTACTAAAGAGGTTAGATTAGTATTCAAATCAAATTTATACAATTTTGAATTCAAAGAATGATTATATTTCGCATCCATTGTATTTAGTTACGTGTCTCTTTATTTTCTCGGTAGCACTCGTTTGTTTAAAATTCATGAATATTCTATAATCGGAAATTATACACAACAGCAGGCAAAACTGTGTACAATGGCCATTAGCCGTAATTGGTATTTATGTGTATATATGAGACCATACTCCCGCCTAGATAATGACTATTATACCACCTAATATATACTTATATGCTTTCTTAGGATGTAAATCGTACTCCAACTCCTACTTCTCCATACCCCACCAGCAATAGAAATATTTCTCCTAATCCTGCACCAGCAAAAGCTAACCAATCATTTACTTGTGAGTTATTTAGTAGATTATATAGTATACTAGCTTAATCTGTATATTCGCACAGCTCCTATAGGGAGATGCTATTTTGGCATGGATGATATGCGAAGTCCGTCCGTTCGCGTGTTCCTGAGAAATCTAGTGGTCCGATTTACTTAAAATTGGCAAGTGGGTACATTTTTTAGATATACACCTCGGGTATATAATTTTCTATGTGAATATTTTCATACCTTTTTCTGTTTAAAGTTAAACCAATCAGATTAGACTTTTTGACATACGTAATACATTTTAGCATATTTGTTTTCTAAGTACGTACTTTATACTTACACAAGGTATTTGCATTGGGCACTTTCCTAATTTAATTCTTTTATGTAATTTATCTTTATAGCAAATGAAAAGAAAGAAGTAACAAAGCAGGATTCCTTATTCAAGAATAAACAGTAAGTGATACTGTTGTTATTGTTTTAATATTGTTTACAAACTTTCTTACCTTAGAACTCCAACTAAGACTGAAGTTACAATTACAGCGAAAGATCTACAAACAATGAAATCGGTTTGTAATATATTTCCTAGATTTTAATAATTATAATTCAATTTATACTATTTATACTTAGGAAATAATGAGAGATATCAAGATAGAATTAGAGAGAACTAAACAGGATATTCTAACAGGTAAGTAATAGTAGATGAACTGTCACTAATATGGCCTGCCACATCTACACCATAATTACGCGTTTTTCATTGTATAATATTATTCTCACAAATTACTCACAAGTTGCCCTGAATTTTTAATGGCCTATATAAGTTTGAAGTTTATATATGCATGTATGCGAAAATTATTGCTACGTCTATGGGAGTGTCCACAAAATGTGTTAAAGTTAGTATAGAGTCCATTGGTGAAAATTCGTGGGAACCGCCTGAACAGAGGATAACTAAAACGAAAAAACTTTTTGTACATACTAAATGTCATAAATATTACTTTTACTGATATTTACAACTAAATTATTTGTGTTACATTCTACAGAAATCCGTAAAGAATTATCCAAAAGATAGAAGACTTGCTATCATCATGAATGTGTTTGTTATGTATTTTGAATTGGTGACAGAACTCACCCACCTCACCCCACTTGAATCCACTCAACACAAGCTCACCCCTCAGAGAGTGTAAATATACTTCCACAATAAAAACTTGATTTATATAAACACACACACTTATTTATGCGTGTATTATTAGTTTTAATGACAGTTTTGCTGTCTAATTATCTGTATTAGTCCTACATTTAACTTTCGTACATGTTTCTTGTTAGTTTCTTCTGTGCTAATAATATTTGTTGTACATTAAGACATTCAATTTGTTTTCTAATAATAGATTCTATTTGTATTTGAATGAATTTGTGAGTCACCTATCAATATAGGTATGTCATAAGTCCATAACGGCAAAGGTTGATGTACGACCAGTAGAGCTGTTAATATGACAATAACCATATAAGTACAATCTGGGATTTCGCCCTGGCTCCTGGAGTCATGTTTTTCATACCTTTCATCGTTAATTCAAAAATAGATCGAGATAATCTTTCAATATCTTGACTGGGTAAATATTGGGAGTTTTGGGGTATTTGAGCCCAAAATTTTGATTTAGGAGTCCAAGTGTAAGAAATTCTGGAAAACGTTTCGTATATCATGAAGGATGGTAGAACCCAAAATATAATTTCCATGAAGTCGCTTATTGGCTATTTAATTAGTAGCTTGTTGATTGAGCCCTCTAGAACTCAATGTATATAATTATATTTAATAATTGGTTTAGTAGTTTCATATACACAAGATATAAGAGGAAAAATTAACTTTTTAAGAAATACTTAGTATCTAATCATTGTTCTACAATAAAATAGTTTAATTTGTCGTCGTTCTTGCTTGTTTAGAGTATTTTACACCAGTTGCGCAATATGATGTAAAATGTTCGCAATTTCTGTTATTCCTATCATATATTATCCAATCTGGGTCATCTTCATAGAAAATATTTGAGGCTTTTTCCGCAGTTGCACTGCCTGAACATCTCCTGCCATTATATGGGCCAAAATCTGTTTCAACCCGTACCTCTTTCCCATTAGCAAATACTTCGAGACTGACCCTCTCTACCAAACCTTCATTATTATTACCCTGTGTAAAATGAATTACTTCATTTTTACCTAGATACACACCATAATGATACAAAAATGTCAATCCAGCAATGCCACCTAAATATCTGTAGAGTATGTCTCCACGTGTATATTGCGATGTTTCCAAATTTGAGCTTCCTGAAGTTGGTGTGGAACTAGTCCCTGCGCTTTGACTTGCTCCCATTATTTCTATTCTATGTATAAATATGACATTAAAGTTTATCTTACTAAGGTGACACACAACGTTGTGTATACCTACTATCTGCGACGTGCCTAAAACATCCTACTTAGTATATAAATTGGGGAAAATGGGTCTACCAGGGACCTAATTATGTTCCCATTAATCATTTGCTTACAATTTTTGCAAGAATTAACGATTTAAACTCGGAATTGCCCTCTTATTAATCAATTGTTACAATAAAAGATTTGTACGTATATGTGTTTAAGTCAAGGTGGTTTGATGCAATGTCATAGACCGGACGAAAATACAGCCTAGATGAATGAATTCATTTTTACTAGTATACGTAGTTATACAGACAGTGGCTGTAATTTCCTTTATATGTAGTATTCTGGTAGTTAGCCTAATATATTGTCCTTCTTTAGAGTTGGATCTTATTTCCCTCAAGGGCGTATTCATTATTATCAGGAATTATTTCTAACTGATCTTTGGAATCTATTGAGTTCACTAAATTGGTTTTCAACTAATTTATAATTACACCGAATTAATATTACGCAATGGCTAGTATTGAGTTGAAAACAACTTTCACAAATGAAGTAGAACAAACACGAAAACGTATCCAATACAGCTTCCAATGTTCACACAAAGCTCTCATAGAGAGGGAGAACATGCTTCTCTCCCGTCTCGAAGAAATAGAATCTGTATACAAGAATTATTTTATTGATAAATCTAACAAAGAAATTGAGCAGTCAATCGAATTTGCATTTGATCCATTATTTGAAAGTAAAATAACAAATTTAGGTTCTATTAAAGTTTGTCTGCCGAAACCGTCTCATGTATCACAGGCAAAACCTATTATTCCTGATTATAAGTCTAAACAGGTTCCAATTGTTTACAGCTGCAAGAATTCTACCTCAAAGCGTTCTGGTGAATTTAACTCACCCCGATGCTTAGCTGTGCATCGAAAGACTGGTAATATATATGTAGTAGATAGGGATAACGACAGAGTACAAGTATTCACGCGTAGTCTCATATACCTGTTCATGTTCAGCAATCAAATGAATTTGCCTAGAGGTATTTGCATTGGACAAGATAGAGTATATGTCACACAAAATGAAGGACATTATTTTACTGCATATAACTTAGAAGGGAAATTCATTGATAATGTTGGTCGTAAAGGAAATGGAGAAGGACAGTTCAATTCTCCTCTAGGCATAACAACATTTTCCCAAACAAATAATATTTATATTTGTGACAGGTATAACCATAGAGTACAGGTATTTACACAATACCTTGTTTTCCATTCAACTTTTGGTGAAGGCTTGTTTAAATCACCACGTGACGTCAAAACTAAACGAAACAAGGTGTTTGTGTTAGATTGTAGCGATTTGTGTATGTTCGTGTTTAATTCAGATCATACTCTACTGAACAGACTCATATCACGAGGTGATGGCAAGCAAATTGAGAGTTCTTATTATTTCGATGTAGATAGAATGTTTAATATTATTCTAAGTGATTATCACAGTCACTGTGTATATGTGTTTAATCAGGAGGGAGAACAGATACATGTGATTGGAAAGGAGGGTCAGGAAGTAGGAGAATTCTCTTATCCATTTGGTATAGCAATAGATGCCACGGGAGGGATTATAGTTGTATGCGAGAAAGATGAAAACTGTTTACAGATATTTTGATTATAATTATTTTTTGTTTTGAGTTGATAATTTCTAAGTTTTGCATATTTAAAGTTGTAAATTGTAACGTAGCTTTATATCTTGTTTGTGGCCTTAACAAGATTTTGATTTGTATGCGTTTTTACTAGTCGAGTTGTATTATTTTTAGTATTTAAATTATTAATTCAGGGACTCTATGAATTGGTGGATAGGGTGCAACTCGTAGAGACAAACAAACAAATTGCAATTTTAGACTTATAAAGCACATGCTGAAAGCCATATTTGAGCTTCTTAATAAATGAGTAATAGTACTTTTGAAAGGCATGGGTGGGGTATTGAAGTTCTGTTCATATTTTTAAGTTTTGGATATAAACATGGAATTTAAAAGCAGCACAAATAGAAACACAATTTTGCATTTAATAATACAGAATGAGATATATATTGCAAATCTTAAAACTACGAATTTATACTAATTATTTAAGATGGCTAGTGAATTATCTCACAACAAAGGTATCTCTGACGTCACACACAGTGTCCCTACTACATCTACCCGTATTCTATCCCGTAACCCTCACTCCTCTCTATCATCCCTTGATGACCATCAGAAGAATGATACCCTAGTATCAATGCAGGAGCTGATTCCTACACAGGTAGGATCTAACCTTGAAGTAGAAGCTGGAATTATATTAAAGCTCTTAGACATAGCTTCCTGTTTGAGTGCAGAGAAACATGCTAGGAAACCGTGTGTAACTGTTACATTAGATGACCTTATTTTTGAGAATACAGTTAAAGCAGGGGACATAGTGCACTTCACAGCTAAGGTAAATTAACTTTATCAAAGTTGTTTCTGCAAATTTAAACGTTGGTTAACATATGGGACAGTACTCGGTCTCAGTTAATGGAGTCACTGGTATGAGCAGGGAACAGTGAATAACCGGTATGGGCAGTAACAATACCTATATTCAGAGAAATCACAGCCTCAACTACGTTTTTGCCATATATATAAAGTGTGGCTAATGGTGTCTACTGTACATTAAAGGCTACTAAATACTATTATGGTAAATTAATTGATTTTCTTCATTCAGGTATCACGTGCATTCACCACAAGCATGGAGGTAAGCACCAGTGTGGAGGTAGAAGACGCATGTACTGGTATGAAGCAGAGAGTGTGTAGAGCATACTTCACTTACGTAGTGCAGAGTGATCAGGGAGGGAAGCTGCCATTACCTCCAGTATACCCTAACACTCCTATTGAGCTAAAGGAATTCCTTCTAGCTTCTGAAAGGAGGAGGAGTAGGCTTACTAGAAAGGTGAATTAATTATATTTCTTAATACTTTTCCACTGTTAGTTGGAAACTTGTTTCAACTCCACTGCCCGCATCAAGATTACCTACCGCATGAATATTGTCATTAATTCACCATTTTCTCAGTAAAAATTAATACGATATAATGACAAACTAACGGGTGAATAGTAGTGATTTATAATCATAGACCTCCTTACATAACATATTTGGAAGTAGAGTATGTAATTGAAGATTTTCCATGTATTTGGCTACTTTGTATCATGGTAAGTCAACTTAATGAAATATTCAGATAATAATCATGAAGGCCGCCAACCCGCATGCTTAGATGGATACCATGTGGAGCTGAAACAAGTTCTTATTAATAGTATGCGAAATAACAAATGAGGAAATATAATATGACATACCTATTCCCCTAGGTATCAATCCAAGAGAAGAAACTAGTACATCAACCCCACTCTTCTCCCGGTCTAATACAATCTGACACATCTCCTCCCACCTATGCTGAGACAGTCAAGGTTGTAGTACCTAGTTATACTAATCATCACGGTACTACGTTTGGAGGTCAGCTAATGGAGTGGATGGCTTCTACTGCTATGATAGCAGCACTACGCTTTGCACACAAACCTCCTGTTCTGCTGGGTAAATACAAATAGTATACAGTCAACTCCCCGTTATATTGAAGCTCAAGGGACTGCGATAATTACTTCGATATACCCTATATAATTTATGTAACTCGGTTTGGGCCATACATACGTGCAATTTTAGACTTCGTAATAAGCGAGCATTCCAATAAATATCGGTGTCCCATATTATGAGAGTTCATTGTTAAAGCAATCATATAGATTGTAGCTATATAGAGTATAAGGAATTATCGATATTCTCTATTTACTAGCTGTGGACAGTATTCACTTCAGAGCTCCATCCCGTGTGGGTGACAGAGTTCGTCTCAGAGCATCAGTCAATAACGTATTCAACAAGAGTATGGAGGTAGGGATACGGCTGACTGCTTACAAAATAAATGAGGAAGAAAGACATATATCATCTGCTTATTTCTATCTGGGAGTGAGAGATGAAGATTTTAACCTTATTAACTTACCTAAACTAACTCCTGCTACGGAGATAGAGAAGAGGAGAGCTGCAGAAGCTTATGGTAGATATCATTTGAGATTGGATAGAAGAACTTTTGTTAATGATAAGAAGATACCGTTATTGGATCCTTCAAGTAAAGATCAATTCCTGCCACTTGTATATGGGAATATTTCTAGCCTCATGAAGCTATACACTCTAACTGGTTAGTATTTATTATGTTTATTAGAAATGCTGTATGTTACAAGGCTGTAGGATGTGGGCTAAGAATGGCTTAATTAACCCCCACTTTTACGTTATTAACGAATATTACAGGATAATATGCTTTTTAATTGTGTTGTAGGTTGGCAGAAATCTGACAGCAATGAGAACAGATCCTGTACTCTATATCAATATGAAGATAGTCAATTCTTTGCTCTGAAATGTGAAGGAGAGATAGCAGGTGTAGATTCAGAGACAGGATTTAAACTGTTACAACAATCTCTCCTTGAAGATAGGAAGACATGGGATAAGCTATGTATATCAGCTGATACTGTTAAATCTATAACTAATGATGACGTCATAGTAAGACTTATAATGAAGCCATTAGATCACAGTGAGAAAATTAGAGATTTCGTTCTTTTAGCCTCAAAACGATCTCCCATAATATCCACTAGTTTAGATCCATATGCTATAGCATTTAGCTCTGTAGAGCTAGATTTGATCCCGCTAGACCCATCTTACGAGAGAGGACAGGTTATATCATCTGGATATGTTTGTAGTCAAATTGAGGGTCATTCTGAAAAATTTAATCTTTGTTATTTGCATCAAATCAGTAGTACTGTGTTACCATTCGTAGCTACTGACTTAATGGGGTTATCTAGTGTAGTTGAGATTGTGTTTATTGGCTTACAGAAATATATTTTAGGCTTAATTGCTAAATCTCATTCTGAAGATACCTGAACGGTTTTTGTTGCTTTTCATCTGATTTATTGATTTTATTTGTATATATATATATAGCAGCTATATCTCAAGTGTATACATTTTATTTATTTTCAAATCTCAAACCACAAACTTTTATTATTTTACAATCATTCAAGGATTATGATCATATTTGGGAACTGGAAAAAGTCAGTGCTTTTCCAGTTATAGAACACGTATTCACGGATATGTGTAACCTCGGGGAAATTCAATGAAAAGTATAGCTCCATAAAGTCAAATGGGAAATAACTATAAAATTCTTGGAATTTGTACCTAATCAGCAATTACACTATTTAATTCAATTCATAAATGTAACTATTGATTTGTAACAATTCGCACACCAACGTTTAGAATGATTAACTACAACAAGTTACAGTTTTCCCATTTTGTACGTATAACATTTAATTACAAAATATTTACACATAAACAAATACCGTATACGTTTCAACCATTACAATACACAATTGATCAGAAAATAGCTTGACTGGCTGGAGTACTTATGGCCTGTAGCACAGTAGTTAGCGAAATGTTCACAATTATTTCTTCTCCAATTATATTCACACCAATCTTCCCTCTCCTCATCTAGCTGGTAGATCTCGAATGCTTTCCTGCAAATGTCTTTCTTATTTTTAGTAGCATATTCGAACTTTGTTATTACCCCTAGTTCAAGTTCCCCAGCAAGAAATTCATCTAGACTAACTTTCTCTAATATACCCTCACTAGCTTTACACGCACTACACGTGAACTGTATTACTTCTTTTTTGCCGATAAACACTCCGTAGTGATATATGAACATTCCTAGGACCCCATTCATTCGTCTGTACAGAATGTCACCAGCTTCATACTCAACTTTAACAGATATAGATCCACACAGGAAACGGGTTATGATCTTTTTAACTTCAGCGAATGTTTCTTGTAATTCGAATGTATACGACTTAGTTACAACAGCAATACTCGATTCTATCATTTCTTTTACGTAATTAGTTCTATGCCATATATAATTTATTGTTGTATCACGAAAGGCATTCACATATCCCAGTATGTTCTTTGCTACAAAACTAGCTGTATCTTCAAACACAGTTTTTGTAACTTTCAGCCCTATCTTACAGAATTTAACTAAACTATAGTAACAAAGAGTTATCAACCACGTACTTAACTTTACATAAAGTGATGATATGCATCGTATAGCTAAGCCTTCTGCTCTCATTTGTAAATTCTCTACTGCATTTGTACTTGTACTTTGAGTTGACCTTGATGTTAAACTCCCCATATTCCAGGAATATATAATAACTTAAAGCTATCCTTTATCTATCTTTTATACGGTATGATATTGACTATAATATCAGCTTATGACATGTAGGCCATTGAATGTGATTTATGGAATGTTTAAACTGCAGAGTAATGCGGATAATACTATTGTAATTACAGATGGTATGGACTGGGATTAGAAGTGTAGAATTATAATTATCCTATTCTACAACTTAATTTTGTCTAGCAGGTACCAGTTATGGGCTCTGTAATTACAACGTTGCCATTGTGACGATATTAACTGCGTTTAATTAGCTCATTTCATTAAATAATAATTTGATTTGAATCAATGAATGCAGTTTTAATACCAATTTTATTATTTCATAAATTTGATATTTATTAATATATTCTAATTAGGTTAAAAACTAATAAAATATCAATTAATATTAATTAATTATGAGTTACGTAATATTGGGAATATTTTCGTAAAAACAATAACAAATTTTCATACGACAAACTTGAAAATGCGGAATTCGTATTCAACATACTACTTGATATATTTCGCATATAAAGCGGTTTAGAACAAGTTCCAAAGTGTTTTGTTTGCTTTATAATCTGAAATGTAATAATTTTACATATGACAAACTAGAAAATGCTAAAATTTTATTCAGCCCCTCAGTTATTCATGTAATATATGTTATTGTATATAGCACACAAATTAATCCTTTACAAGTGGAACAAAACAACAAGCAAACAAACAACGCAAGCCTGCTATTACTTATGTACAATATTAATCAAACAGACAAATTTGAATAGTAGTTGTGTAGCCACTATATTGTTTCTACAACCCAATACAAATACATTGAATGTAGATTATGTGTATCTGGAATAAACACACTTACTCTTATACAAAAATCCTCTAGATTGACTATGTTGAGAATTTAATTATTTTCTTAGCATCAAATGTCCAATAAGAGTTTAAAGGCTGACAGAGAATCATTCATCAAAGCAGCATCAAGCATTCAATCAAACACTACTCTAGCTCTATCTTCATTCATTACTCGTCATAAGAATTCTACTGATACATTCAATCTATCAGAGGCACTACAAACATTGAGTAAGAAGCAACATGAAATAGTTTGGACAGCTTTATTCGAAACTACACAGGATATACTCAAAGAGCTCGGCGCTAATCATAGAGATGGTTTAGATGATAATTCTCCTTCTTTACCAGCTCTGCTAAGCAAAATACACTGCATTGCATCCATAATTCAATATGCAGTAACAACACTAGAACGTATTCATCCCCGTTTAGAAGAGACTACATCCTTACTACACAGTCTATTACTAACACTACCTCAATCTTACCATGATATAGCAGATATCATAGCTAAAATATGCTTTCATTGGTGGAAAACTAACATGGCAGACAAGCAAAGATTCTATCCAAATTTAATCACTTACATGCTCGTTAAATCTCAACAAGCAAAAGGCTCTACTGTCCAACTTATAAAGGATATCTACAGTATAAGGAAAGGGTTATTAGAGATGAATATATCTGATGATCAATGCGAATTTTTGAAACCATTCTTCTTGAAATTATTCGCGAGTAGATATCAACTTCTTAAGAACAAGGATTGTTCTAAATTTCTATCTTTTCTATTTTCAATTCACCCTTCACTCAACTTAGATTTTCATCTTGCTATACTCCAAATTGTTCCTACCTCAGAGAAGAAAGTTGTAGAAATATATGGTAACGTATATTTCCATGCATGGAAGATTTCAACTGGAGTCTGTAGAGAAAAATTAGAATACGCATGTATACAAGATTTGTTATATAAAGGTATACTAGCACATAGAACTGGTCCTAATGCAATATTCAATACAGTTTTTCTATTAGTATCAACATTTTTTACAAACAAACATATGTCTGGAGTCGAAGAAATGCTGTATAGACTATTCAAGCCATTCCTATGGCGATTTTTAATATGTCCGAACCATCTTGTTAGAACAAATGCAGCAATATTTTTCTTCAGTTCTTTTCCTATACAAGATCCTGATATGCCGAGACAGGAACTAGACGAAACTCTACAGAAACAATTTGATATTATCCTAGACCTTATCATGGACCCTTCACCTCAAGTGAGGAATAATTCAATCACAAGTTCCTTCAAACTTCTCTCTGGATATTGGCAGTTTTTCCCTGGGAATATTAAGAAATCTCTGTTAACTCGATTAGTATCAGAATTATCAATTGATGTTAATTCAGTAGCCGTAAGAGTTAGCGTTATAAACGGATTAGCTAGACTATTAGAGAATAATTTATCGCATCCAGCACTAGAACCTATACTTCCTATTCTCTGTAATCATATACATGATGTTTCTGAACTTGTACGCTCTGCTCTGGTGGATCTTCTTATCAAAATCAAACATTTAAATACTCACATATCCTTTTTGAATATTGTACCTGTAGAGCATCTGCTCGCTCGTATTGAGCTTGATTCGTCACAGATTGTTATGAAGATCGTAGCTCTTTTAATGTCATCTTTCCTACCAGTAGAGAAATCCGGGGAGGTACAAATGACACGAGTAGTATCTATGTTGAATAGCTGTAGTATGGTGACAGCTCGTAAGTTTTATAGTTTCGTACACTGCTACATGACTCCATTACAGATTATTAAGTTTATTAATCTCACTACAATCTCACTTAAGAATGGAGTTTTAAAATCTACAGATACCGAGAATATGAGTAGTATGAGTAACCAATCAGCTGATTTAGAAAATATCTCTATAGATCAAGATAATGATTCTCTTAGTCAAAGCTTTATTGATAATCCATCTTTGATGCAGGGTCTGTTAGAAATAACTGGTTATCTTTGGTACAGCGCATTAGATGTATTAACCCAGTCAGAACATGAGGAAATATATGGTTCACTGATTAACAGAGTTTCTCAACTAATTCCGTTATTCTTTAACGCCTTTGCTGATCCACAAGCAAGATCAGCTGTTCTCCTACTAGCTAGTTTAATCCCTCCTGATAAAATACCAGTCCTTAGCTACAATCCTATAGAAATGCTATCTTTATATAATCCTGATTCACCCTCAGAGAATTACTTACCTCTACTTATTTGTATCGTGCGTTGGAATCAGGGGAAAATATTGTTGGGAATATTTCTGCATAATATTGAGTGTTTGTTTGAAAATACAAAAGTTAAAAGTAAGTCTAAGAAGAAATCAGAGCCGAAATTCTCTTTTGAAATGACATTCAAACTGTTAGAAGCTACTTTTGAAAATCCTCCAACATTGAAGCAAGTAAAAGATATACCAGAATTTGTCAAAATATCAAAAGCCCTTGGTAGTGTTACAAATTCAATAGAGACATTTATCACACGAGAATGCAATAACACGAACTTAACAATCCCTCTACTCCTCTCTGCATTCAGAATACACTGCAAAATACTAACAATACTTGCAATGAATGCAAATGAGAACTCTAAAGAAATCGCATTTTCTACAATGGAAAGACTAGTCACGTGTTTAAACTGGGCTAAACTACTACCTCCTGAGTTAGCTATAGCTGGTGACATCACTGAGATACGCGTGACGTCACGTAGGAAGCGTAAGAACATGCATGGACCCTCTGAAGTACCGCTAATACTACCTGCTGAGATGCAAAACTTCATTCTTTCACTCATTAATGATTTGATTCCGCTCACTGCAGACCTCACACTATTGGGACTACGTGATATCCCAGCATTAGAAGCATCATGTTTATTTAACCTTGAAGTAGCTCGGGTTAATAAATTCACGGTTTTCTACAACCATCTTATGAAGTTTGTATACAATCTTATTGCATCTTTTGACTATGAAGACAATCTCAGTTCTTTTGGAGAAATTTGGGGATATTGTTGTCAAATACTCGAATTAGCTCTCAAACTTATTCAGGAAATTTCAATGACAAAATCACTGCCCAAACATGAAACAAGTCTGCTCAGCCACACAATTGAAATTGGCGTAAAATATATTGACAGACTCAAAACAAATGGTAGTGAAGAATCAATACTAAACACTAGTCGAGTAAATGTACATGCATTTATCATTTCACTATCTCAATGTATTAATTCGGTACTTCTAGAATCAATTGAAGCTCATCTTATATCAAATAATCTCTCTGAGAGTAAAATTGAGATCAGACCTGAAGTTCTGCCTGAATTTCAAGTATGGTTATCTAAATTAGTCAGGAAGAAATATACCCTAAAGATGGAGTGTATCTACCAATTGGAAGCTATTAGTTCAAACCAGAGTACAGTACGAATAGAAGGAGTTATGTTGTGTAAGAAGTTGTTACTTCTAGAAAATTAGCATCCCCGATTACTTATGCTTTTTGAAATAGGCAAATCTGCCTGTTTGGAAATGAATTATTTGATTTATTGAGGTGGATATTATTAGATAGATACATCAGAACAAATTTATTGATCTGTACTGTGTTTGGGAAGTAATATAGTTTCCTCGTTATTTCAATTATCTGTAAATATGCGAATTGTAGGAATTCGAAAACTTGAATTTCTTAGTAATAAAAGCGTAGTCTGGGCATATAAAAATGAATATGAGGGATTACCCCAGTGCTGGAGCATTTCTCAATGCAATACACAATTGTATATAATACTGAAAGTGATAATTTTCTGATTATCGTTCCCCAGTAGCTCAGTTGGTTAGAGCGTCGTACTTATAAGCAGTATTGACGTGCTGAGAAATGCGAAGGTCGAGAGTTCGAGACTCTCCTGGGGAATATGCTTTTTGCACCTCTCATCGAATCAAGCTTTATATCATGGTCTTTTGTCACAGTAGAAACCATGGATACTACAGGTTATCAATTTTACACTACAACATCCAGGGATAATTATCTTCAAATCATTCCAGCCATTATATAATACATTGGTTATCGCTTATAAGAACTGTGGAAACTGAGTGAAAAATAAATGGAGCAAGTTTCTAGTCCCTTAAAATGAACATCCACCAACGAGAAACGGGGAACGTAGCATATTTCAGCGTCTCTTTCACCCTGTTTGTGGAGTTTACACTGTACCCATTTCCTATTATCCTATATACGTATTTCGTAATGAGTGCCACACCCTGTATAGCCAACTTAGTATCCATGTACCGGGTCTGTGGTAAGAGATATAATGAATTATTTAAGCAAGAAATTCTTGACATTACAGCTAATCTACTATTGTGTAATAATAATTATCAAACAGCAGTAATCATCCTTAATTCTTATAATGATCCCTCTTAGTCTTACCGCTCCTGCGAACCAGATGTCTACTACTCCTGTAGTATCTCTCCTGACTAGATGAGCGGTATCTACCATCAGGGGAGGAGCTTGATGAAGATCTAGATCTGCTACGTCTGTGTCTAGGTAACGGACTACTCCTCCGTTTGTATTTATGATGTATACCAGAAGAGGGACTTGATTCAGGAGAACGTTTGTGTTTAGCTCTATCATGCCTGTTTGATATATCCCTGTCTGTTTCATTGTAGTGTTTCCTCCCACTGGATGGCTTGGTTGTATTATCATCAGAGTTTTGAGGTTTATAAGTGGTCTGTGTGTGTCTAGGAGATGGCGGACATGGAGAATTATTGCTACTAGACTCTATCAAGTGTTTTTCAGCACTCTTTTTCTCTTCTAATGTTTCTCGTGCTTTTTTAACCTCTCTCTTCATCTCTTCGGGAGAAGGTAACTTAGTTTGATATAGCTCTAGAATATATAAACTGATATCTTCAATCTCCTCGATTGAACATCCGAATACTTCCCACCAGCCTGGTGTCTTAGGTAAAGGTATACTCAAAACTCTTGCAGCTAGGAATATACAAGCAGCTGCTATTGTCTCTGGTGAATAACGTAGGAACACAGTAGTACGGAGACTATCATTCATATAATTCCAAGAACGCTGTACGAATGCTCTATTCTGATCCATTTCTAGGAACTTCAGGTACACTACAATAATCTTATGAGGGTGCTTAACATGCACACAGAAACCTAGCTCTTTTAATATACGGCGTTCCATTTTTATGACTTCATTCTTAATATAGAAATAGTATTCTCCTACGTATTCCAATGGCTCAGTGCTTAGTCCACTCTTCTTCTGAGTTACGTAATGAAACACATTAATGATATCTCTCAGTTTCCTATAACATTCTTCAATCTTACTGGCTAGATAGAGACATGCTATTGATACGTGTTGGAAATCATACACTACAAATGACTTAGAACAGTAATAACGCTGGAATAATACTTGTGCATTAGCCATGGCTACTTGAGGGAGTTTTAATAATAATCCTGAGTGCTGTAAGTTCTCACAACATAGTATTCTCAACTGATGCTCTATCTTGTAGTCTAATCCGTCTCGCATAGACGGGGTTAATTCTAGTCTCTCTTTAGGGATTCTGCAGTTCTCTAGGTTTATTATTACGTCACCATACTCATCAGGTATCCTTGCCATCAGATTAGTCTGCTAATATTTAAGTTCATAGTTAATAAATTTAATTCATAGCACAGTCAACTTACGTTATATCGAAGCTCAAGGAACCACGATAATTCCTTGTATGTTACTTTGACGGTATTCGTACAGTTTCAGATTTCGATATGTGTTTGATATAACGGTAGTTGACCTTATGATATACGTACATACACCAAGGACGTGTCTTTCGATTACATATACTATTGTAGGAATATTATATTTATGCACTGATTGAATCTAATACATATCCGTAAGATCTCTCTCCTCATCATCTTCAAAAGCAATCAAAGCAACAGAACATCCTCTCAGATGTAGACTATAACAAGCCTTCTCTACCTTAAGCATGCTTGTACTGAGAGTACGTAGCTTATTGGATAGTTCTTTGTGTGAAAATGGACGGAATTGTTGTAAGTGTAAATTCATCTGTGATAAGAAAGATAGTACTTGTAGGGGTGTGTCCATATCTCCTGCTGTTATAGAGCTTATACATGCACGCATCATTTCACCTGTTAAGTCTAGGACACCTGTAAACATAATGCCTTGCTTAAATACAAACAAATAATACATCTTTGCTATATTCGTTTTTCCAAGTTTTGCATAAATAAATAGCAAATTCGGACAATTATTTGGGAAAAAGGCATATAATTATATAATAATAGGGTATAATAGCAACAGGTTAGAATTAACTAACCCAGAACATAATCAATGATTAAGAGAGTGCCTTTAAAGAATGGAGATAAGTGCTGGTAGCTAACTAGAGAGGAATACCTAAGGAAATGATAGAATGTTAGAGCTTCTACTAACTCCTGATATCCATTAGTGTATGCTCTAGCATACAAGTAAGGATCTAGATCCATAGTCTCTTGTTGTATAGATGATATCAGGGGAGAGATAGAAGAGAACTTTGTTACGCATTCTTCAAATATAGCCTCTCTATCTGTGCTACCTGTTAATACAAGTACTTGTCAAGTTACAATATTCGAAATTATCAGTGTTCGGAAAAAAACCGCCTCTTTCTGCCTGTTTTTCCTAGCTGGCCATAGTACATATATATCATGACATAACATATTTAAACACCATAACATTTACGGGGTAGAGCTCCCCTTGGTGATCCACGGACAGCTGGGGCTCCACAGGAACAAATAATGTGTGCCTTGCTCCCGATAAGTGATAACGTTATTGATAGGTATGAGATAATGAAATACAGCTACTATTCGAATACAACTTACCAACACATCTGTGTAGATTGAATATTATCCTCTTACTAATGATAGTTATATCCCTACTGATTTTAACCAATCTCTCGTATTTATCCTGATGTGCATCTAAATCTGCTCTAAATGTACGAAATGATTCCATGAGAGAAGAATTCATATCGATAGAATCAGAAACAGATTTGGAAATATTTCCTTCAAAGTTTTCTCGCTTTCTTTTCCCACCTCTCATTTTGCTGCTACCCTCACTAGACAATTCTATTGACATCACAGAATTGAAATTATTTCAGTGATAACTAATTTAGTTAGAACCAAATGCATTACAGATAAAGGTCATGAAACAGTAATGAGAATTTATAATTACAGTCAACTCCTGTTTTATCGAAGCTCAAGGGACCGCGATACTTCGATATAACAGATGATCCCAAAGCCAGCGAGTGTCAGTTTATGCAGGTTCCACTGTACTCTGATGGTTTGGGAATTGAGACCATATTTGCACCATTTCAGATTTCAATATAAGCAGGCATTTTGATATGCTATCCGTGTTCATCTGTTCGGTATAACGGGAGTTGTCTGTAGAATAATGTATGCTATAAATATTTATAAGGATGAATTATTAGAAACGTAGGCTCTGCTCTAAATACTAGATCTATATGTTTATATATATTTATTTGAAGTTTGGTTCATTGTACTTGGAATGTTAAGTAATGACCACTTATCTGCCCAGTGAAATAGTTGTCTGTATCTTGTCTTCCAATATTCTTCCAGAATCCTTTTGCTACCATTTCTTCTGTCATAGCTTTATGACCAAAATTTTCAAAATGTTTGCTTCTTGAACTTATACACACAAGCCCTCCTTTCTTAACACAGTTATGTAAAGTCTTCATTCCTTGTGGCAGCACTAAAGCCCTAAGAATTTACAATGTACTAATCTGCCCATTTTCATTCTCTTTGGATGTTTATACGTAATTGCTGCCTCGGCTTAGATAATCGGTCAACTTGCCAGGAACGGGATTATCATGTCAACTTCTGTTATATCGAAGTCTGAAATTATATAAATATGGCCTCAAACTGTCAAAGTAACATAAATTTGATCGGGTTATATCGAACATATTATTCCGCTACCTCCCCTCACTTGAGCTTCGATATTACAGGAGTTGACTGTGTATTTAGTATAATTCTGTTCCTTTATTTAAGTCGTGGCAAACTAGCTTTATATAATTATTGTATGCACTTTACAAAGATTTGTCCCTTACTTTGAAAATATACCAATCGCAATAACAGCATCAAATGCTTTATTATATGCGTCCAATGAGTCAATATTGAGATCACACTGGTGAAATTCTTTATAGCAACCTTCCTCTTTGCATTGGATTAGCATCTTGTGGCTTATGTCAAGAGCTGTAATGTTTGTGTATCCTAATTCTGACAGTCTCTTACCTACAGAGAGAATTACTACAGCTTTATTTTTCTGTAGTGTTGCCAGATGACATGTCCAAAGTTTATCCCATGCTCATTACACAGACCTGGAAAGTTCATGCCAAAACTAAAATCTATGAACTTTGTAATTATAATCCAGCACCACTGTTTTGTAATACAGGTACATACCAACAAGTCCTGTCCCTGCCCCAGCATCCAGGATTCGGATACCTTTACTGAACCCGAATTTCTCTAATTGTCCATTGAAGAATTCTGATCCTTCCTTCCACCCATACCAGCCCATTTTGTCACATAACAACTCATCATAATAAGAAGCCTGTTCATCATATACTTCCTGTAATAATTCTGTACTTGAGCTATCAGGTCGATCTGTCATCCACTTGTAGAGCCGTGTAGATTTATCCTCAACGGTCAGCCGATCAGAAGTAAATAAATTACTTGCCATTTTATTAATCTGTTTTTGTTGCTATTTATAAAAATTTATGCTACTCACTCGATTAGTGCACTTTTTAGCGGAAGGAGAGCAAATAAAGATAATCTCCAATAATGGAGAAGTACTACAAACTGTCAGTAGTGATATGCTACCAGGAGATCAGAATTTTTATCATCCCCTTGGAGTAGCTATTGACAAGCTAAATAGAATTATTGTAGCTCAAATGAACAAGAAATGTAATCTTATAGCTTTTTAGTTTTCCCAATACTAGTTATATTTATTATTAGTGATTTTCTACTATTTTCCCTGCAGTTTCCATTTTGTTTATTTTTACCATTATAATACACGAAATATATCTCTGCTGGTGAATTCATAAGGGCATTCTCGATTACAATTCTACCTATTTAGAAACGGATGCACCATTAACTTGGCAATGAATTCAATTATTTTGGCAAACAAAGCAATTATTTTGGCAATGGTTAAAGTTATACGCCCTATATATTGGTATCATTTCAACATTTCCCTTTGTAGAGTGTGGATTCATATACTCAGACACATCAGGTACTTCACTACATCCACATATCCGTCCTCAGGCGTTGCGCCTTCTCAGCTATAATCCAGCTATAATTGAATTTTCAGTTCAGTTGCCAAAATAATTGAACTCAGTTGGCTAGATAATATTACATTAATTTAGAAACATGGCTAGCAATCTATCCTCAGAAGAACTAGCTCAATTTGCTTACAGTATGGAAGATGTATTATCCCCTGCTCTGCTACAGAGACTAGAAGAGAGAGTACATCTGGCTAAAGAAGACATCAATAAGAAGAAAGAATTGATCAGGGAAGGTCTTTCTGAATTGAGAGTAATGCTAGACAAGAAAGAGATAGAATTAATATCATATTTAGAATCTATATCTGATAAAATAGATCAAACTGTATCAGATACTAAAGAGAACATTAGACTGGTAGAAATAGGAAAACGAGAAATATCTACTAAGTTTGAGCAGACCGAAAATAGCAAGGAAACTAATTCAATATTCCATCTAATTGAATCTAACCTAAACTCACTCAAATACAGTATATTGATGCTACCTGAGGTCCACATATCCTGGAATGAAGAACCAGAATTCGAAACTTTCCTACGTCAGCTCTGCAGGATTGAGATTAATCAGCACGCTTATACCTTCAGGAACTCACCTACAATGTCAATTCACGGGAAAAGAGAAAACGCCATGTTTAGCTATCCAATGGGATTAGCACTTAGAAAGGATAACGGTCAAATATTCATAGCAGATCATCTATCAGATGAAGTTAAAGTATTCAATAGAAATGGTGAATTGTTGAATACATTAGTAGATAATGACATGAAGAGACCTTGTTCCATCGAGCTGTATAAAAACACTGTAAATATTGTATGCGACAATTCTATTATCAATTTCTCCACTGATTCTATGGAGAAATTACACTCTATTAAGACTACACAAAGTCTACGTGGAATAGCAATTGACATCGTGAATGAGGAGATTTACATTTGTGAGCGTTATGTTATAAGAATTAATGTGTATGACGTCAGTTTAGAACTTATACGTAGCTTCAACCTTGATATAGATTTCACTATGGAACCTGATGCTATACGAGTACGAGACATGAAATTAGTGAATAAAGAGCTTTATGTACTGTTTGCAGAGGCTAGTGTTATTCTAAAAACTTTCAATTTGAAAGGAGTCCCACTTCGCTCTATCCTATACAAAGATCAGATACAGGAATCATACTTCTTCACCATGGATCCCTGGACTAATATCCTTGTAGGTGATAGCAGAACTGGCAGCGTGTTGGTTTGTGCAAACGATGGATTTGAGTTAGGAGAGATTGAACCGAATATTTTAAAGGATACGCCTAAATGGTTGCCACAAGGCCTCGCGCTTGATAAAGACTTCAATCTCATTGTAGTGAGTGACAATGAAATAAACTCTATGCAGAGCTTCTAGTTATTACAGTACTACGTTATATTCTTATAGCGAATTCACTTATTTTATTATTTATATTACATCTTCATTACTTTTTCTTGTTAACTAATTGATTCTGATCCCTTAACTGACTGTTATTTCTACCTATTTATCTGTTTGTTTTATTTTTGTGCTGCTGGTACTCTCATTACAATTAGAATCTGTCTTATGACCAAATGTTCCATATATGCTTATTGGATATGTAACCATGGATGGTGGATTCGTTTATCTGCTTGGGTGTTGTTCTATTACATTTTGACTTTTGAGGGAATTTCTTTATGTATAACATAAAATGAAGTAAATCCACCATCCATGGTTAATAGCAGAATATAGAGGACGTTTCGTCAGAACACTTATTGGATGAACTCAACATTATAGAAATCATGGTAAATACTATCACTCTATCAGTCAATAGGAAATCAACACATATGGTAGTAAAATTTTCCGTAATTTCGGGAGATTATGACTTTTCATAATGAAACTCCTAATATTAGTCAAACAGGACACTTCAAATGCGATCACTATTCTGTGTTTATCGTTACGGGTTCCATAGCACTCCTATCGCTATTAAAACACATAATTCTTTTGCATTAGTTTGTAATTTGAATTCTTATCACTACTGATTGTTGATAAAAGTATTCTACAATCAATTCAATAGTATATTTATGAGACAATATAAGCACTTCTCTGTTAATGAATCTTTAATTTCTATTTCTAAGAATTTTATAGAGATTCTATTTGAAGTCTTTCCTTATCTGAGCATTAACTGACACTATAAATATGGTATTACATATATATGTACCTATTATGAGCAAACAGAACTTGAAGGTTAAATGGACATAGGAACAGTGAACATAATGTGACCATTGACCAATTAAGCGGATTCTATGGGAGCAGGGCAAATATTTCATTGTCTGTTTTAGGACTGGAAAATCCACTTCTATTATTAATACAGTTAACTCCCGTTATGTCGAACACGAATATGTTGATTTACCTGCACATATCGAAATCTAATTGTACAAATATTGTACTAGCATAAAGTTATATTCAACTCCGCTTATATCTAAGTAATTATCGCGATCCCCAAGCTTCGATATAACGGTAATTGACTGTATTACTATATAATAATACTGTTAGAATGGCAACTAGAGAAGAGCATCCTATAGTTAGCATAGAGCTTAGCGAGCAGATTCCTCATAGTATCAAGAAACCTAGTCATGTAAACTTTTCTAACAAAGATAATGAGTCCAGGGTTAAATACACATATAATATTAGTAATCACAATCATCTCAATTCTGAGAGTTCTGAATCAGCTACTGAATCAGACCATTTCAATAGTTATGACCTCATGAAAGTTAACAGGAATGAGAACTTTAATCGCAGTGAGAAGAGTCCTCTCTTACCAGACTCTAATAATTATTCGGCCAGATTTGATACAAGTATTGCTAGTGTATCATTTCAGGTCAGTTAAAAGTTTTTTTGCATGTCCTGCGATTATTTTCCATTATGATTACATTCTAGATAATCTTATATTGCTTGTAATAGGTCCCTAAGAAAGAAAGAAATGAGTTTCCATTAGATCGAGAATTTGAGAGACAAGTTAAAGAAGCAGTAGATGCTATAGAATCTAATGTATTTCCAGAGAGAATATATCAAGTAAGTATACCTGTTGAATAATATTGATAATTACAGTCAACTCCCGTTATATCGAGGCTCAATGGACCGCGAAAATTACTCCAATATAAGCGGGAATTTCAATATATCCGTGTTAGATATAACAAGAGTTGAATGTAGTTAATATTTATGAAACGTATAAACTAATATATTATTTCTGTATATTTATCGCTAGGGAAGCAGTGGTAGTTATTTCGTGCGTGTAAAAAGTAACAAAACGATAGCAGTGTTCAAACCTAAGAATGAAGAACCTTACGGACACCTAAACCCTAAATGGACCAAATGGATGCACAAGACCTGTTGTCCTTGTTGTTTCGGTAGAACCTGTCTCCCTCCTAATCAAGGTTATCTATCAGAAGTAGGAGCTAGTATAGTAGACACTAAGCTAGGATTAAATGTAGTACCTAAGACTAATGTAGTATTTCTAAGCAGTCCTACTTTCCATTACAGACCATTGGATAGGCTGGGTATAAGATATAAGGACTATGCTAAGAGAAGGTAATGTATTATATCGTATGTTCTTGTAACGTATATCCTATAAGCTATATCTTGTAGATTAGATTTGAGTGACATATGAGCTGTTTGCATACTTGCCAATCCTCCTGGAATTTTTTACTATTTGATGTTCATTTTCCCAAATAATTGCCTGATATTGCTATTTTTGGGTGAAAACTTTGAAATCTTGGGAAATTTTCAAAAATCCCGGCTATAGCAAATAAAATAAGGGAAAAGGATTGGTAAGTATGCGCTAGATACTTTCGAATAATCAATGATAGTCTAATGGCAATAGAACTCGTATCCATTATCTGTGATAACGCTATATGAGCTGATAATAGAATGATATTCTAATTTAATTACTTCTTAGATTCCCAGACACTCTCGGAAAAAAGGTTAAGAGCTCACTGCCTTTGAAAGTAGGCTCATTCCAACTATTCGTTGAGGGTTATAAAGATGCAGAAGTAGTACTAAAAGAGTTTAATACATCTCCTCCAACAGAAGCAGCTAGGAAAGCCTTCCAGCTACAATTTGAGAAATTAGTTGTACTAGATTACATCATCAGGAATACTGACAGGGGGAATGACAACTGGCTGATTAAGTATGATAAGGGACAGTTTGACTTTGATATGGATGAGGTAGAGAGTCCTATGACAGAGGCAGAGAGATGGAGTTTGGTTGGGAAGACTAAAACTAATCAGCCTACTGTTAGAATAGCTGCTATTGATAATGGACTAGCTTTCCCATTCAAACATCCTGATGAGTGGAGGTTAGTTAATCTATTGTTATTACTTCAACAAATAAATTCATCAAACTTGATGGTGGTCTGGATCGAACCAAGGTTTCATTTCGTTAGATCCTATTTGGTTATAAAAATTACTGTAATAGAAGAGAAGAATTTCCAAATTTCTCACTTTTCGAATCATTTATTTGAAATATATCGTTTATCTCAGGGGTGTAAACTTGGAATCGATGTATGGGGTTCCGGTTCAAATTCCTTACTTCAGTACTTGTATGCTAAATATATAAGATGTGTAAGGTTACTAAGACCACTCTATTTTAACAGATCATATCCATTCTACTGGGCATGGCTTCCTTATGCAAAAGAACCTTTCTCTGAAGAAATAAAGGAAATAGTCCTTGAAAAGATATCAAACTTTGATTTCGTACAATCTCTTATAACAGACATCTTCCAAGTATTTCATAATGACAAAGGATTTGATCGAGGAATATTCGAGAAACAAATGTCAGTGATGAGAGGTCAAATCCTAAATCTACAGCATGCACTACGGGAAAGCTCCACCCCTTTAGATCTTGTCAGGATGGCTCCTATAACGGTCAAACGCAGTGACTTAAGTAAGGCTATGGTATTCATGCATAAATTAAGAGCGGGTACACCGTTTTTTACTTGGTGCTAATTGCTATATTTTCAATACATTGAGAGAAACACGGAAATTAAGCATAATTCAGGTCACTTGTTATTACTATTAATTTTATGTGAATATGTCCTTCTCATGGCAACTTAGTGGAGAGGTGGAATGTGTTGCAGTTGTTACATACGCTAGTGTATTTACCAAGTAGTATATAAAATAACATTAAAATATATTGTGAGTATATAACTCATGGTTTGATAACTTAGTTTCTTTTCCACTTTGAAAATACTTCTACGCATATTAAAATACATAACTAATTCCCAAACTATGTTTATTATATTCATCTTACAGCCAACTCACGTTATGTCAAAGCTCAAGGGATTGCGATAATACTGCGATATATAATATGCCTATGACCATATTTGTACAATTTTATACTTCATCCTAGATGTTCATTTATTTTCAATGTGTTTGATATTTAACATTTAAATAATACAATTAGTAATATACTCCAGCTATCAATGTCTCATCTTCCTCCAAGACCCCCTTATCTCCAAGATATATCCAAGCCTCTCTCCTACTACAGATTAGTAGAACTTCCTAACCACCAGTTCATATCATACTGCGCTCCTTCTCCACGTAAACACCCTAACAAGCTACCTACACTCAGAAGTAAGCCTGATTCTAAGAACAAAGAAACACAAACTCCTCCAGCTAAACTCACTAATATGAATACTGATAGCTTAAACAAGTATAAAAACTACCTAAAACACAGATCAACTACATCAACAGCTTCAGCTCTACCAAACAGAACTGCAGTCAAACATCAGTCCTCTACAAATAAGAGAGCACGATCTGCATACTACGAGCGAGCTAAGAGCGGGTATGTCTACTGGCCGACTGAACCTAAGCCTCTTACTTATGATCTTAAGAGACCGTTTGGATCCGTAGGAGCTGTTTTGGGGCTAGCTACTGGACCTAGATGAATAGCCTATACAGTATACTCTCTTTATATTTATTGACTGTTACTTATTAGTATTTTTATTTATTTATTGTTTTTAATGATAAATTATATTTCGAATATTTGAGTACACTTTCATTCTACTGAGCCATACTACATACATACATACAGGGCCCTCAATTCATACATCAATTAATTACGCTTGATTTAGCCAATGTGGGAATTAAATGTACGTATTACCTATTTTTCGATGCATTTACTGTCATGTCAATTTGATTTAAGTAGCTAGTACCATTTTGTAACGATTTCTTAACACATTTGAATTTCCTATCCGTGATCTTACTTCTTAGTTCTTACCTTATCATTATATGTACAGATTATAATCTATTGTAGATGAGTAGCAAGAAGAAGAAAGATGATAAAGACAAGAATATGGGTGTAGTTATAACACCAGATACTCCTGAGATTAAGGACTTAATTCCTAATAGAGTTAGTGAAGCTATGTGGGAGCAGTGGGCAGAATGGGATAAATTGTCAGAAAATGTAGCAGATATCATTAATACGATCATAGGTGAATTCAAATTCTATACTTGACTTGTAATACTAATACCACTGTTTTACAAATTTTTTATATAGAACAGAGCTGGGAAAAAGTAGACTATCACTTCAAAGCCCGTCAGCTGATTCCTGCTACTGTAGAATGGGCTATGACAGAAATGATGGAAGTGGTAGAATGGAACTTTCTAAAAAGAGATAAGAGTAATGAATCTAATCAGATAGAAGTGTGGAGAGAGGAACAAGAGCCTATCCCTTGTGAGCTAGAGGCTTGGACTAGAGGGAAGGTTCCTATCAGAAGCAAACCGGTAGATACATATATACAAATATTTAATTTCATAATAATCTACAGTCACCTCCCGTTATATCGAACACGGTTATACCTAAATACTCTTTCATATCGAAGTTTGAAATTGTACAAATATGTACCCGAATCGTCAAAGTAACATAATTTTCATTTGTTATATCAAACTCCGCTTATATCTAATTATCGCGGTCTCTTTAGCTTCGATATAATGGAAGTTGTCTGTATTTCTAATTTACTACAATATTTCAGTCGGCAATAATATGCAAATTCGTGAGATTATTTCGCTTTATTCAGCTCTTTACTTTAGATCACTAATCCTCTTCCATCTCCTCTTTCTCCGAAACAAACATCTCATCAGTCATCTATTCTCAAAGAATCTCCTATGTATCCAGTAACAGAGGAATCAGATAGTGTTATAGAAGATTCTACTTGTAAGTTTGATGAATTGATTCAGCCAGTACCTCCTAGACAACCAAAGAGCAGAGATCCTAGTAGAGGAGGTGAGTATTTATACTATAGTATGTTTGTATGTGATGCTATCTCTACAATATATAATGAGATACAGTTGAAATCGGGTTTTTCCCCATTTAATTATAGGTTATTTTGTCCTCCAAGAAAACTTGTATGTAAATTGTAAAGAAATGGCTTTGGCAGTAAATATTTTCAGAATATTTTGTCTATTGAATATCTTGTCTTCATTTCGTTCCTAGAGTAAAGAAATGGGCACAAAAGCCTGAATTTATTGTGTATAACCTCTGTTTTATGTTTTTATTTTGCTAATTAGGTGCTTCCAGAACAAAACAATTGAGTCATCAACCCAGGAGGACTAGTACTCCCTCTCAGAGGCACCAGCTAGAAATCAGGACAATATCTGAATCCACATCATTCCCAGCTCCTCCTATAGACACGACACTACACTCCCTCCTGACCCAATCAACTGATCAATACCTTAAGACACACAAGATAAGTACAGTACCTTCTAGGAGACTCCCTGCTAATAAAGTTACTCCTAAAGTTAATATATTACAGCCTACAGCTACTAGTATACTAGAACCCGCGAAATTCCGGCAATCCAACACATTCTCTTCAAAACACGGGCCTGTGTTCTCACCAGTACCAGAACCATTAATAGAGAAAATGGATCCATCACCTGGTGTATCAATAATACAAGGAGATATCATCAAGAAGGGACCACGTGCTCTATGGAATATCCCATCAACAGCTCCACACGTGTTACCGTTTAGATCTCTACAGCCTATAAAGCCTAGTGATGTACTAGCGGATAACACAACACAGAGTGCGTATACACAACAGAATAGTGACGTCATGACTTGATATGATTATATTATCACTATGCATACTGCTACACGTATCTGATAAGTTATACATTATTTATCAGTTAATGACTGAAATGAAACTCTATATCAACGGTTCCCAACCTTCTCACCCATGGACGTGGTTCCCCTATGCCAATTTTAACACTTTCTGTGGACCCCTGCCATAGGCTGCAATACAATTTTGAGATCCTGTGGACCCCTGCTGTCGTCAGTGGACCTCAGTTTGGGAGCCGCTGCTCTATCTTGATTTTGTCATATTAAGCAGAGCTACTCTATTTTCAATAAGATTATAATACGTATTTCAATATTCGCTCAAATATTCCTTTTTATGAGTTATATCATACAATATTTATACTAGTATTAACTGGCATATCTATTTATACATAGCAATATGGAAGGTTATTCTAATACGCAAGTACACAGTCTTATTGACAACCTAAGCAAGCACTATCTTCCTTATGGGTTTGAGTTCTATCCATTTCTGACATCATGGTATAACTCTAAAGTTACATCTGTATTTGAGTTACCATATAATCCTGATACTCTTGCTATTCTTGCTGTATCTACTCCATGTATGTTTGAGAATACCTTCCTCCCCTTTTTGAAGAATAAACCTGATCCTTCAAATACCCGTGATCCTCTGGACCAAGCAATAATAAATAAATTACAAGATATTAATACTATTCTACCTGATGAATTGAAGAATATTATAATATTGTATGACTTTGAATTACAGCCAAATAGAGCGCCTAAAATTCTAATGCAAACAGCTGGTCACATATCAGGTGCTGCATACTATTACCAGAGATCTGATGTACCAGCTGATACATGGAGTGAGGGAGATAATATATATGGAGTATCTATGCATCCTAAGTATGGAGGCTGGTTTGCCTTCCGTGCTGTTATTATAATAGAGCATGCCATTGCTCCTGATCTGTTGCCAAGGGAACCTGTAGATTGTGTGAAAGCGTCTGATAGGAGAATTGAATTGTTGAACAGGTTCAATAAGAATTGGAAAGATTGGACATACAGAGATATGGTAGATAGTATAGAGAGATATTCTGAAGATCAGAAGTTATATTTTGGTACTCTTCCCAGTGAGAGAGGAGAAGTTATTAAAAAGATATTGGTTAGTAGAAATGAGAGAGCGAGTAGTTAGTGAGCTATTTTAGTTCTTTTATATTTCAGTTTGAGTATATCAATATATCTCTTAATTGCTAGATCATGCCGTTATACGTTATTTCTATTTGCATATTAAAGTGTTCCAATTTAGTTTATAAATGCCTTTGTCCGATTTGCAAGAGTCTACTGTAATCATATATTTATCCGTGTCGCCAGATAACAAAAGTATAGCTCGAAAAGGAACATCATATATGCTCTAATACTAATGTTATTTACAAGAGATATAAGAAACACAAAATGCATGCTAAAATACCAAATTGTTACTAAGTTATTACTAAATAGTGGAAATATATTCACTTAAAACTTCCCATTAGAATCAACTCCCGTTATATCGAAGCTCAAAAGACCGCGATAATTCCCTCGATAGAGTTGATATAACCAATGAAATATATGCTACTGGTTTGGGACCATATTTGTGCAATTTCAGACATTAATATAAGCGGATATTTCAATATATCATTGTTTGATATATAGGAATTGGCTGTATTAATAAGAACTATAATTATCAAACAATACTCTTCTTTCTACGTATGCGTATTCGCTAAGATTTCCTCCTATTCTTAAGCTTAATACAGTTCTCACCATACAATAAATATCCGTATAACCGTATTATATATATGTAAGTATGCTAGCACTAGCTAATGGAGGGAGAAGATCAAAATTCCAAAAACCTCAATAAAATATTGGATTTCGTTCGTTCTCAAAAGAATGGTTTAGAAGCTAATACAGACATTAAAGAAGGCACAAATAACTCATTTGATTATAGAGACATAGCTGAAGGAGAAGATTCACAATCTTTATCAAACTTCTTCAATTTGTTATCAAAAGCATTGCCTATTGAGCAGATTAACAGCATGCTACAACAAGAGTTAGAGCGTAGGAGAAGAGCTCTCAGTACTTATCAAGTCAAATGTAATGAAGCTGAGTATTTACTGCCTAAATTAACTGCACAAGAGGAATCATTGAACACAAAACTTAAAGAATTGAGTGAAGATATTAATGTCAATAATGAACGTTTGGGACAAGTAACGTCTATATTAAATGGTTATGCAGTAGAGCAAGATAGCTTGGATATACAGATAGAACATTCTAGAAATAATATTATACAATTAAAGAAGAAACTTGCTACTTGTGATAAGATAGAAAGCACTGTACATACATTGTGTAATAATAGCTCAAACAATAGCTCCATACCACGTCAAGTTAAGAACATGCCTTGTATAGATAGCTTTTCAGTACAACATACTGAGAGTAGTTTAGAAACACAAATTCCAGAGAGTTCTCTCACTACTGATAATATCTCTATTATATCTACTGCCAGTCCTGCGAAATCTCACACCTCTGAAATATTACATGTGCCTTCCGCAGAACATTCGTTAAGTGATGGAGAAATTGTTGATGACAGTGATTGTGGATCTATTTCAGATTCTGAGATTGATGATACGGATGAGATTTGAATTTTGAAAATTATGTATTTATTTATCTGTATGATAATGTTAATAAACCTAACAGTCAGCATGTATTTATATAGAGTACGAAATTTGACGGTTCGGGTCTATGTATTATTTATTACTAATTACACATATTTCTTGTTTGTTACAAGTTACTATACCTTGTTACCATACTTTAGCTATATAGAAATGTCAGAATTTCCCAAGCAAGGAGGTATATCAACAGGAGATGGTATGTATGGTATTCTTAAAACTCTGGGATCTGATGAAGAGGCAGATAGTAGTACACCTGAGCTATCTGATGATGAAGGATATGTAGAATGTATATCTGATATTGATGTAAGCAACTAGATAATTTTTATACAAATAACTTAACTGTGACCTTTGGTAGCGAATTTCACTAATAGAAATTCTATTAGTCATTCCTCAGCTCTATGATACGGATAATTGTTTAAGTAATTCCTTTGATATTATTACAGCATAGCCTCCACAAACGGCAATCTCGGGAACTTCTGGAACCGGAGTGAAAATAATAGAGCGAATTTTTAGTCCCATACAAATGAACCTCCACAAACGAAGAATTTGTCAGAAACGGGGAAATGGGGTAGCTGCATCAGAGATTTTTCTATGAACGAATTTTCGCATTTTACATCGTATATGTTTGCTATACATTTGTTAAAATTATTTTTTATTATCGTTAGATCCTGAATAAACTAAAAGAAATACATAAACCAAATGAGGCAGAAACCATAATGTTACATCACAGATTAGAATCGCCAGAAGTTAGTAAAGAGTTTGATAGCATAATAATTGTAGAGAATATTCCACAGATAGATCCTAAAGGAGAGAAAATGGAAAAGTTGGAGATTATATTACGCAAGATATTCTCAAGATTTGGAAAAATTGTCAATATTTATTTTGCAAAGGAAACTAATGGTAAATTGATAAATTGAGATTGAACTTGACAAACCACAAAAAATTAATTACAATAGAACTTGGATAAGACGTACACTCGGTTAATACGAATGAATATTTATACAAATTCAGGTCCCTACCCCTTACTCCCTAATATGGTTATTCAATTACGTACTTAATACGAACTGTGGATAAAGCAAACAAATATTGGTCGTCCGTTGGTGTTCGTATTAACGAGGTTCGCTGTATCCTTATACTACTATTTTATTATCTGCTAGCCATGCTGAAGGGATTCATGCTGGTTGAGTATCAATCTTCAGATTCTGCTGAACAAGCTAAGAAAATAGCTGACGGATACATAATGGATAAAAGTCATACTTTTACAATTAACCTCATGACAGAAGTTGTTGAAGCATTGGGAATGAGTGATGAATTCAAAGAACAAACTCCACTAGCTTATCCTGGAGAGAGACAAGGTCCTCTATGGTGGTGGGCTATGAAAGAGGATGCTCATGATCAATATGCTATCTTGCATCAAGGTGAGACTCCGGTATATGTATTTATTTCCCGTTTTCAATTCTTGCACTAATTGTATAGGAAGAATATTCGGATAATACGTACGTACTTCGGTTAGTACCTACAAAATATTGTTGCCTGACGTCTACTGTATGTATTATTATTTAGATTATCTCATTTAATATTCATGTCTTTATATTATTATTTAGGATCTAATACCGACCTGTCTAATTCAGATGTTCATCTATCTTTGTGGTGGAACACAGGCTCTGTACCCCGATACATTGTAGAGAGGTTGAAGTGGAGTATGTTAGGGTTCACCTGGTCCAAACAGGGAACATTCTTGGTAACGGTACATCCACAGGGTGCAGCTATTTGGGCATTTGAGAGCTTTGAGCGTTTCCAGAAGTACCCACATTTTGGAGTTAAATTGGTTGACATATCTCCCGGAGAGAATTATGTAGTTACTTGCAGCTTACCTCAGTCAGAAGATGATCAGAATGTTAAGATATGGAATCTACTCACAGGTCTGTAATTGGTAACATTAGTAAATGTACATAAACTTTTAGAATTTACATTTCGAATTTATCGTAACTTCCTACTGCTGCTGGCTAATTTTCGGAATTTGAAATATCCAAAAATGTCAAATTTCGAATTTTTTTGTAGATTTTGGCAAAAGCTAATTATATAAATGGATCTTATCCAGTTATCCGTCATTACCATTTTCCGGATAAAAGCTTATGTGCTGGCAAAATAAGAATCTTGAAGGGTTCAATGCTTTATTATTATTATTATTATTATTATTATTATTATTATTATTATTATTATTATTATTATACCTGTATTTGTATCATGTAGCTAAAGTGGTAAAGACATTCTCAGTAGAATCTGTTGTAATCTATCCTGGAGGTAGAGACAAGCCAGCTAAATGGCCATTAATACAATGGAGTTATAATGATGAATATTTCGGTATTCTTAGTCTAGCTAACCAGAGCATTAAAGTATTTCAATCTGACTGTATGAAGCTATTAGATGATAAAGTTATACACATTCCTAATATACAAGATTTCTCCTGGCGTCCTACAGGGAGTAATGTATTAGCTTATTGGTTCCCAGAGCAGAATCAGAAACCTGCTCAAGTAGCTCTTATGAGTATACCAACTAGAGCTATTGCTAGACAGAAAAATTTGGTAGGAGTACATGATTGTGAGCTAAAGTGGACTGAGAATGGTAAGATAAATCAGTTTATTATTACGGCATATTCTCGTTAGCTTGAAATCATAGGGACCAGAAAATATTCCTACCGTAAACCTTGAGCAAACAGGTTAAATGGGCAAGTGTAATTGAATTAAAAGAATGGATTAAATTGAAAATGAAAATTAGAATCAAATACAAGGAGTAAGGAGTAAGGAGAAAGAAGAAAGTTTCCAGCGGTTTCTAGCAGTTTCCAGGGGTTTCCAGCAGTTTCCAGCGGTTTCTATCAGTTTCCAGCGGTTTCCAGTAGTTACTAGCAGTTTCTAGCGGTTTCCAGTAGTTTCCAGCAGTTTCGCACGGTTTCCAGTAGTTTCCAGCAGTTTCCC
The DNA here is from genome assembly GCA_024704765.1 of Oopsacas minuta. NCBI lineage: Eukaryota > Metazoa > Porifera > Hexactinellida > Lyssacinosida > Leucopsacidae > Oopsacas > Oopsacas minuta. The sequence continues at coordinate 285,639 of JAKMXF010000066.1, read as the reverse complement.
ACAATTTCGCACAGTTTCCCACAGTTTCCAGCAGTTTCCCACAGTTTCGCACAGTTTCCAGCGGTTTCTAGCAGTTTCCAGCAGTTTCCAGCGGTTTCTAGCAGTTTCTAGCTGTTTCCAGCAGTTTCTATCAGTTTCCAGCGGTTTCTAGCCGTTTCCAGTAGTTTCCACAAAAACTACTTTGGAGCAATCGAGTATGCTGATTATGATTATGACATTCTAAACAACATATTGTGAATATTTGTTTACTCTAGATACATAAAGTTAACAAATTTCAAAATGGTGATAGATTCATACTTTCAACGACTATACTGGCGAAATCGAGTATGCTGAGTCTGAATATGATATTGTAAACAACATATTGTGAATATTTGTTTAATTTTAGGGAAATATGTAATTATGTCATTTTTGTTTATTGATTGCCCAAATACAATTAATCACTACACGAAAGGGGTTAATTGTATATGAAAAGAGGTTAATTATACACGAAGCAGGCTGATTGTACTTTTGCATTATGGGCTTGGTAAATTCAATTTTTTCTTTATTCATGTTTCATTGTTTTAGTAACCTTCTAAACTGAAACTCTCTTTCATTCTCTATTTCTTTTTGTACTGGAATTCATTAACATTTCCTTGCGTCCCTTTAACCTGTCTGAAAAGGTTTCCATATTTAGACTACGTATTAAAACGCGAAATTCAAATTCAAAATACAAATAGTATATCATAAAATCGGACAAACAGAGAGACAACAATCGCGTAAATACCATTAGCGATAATTTCCAATAATAAAGTAGCTTAATTACAATACAATACTTTTATTATCCTTATTGGATATTCATAGTATTGTGAATAGAAAATTGGGGACAATTGACTACACAATTGGTCCCTGCATTCGCAGGCGTAGCAGCCCTGTAGTAGCACTGTTATGTTGTACTTTGTAACAGACGTTTTCAGAAGGAAGCCGAAAGAGAGATTTCTCGAAACACAGCACAATTGGCTACCACTTCCACTTGACACTTGAGACCTTCCGTAGTGATCTCTCTGGGTAAACACCATATGATCACCATCGAATGGCTCACGCTCTGATTTATGCAACTTCAACTTATCAGAGTTACCAGCTATTTTATGCCAGTTATAAGAACATATATTGCGACTCCAGAGGGTGTTCTTATAACTGACATCCGCTGTAACTAGAATTAATGATTGATGTTTATATAAAGTATATGATGGTAATATTTCATAATTTATATCTTAGGGAGATTCCTGCTTTGTAAAGTGATACATTACATAAGTAAATCTCGTAAACAGAACAAAACAAAGACAGCATTTGAGGTATTCAGTATAGGACAAGACAGAGAGATACCAGTAATCAGTATAGATGCTGGAGAGAGTGTTACTGCTTATGCACTAGATCAGAATGGGAATAAAATAGCTGTTATGTCCTCAGAGGCTACCAAAGACGTTATTGGTAATTATATTATTGTTTTTCTGGGGAAGTCTATTAGCAAGTAGTATTTGCATTCATTTACTTTCCAATACAAATTAAATCTCCAGTCTTCATTTATTCTCATATTCCAGTCCTAGAAAATCAAAATTCTGCCTTGATTTCGATCATATTCAGTCAACTCCTTATAGAGCATTACTATAGATATGTAACCTAATAGATCTTTGTTCCATATAGGATTACGCCTGTATGCCAATTGAAGCTTTCTGGACAACAAACGAACAAACACACAAACAAACGACAACTATCGTCTTTATAAGCATTCTCTATATTGCAATTATATGAACACACGTACTATTTGTTTCGTATATAAGTCGCGAAGATGCTAAGCCATTCCGTTATATGCGTAACTATTTCTTGGTTTATTGATTGATTATGTACTAATTAGGTCATCAATCAACTCTAAAGTTCTTCTCTGTGGATCCGTCTCGAGCTAGTAACCCCTTCCTTAAGGATATGACAGGTGTATATGCTAGTCACCTCTCCTGGTCTCCGTTAGGTCAGTATCTAGTAGCTGCTGCTATATCCCAGAACACAGGAGACCTCATATTCATAGATGCTACAGAGTTCTCTGTTATTAACAGACAGAATCATACAGGATTTACAGACATACAATGGGATCCTACTGGTATATCTTTTATAATTTAGAGACTAATCTGTACAGTTATCGATCCTATTTTCGAGTGTAATTAACAGCCATAGTTTTGAACAGAAAAAATTCCTTCACATTTGGAGTATTTTAATTTATATTATAAGAATATATGTATTATAGTGTGACCTCTATAAACGGAGTGCCGAAGACGCCAAAAAATCTTCCCCGTTTCCACGTGTGTGGATCATTTGTATGAGACTTGGAATTTTCCATATGTATCTGCACTCTATTTCCAGAATTTCTCTGTATCCACAGTTTTACTGTATTAACTACTGTTCTCTATAGGTCGCTATCTATGTTCATATATTAACTACATGACAAGAGCTACAGAGTGTAGCTATGCATTATGGACATTCTATGGTCGCTGCTATTATAAATTTACTATACCATTCTTGTACGCGTTTAAGTGGAGAGGGAGACCTCCCAAAGTGCTAACAGAAGGAGAACAGCTAGAAATACAGAAAAACATTGCATATTACCAAAAAATATTTGAGCAAAAAGATAAGAAAGCACAGAGAAATGAGGCTGATAAGCTATTTAAGAAGTATAGAGCTATGTTTAACGATTTTATGGATGTTAAAAACTGCATTAAAGACCGTCTCCATGAGTTAGAAACAAGTTTAAATAAACGGTTAGATAGTACCATGGATGAAGAGAATTTTGATATTGAAATTGTAGAGAGTTTTGATAAAGAGAAAGTAGAAATAATAAAATGATAGTTTTTAGTTAATAAGTTAGGGAAATTGTTTTGTATTGTATAGATGTTTGATTTGTTTAGTTGTATTAGAAGTTAATTACGTTAATAAATTTATTTCTTGCTTAAGAGGGGATAGCACGATTCGAACTCTTGATCGCAAAACATATGCTTAAAGTGTCATGCATTGGTATATACAAAGAACAAACAGTTAGTATAAAATAATAGATTAAAAGGATCCTAATTAGGAGGGTATATGAAGATGTAGCACACAAATAGTTCTCAACTGATGTTTTCAAATTTTTGTTATGTTAGAGAACACAGAAATCAAATGTTATTCATTTGGAGGTAGTAAGCAGGAGACATCTGACCAGATTCTACCTGAGCAGTCTGCATATCAGTGTAGTAAGGATCCTCTTCTGGATAGACAGCTGGGTTTATATTGCGTTTCAGCTCCTCATTATTTGTGTTAATGTAGTTGCTTGCATTATTGGTACTTTCAGGTGAGACTACAGCATAGTACTCTATCTTATCTACTCTATCATTTGGCTTGCTAGAACTTTCTGGTTGTGATTTCGAAAGTTTCCAACAATAACAACAACAACAGCATGTAATAGCCAATACAAATATAATAATAATCAGAATTATTGTCAGGATAGCTGAAATACCTATGAACACGAAAGTTAGTTGACTTTGAGAGTTATCCATAAGGAATATAGTACACGTAAAACTCCCATCTGTGTTAATACAAATGTCATCACAACCTCCATTCCCATCTACACACTCATTTATATCTACACATCCATCAGCTGTTAACTTATAACCTGATTGACACTGACATGTGTGCCTGTCATTGCTAAGAACGAAATACTCATAACAAGAACACAAGTAGGATCCCATAGTGTTAGTACAATTGTACTCACAAGGATTGTTACTACACTCATTCACATCAGAACATGTATTCCCATCATTACTCAGTAAGAATCCCTCACTACAGTAGCACTGATAAGATCCTAGAGTATTCCTACAATTCTGTTCCTGACAGATAGTTACATTCTGTACACACTCATCAATGTCATGACATGCTTGTTCAGCTTCTATCAGTGTCAGTCCGTAACCTTCTGCACAAGCACATATGTAGCTATCTGGTGTGTTAATACAAACGTTATCACAACTAACTGACTTGTTGAAACATTGATAAGACTCAGTACTGTGACACTGTGAATATGTGGAAGGAGAATCTATTCTCAAACCAGATCCCTCACAACTTCCTATAATATCAATCCAACCATTAGCTTCTACTATAGACATCCATTGCAGTTGACAAGTACAGTTTAATTGAAAAACAAATAATATCTTAAGAGATGGTAAATGCTGGAATGTTTCACTAGACAGATACGATATGGAATTACCAATTATGCTTATAAAGGATAAAGAAGACAGACCTCTGAAAGTATCTACATGTATATTTACTAATGAGCTACTTGTCCATGCTAGAGAGGATAGGGACATAAGATTAGTCAATAGATTGGTATCTATTGTATTGACGGAGCCTTCTCGCGTTATTTCAATTTGTTCTAGGTTAGGGAAGTGGGTATATAACATCATACCTCGTGTTTCCCAATCTATGCTTTCTAGACTAAACCGTGTAATGTTACTGTGCTGTTTAAGCGGATTAATAAACACAGTTATGTTACTTCCAGATCCAAATATTGCAAAGATAGTAATATTATCACCGAGATTAAGGGGCAATTCAATGGAGTAATTCATACCTTCTAAAATAAGAAAACTTCCTGAAAGTGTTCGCCCATTGTGCAAGTAGTCAACGCATTCCCTAAAATGTTTGAATTCATACCAGATTGTGCATAACACTCGACACGATTAAAGTTTATACAATTAATTGAAGAGTCCCTGTAACAAAATTGCTGTGCTGTAGAGTATCTTAATAACACTAATGCCATCAAAGTATATGTCAGAAATCCAATACGTGTATACTTCATTATAGACAAAGACCAGTTATATTTTTAATAACAAAATTAAAATTTTTTATCAACTTCATAAGACTGTATCTTTTTATCTCTTTATGTAAGATGCAATTGTACTAATTTGGAATATGTAGGGTGTGTTGGTGAAAATCATACTACGATAAGAATATGCAAGTACTTGAGTCAGTTTATCTGACTAATATGTAGATACATAAAGATATATCCCTGTTGTGTTATCTATATGCGTAGATTTAAAGTGCAATGCTACTGGAATTATGAATTGATTGCTAGCCCAAGTAGCCCAAGTAGCCCAAGTAGCCCAAGTAGCTCAAGTAGCCCAAGTAGCCCAAGTAGCTCAAGTAGCCCAAGTAGCTCAAGTAGCTCAGGGACTACTCCTTCAGCTTCAAAAAGCTACAATACATCGCAATATACACGTGGAGACATAATCTACAGATATTTAAATCGTCCGACATATTGGAAGCATTATGGTGTGTATTTAGGTGATAATTGTGTAATTCATTTTACATGGGGTAATAATTGGGAAGGTGTGTTAGAGAAGGTCAGTCTCGAAGAATTTGGTGTTGGGGAAGATGTACATGTTTACAGGCATTCAGGCAGTAAAACTGCGGAAAAAGCCGAATCTATTTACAATGGAGGTGGCACAGATTGGAAAACATATTGGCCGGCGTATAGAGATTGCGGACATTTTGCAAGACATTGCGCCGAATGATTAATATAGTCTAATCAAACAGCAACGACGACAGACTAAACTATTTATTGTAGAATAATGATTAGATACTAAGTATTTCTTAAAAAGTTCTTTTTTCCTCTTGTATCTTGATTATATGAAACTACTAAACTATTTATTAAATGTAATTACATTCATTGAGTTTTAGACGGTTCAATCGACAAGCTACTAATTAAATTGCCCTGTTGCATGAGATATTGACCCCCAGTAATAATGAGCCCCCCTCTTTAAAGGAACCATGGATGCTCAAAGGGGTCATTATTCTACTCTAATCTTCGTGAGATATTGACCCCCTTCTTATCACATCAAGTTATTGTCATCACTGGATGACATTATCATATTAAATCTACAAAATAAATTGTTCATTAAACCACAAGAAGCACCGAAAGTTCAGTGTATATTTCGTTGTTAATTTGATAACAAGTATTCCCAATAATAAGGGATATAAAAATGCCGCGGAACCGAATTCAACATTCAATTTACTGGATTCAAATGACTATGATAAATTATGTCAGTTCTACTATGCCAAAATGACCCCATTGAGCATCCATGGTTCCTTTATAGAGGGGGGGGGGGTCATTATTATATGGGGGTCAATATCTCATGCAACAGGGCTATTTAATTAGTAGCTTGTTGATTGAACCCTCTAAAACTCAATGTATATAATTATATTGAATAATTAGTTTAGTAGTTTCATATAATCAAGGTACAAGAGGAAAAAAGAACTGCTAGAAATACATACTATATAATCAGTATTCCACAATAACTAGTTTAGTCTGTCGTCATTGCTGTTTGATTAGACTATATTCATCATTTGGCGCACTCGTTACAAAATGTCCGCAATTTCTGGTCAACAAATCATATGTTTTCCAATCTCTGCCACCTCCATTGTAAATAGATTCGGCTTTATCGGCAGTTCTACTGCTTGAACGACTGTAAAAATGTACATCTTTCCCATTAGCAAATGCTTCGAGGCTGTCCTTCTTTACCACACCTGTACCATTATCATCCTGTGTAAAATGAATTACATAATTATCACCTAAATACACACCCTTATGCTTCCAATATGTCACTCCAGCAATGCCATTTAAGTATTTGTAGATTATGTCTCCACGTGTATATTCCGATTGGCCTGCTCCCATTAATTCTAAGTATAAATATGACATTAATTTAATTAAGGTTTATATTACTAAGATGTAACACACCGTTGTGCATACCTACTATCTGGGACGTGAGGCGACGTGCCTAGAAAATCCTGCTTAGTACATAAATTAGGGGAAATGGGTCTACCAGGGACCTAATTGTCTTCTCAGTAATTATTTTCCTGCAATTTTTGTAAGAATTAACGATTTAAACTCGGAATTGCCCTCTTATTAATCAAGTGTTACAATAAATGATTGGTACATATATGTGTTTAAGTCAAGGTGGTTTGATGCAATGTCATAGACCGGACGGAAATACAGCCTAGATGAATGAATTCATTTTTACTAGTATACGTAGTTATACTGACAGTGGCTGTAATTTCCTTTATATGTAGTATTCTGGTAGTTAGCCTAATATATTGTCCTTCTTTAGAGTTGGATCTTATTTCCCTCAAGGGCGTATTCATTATTTCAGGAATTATTTGTAACTGATCCTTGGAATCCATTCAGTTCACTAAATTGTCTATCATAAATTATTTTATTGTAATGATCGTATTTTCCTGAATGCTTATTCAGGGAAATACGCCGGGGGCTAGAAGAGGCTCCAAGCCTTGTGAATATAATTTATCATTAGAAGACTGTTAATTTATGTCTCATTTGACTATCCAACAAATTAGGATAATTGGTTTCACAAAACCATTTGTATTTTCAAAAATTGTAAAAAAATTACACGAAAAGAATAACGCTCGGTTATTCAGGGAAATACTGTACATTTATAATTACGTGATTGTGATTTTGTAGGAATTCTGGAAATGTTGAGTATTTCATGAAGGATGGTAGAACCCAAAAATATAATTTCCATGAAGTCGCTTATTGGCTATTTAATTAGTAGCTTGTTGATTGAACCCTCTAAAACTCAATGTATATAATTATATTGAATAATTAGTTTAGTAGTTTCATATAATCAAGGTACAAGAGGAAAAAAGAACTGCTAGAAATACATACTATCTAATCATTACTCTACAATAACTAGTTAAATCTGTCGTCGTTGCTGTTTGATTAGACTATATTAATCATTTGGCGCACTCCGCTACAAAATGTCCGCAATTTCTGGTCAACAAATCATATGTTTTCCAATCTCTGCCACCTCCATTGTAAATAGATTCGGCTTTATCGGCAGTTCTACTGCTTGAACGACTGTAAAAATGTACATCTTTCCCATTAGCAAATGCTTCGAGGCTGTCCTTCTTTACCACACCTGTACCATTATCATCCTGTGTAAAATGAATTACGTAGTTATTACCTACATACACACCATAATGCGCCCAATATGTCACTCCAGCAATGCCATTTAAGTATTTGTAGATTATGTCTCCACGTGTATATTCCGATTGGCCTGCTGCTTACTCCCATTAATTCTAAGTATAAATATGACATTAATTTAATTAAGGTTTATATTACTAAGATGCAACACAACGTTGTGTATACCTACTATCTGGGACGTGAGGCGACGTGCCTAAAACACACAGTGGTTTGAATGCAAAGAATAGACAAAAAATAGATTTCATTTTTAATGGTTTAAACTCGTTCTTGTTTGTTTGAATAATGTTAATTTCAAATTTCAATTCGATCGAATACATATAGCTCTCACAATATGAATTTAAAGAATCAATCAAAAAATAGTTCTATTTGCGGTTTCAGTGATGCTAATATTAGCACCAATTTAAGGTTACTTGAGAGCGTCACAGAATTCTCCGAATCAAATTTATTTTATTTCGTCAACACAATTCAGTTATGCTAAATCTGATTTCTCATTTTCGTCAGTGTATCTTTACTACATTTGGATTCAAAGTTGATTTGATTAATGGTACTTTAGAGGTACAATATTTTTAGAAAAAGAACTTCCAAATGGCCGCAAAAAAAAACACCACAAAACACCACTTAGAAATTAATTCCAAAATGGCATTATAATATCTAGAAAGACATATTAAAATGATAAGCACAGAAACAGTGCGCAACATGAAAAATTTCAGCGAATTCCATTGTCACCTTTTTGTTGCTATGCAATTTGTATGCTAAATTTATCTACTCTATTGCAGCATTCCAATTACCAATAAATGTAATATATAAATACATGATTAATATGACATTAACAAATTGAATTTGCTGATAATCAACCGTTTTCTACGCTTTTATCAATGACTCAAGAACTAACTTTCCCTAACTCTCATCTTGAATTTGCGAAGATTTTGAAAGACAACAACAACTGTATCTCGACGACACTCAGTTTCTTTGAGCAGAACTTTCAAATGGACTTCGAAGAAAGGAAACAATTGGAAGCAACGCTCCTCCGAGTAAGAAGCAGGATCAGGAAGGCAAAGAAATCGCTAGATTGCTTAGAGGGAGACTGGTGGCATTGTGGTATATCCATGGAACCAGAGTTGAAGAGGAACCGTTTTTATGATACCGTTGAGCTGTCTTCAGATGATGAAGAAGTCATATCCACACTCTCTGCAAACCATAGGAAGAGTATTGACAATCTCACGATGCAACAACAACGCTCACGACTCTCAAATGTCTTGGAATCTATCAAAGCACTCTCAATCGTTGAGAATACTTCAGAAATCAAGATAGCTGCACTTGCCTTGCAACTACTATCGAACCAAACAAAACAGCGAGAAATAGCTAAAGTTTCAAAATCTGTAGTCTATGACAAGTTTTCGGGTCAATTCGGTAAATTGTTGAAGAAAGAGCTCGATGTTACCAAGACAGTGTTCCTTGTAGATCTCCTAGAAATTGGCAGGAGGAAATACACACAACTCCGACATCACTTGCTATCTAGCGATATTCGTTTCCCGGCATACTATAGGGTAGTAGAAGAAAGAAACAGTATAATTTACGGTCGGATATTCAGATGTACCCCAATCCTGAAACTCCACTTGGTGTATATATGCCATATGCCCATCACGTCCGCCATACTTTTTGCAGGCTTATGTCCACGCTACCGCCACCTCCAGCTCAAGATTATCCCCTATAATTCCAGATAGCAGACGGACTAGATGGCTCTGGAAGTCACACTGTATATAATCAATCAAACACGAATACAGATACTAAGTCGTTTATCTTATTCTGTTTCAGAGCTGTAAAGGTAATAAGCAATAGCGGTCGCGAACTCTGGAAAAATAACACTCCCAATTCTCCTTTTGCTCAACGTCCGATTTTCCTCCTCGCTGCGAAAGAAAACGAAGCTAATATCAAGCGATTTATGGACGATCTAATCAATACTGATACTGATCTTATGAGAAGTGAAGGATTTACTCTTGGCCCTGATCAGCAAGTACGAGTCGACATTGTTCGATCAATGCTTGATGGGAAAATGGCAGGAATTCTATCTTGGGCAGGTGGGGCAAGTTGTCAATTATGTACAGCAACACATAAGGAACTCAGTGATCGTGAGTTGATAATACAGGGATTTCCTATCAACAGGTACATTACTGATGCAATTCAACTTTTCGGTGAAATAGAAGACAGCCATTCGTTCTTCTCACTTCCTTCAAACCAACGTTGTAACATAACGCACGAACCAACCTCAACAATAAACATCCTTCCAGCATCTCCGTTACACTCGTACACTGGCATTTTCAGGTGGTTCAATCTACTAATTTATCATTTGAATTGTGGAAAACGTACATGGTCACCGACATCTTTGGCGATAAAAATTCGATGATATTTGTCAGAAATCTGATTGAAGGGAAGACAGGAATGAGGATAGATCAGCCGAATGCAAGTGGAGGTACTAGCTCTACTGGTAGTGTAGCTCGTCGAGCATTTTCCTGTGATTCGAAATACATTGAGTGTGTATTGTCAGTTGTTGAAACAGAACACAAAGAAACACTTTCAAAACTACATACACACTTGTCAGCTATTCTTCGAATAATCAATTCAGACAGGATCATTAACACCGAGGTCTTTGGTGATCTATGCACCGATACATATCTCTTGATCGTTGATTCATTACCTTGGGTGAGCATTACCCCAACATTACCAGGGTATTAGCTCACTCAGAAGAAATTTTGAAAGAGTTCAACCATGGGCGAGGTCTGAAAAGTTTCTCTGAAGAGGGATCCGAGGCATGCAACAAGTTACTAAGAAAGTATAGGGAGAATCTTGCAAGGAAGTCTTCATTTGAAGATAATGCAATGGACATTTTCGTGAGACTGGCCTCTGAAAGTGACTCTGTATTGAATCAATTTCGTTCAAGTTTAGTTTGTGAAAGGTGTGGGGAACACGGCCACACAAAAAGAGCAAAGTGTTGTAGGGATAATACCGAAAATAGATTACTAGATTCTTCTATAGACGAAATTGTTGATTCACTTATAATTAATTCATTGATTCATTAAAATGTTAAATCTATACATTCTTATCCAAATACTATACAGAGTAATAGTATATATACAGAGTAGGAGATTTTTCTTATGAAGTGGAAATTTCTATGAGTTTTATTAAATAATTTTTTAAATGTGACGTCATATCCAGAAATCTAGAAGCCATAGAAGAAATTTGATTACCCCATTCGATTCCTCGGATACGATAACCTATTCGCAAATAATACATTGCATATGGCTATCTGGTACTAGAATACCTATTCTTTACTAACTCCCATTTTAAACCACTGTGTATTGAATGCGATATAAAAGCTCAAGTCCACATTAAATAGCTTGAAAAACACAACGACAATTAGGAGGCATGATCAATAATCGAAACAAAATTCCCATCAACAAGAAACCAGTACACAGACCCTCATATTATATATTGCAATATACTCACCAGTAATATGGGCGAAAACTGTGCGCTCTACCAGAGCTCAGCTCTGTATGTATTATTTCTTAATAAAATTATAGCCATTTTAATAACTACGAATCAAATCATTATGTTATCTTATATTGTTCTCTCGTCAAAATATTTATTGTTGTATTCACGAGAACTTGCTACATATTCTCCTGAGAGAATATGCTTAACAACGACAATAAAGTACATATGAAAAATGCGAAATTCGGTTCAGCGTACTCCTATTGTAGCCGTTAAGAGCAAGTCTCTACGTATATTTTGGGATTTCAATCATTTGTTTACGATATTGGTATTTATAAAAACAACAATAAATTTATTTAACGTTTCTCTTATGAATTTATCGTTGTTTTATTAATATAAAGTAAACAAATAGTTGAAATCTCCACTTTTGGTCAGTCAGTCCCTTTGGCAGTTGTTATAGACAAGTTTGACTATATAGTAAACAAATAATTGGAATATTAATATCTCAATTCAATTTTGTAATTTATACTTTGCTAACTTCGAAGCACGAGGTGCCGAGTCCCATGCGAACACAAAGTGTTTGCAAGCCCCTCAGCGGAGCAAGCGAAGCGGCTCGTTATTGATAATTATCGATAATTTATCAACAGGAATAGCTACACCACGAATGCTGTAATTAATATGGCTACAATCTGCCCTAAACACATCCAAATTGACGATTCCCTTTACAATAGACAACGTTATGTCCTTGGAGATGATGCTATGAATAAACTGGCTCATTCCAGAGTACTGTTGTATGGTCTGGATGGTCTAGGTGCTGAAATAGCTAAGAATATTGTACTCACGGGCGTTGAGGAATTAGTTTTATGTGACGATACCTTGGTTACCATTTCCGACATTGGAACTCAGTTTTTCTTGAGGGAGAGTGATATCGGAAAATATCGAGCTGATATTACATGTCCACGTTTGGCTGAGTTGAATCTGTATGTAAAGGTCAGAGTTCAATCTCCTGTTATTAAAGACGAGTTATCTATTCTAGAAGGGTTTACATGTGTCATTTTTGTCAACTGTCGATCCTTCGAATTGTTGGAATCTGCTAATCACTTTTGTCGCAGAGCAGCCCCTCCAGTACGATTTATTTCTGCTAACACTTTTGGTGTGTTTGCTTCAGTTTTTAATGACTTTGGTGATATTTTTGAAGTTGTTGATAAGAATGATGAAGAGAAAGAGGAATTCATGATAGAGTATGTATCACAAAATGAGAGAGGACTAGTTACACTTATGCAGCATGAGGTACATGGATTACAAACTGGTGATCGTGTGAGGTTTACTAATGTAGAGGGAATGGTGGAATTGAATAGTGGAGCATATAAAGTAGAATTAATTTCATATAATTCATTTAGGATAAGTGATACAACTGCCTTCACTCCTTACACGAAAGGTTAACATTTTATCTCTTCTACATAATCAAATTGACGTCTAGATTATATATGGGCAGTCTATAGATGCGAATAGCCGGAATAGGTGGTAGGGCCATTACTATAGTTGCGGTCCTAGGGAAGGGAAAACGGGACATTTGCCACAGGTTAAGATTGTTGTACCCGGGTCTTGTCCAGGGTCTGCCAGATCCTCGGACAACCCCTGCATGCCCCTACAATTTTCTGTGCGAAGTGGTCGACTGTATTAAGTTCAATTTATAATATTAGTGTTCGCCAATTAGCAATCCGCCTCCAGCAAGTTTTCGCATTTGCAATTCGGTATAGTAAATACTGCGCTAATGGCGAATTTGCCAGGAAATTGATATGAATTTCTAATTGGTGAACTCAGCTATTTACTCTGATGAATGCGTACTATTATATATATATAATTATTTAGGTGGTGTTGGTCATGGTATCAAAGGAAAATCAATCAAACTTAGCTTCGAGTCACTTTCTACTCAACTGTACAACCCTAAACTTATGCTGTCTGACATGGGCAAGCCTATAGCCCATAAACATACCCACCTTGCCTACATAACTATGCTACAATTCGTTGCTAGGGAACATAGAATGCCTCTACCTCACAATACATTCGATTTTGAGGTCAGTATTAGTAAATACAGACTTCTGATATATAAAATGAATAATCTAATCTTTAGTTGAGTGTTCAATTATCAGAAGATATTCTGTGCAGGTTTGATGGGAAATTAGTAGACAAACCAGATTATGACGTCATAAGAGATATGACTAACACTTGTACAGGATGTCTACAACCATTATGTGCTACTTTAGGTGGCATAGTAGCACAACAGGCTCTCATTGCCCTAACGAATACATTCAGACCTATTGAACAATGGTTACACTTGGATGTAAGAGAAGTTATCCCTAGAGGCGGAATTACACCAGAGGAATTTATCAGGCGTGAAGATAGATATGATCTTCTTAGATTGTGTATTGGTAAATTGCGAATAATCAACAATATTGGTGTGTACATCAAGATGTAATTTTTATTTATTTATTATAGGCGAAACTATGTTACAGAGGTTGAAGAGTGTGAACTCGTTTATGGTAGGATGTGGTGCAATTGGCTGTGAGATTATGAAGAATATCGCACTTATCGGAATGTCAACAAGAGGACAATTTATTGTTACTGATAATGATTCAGTTGAAAGAACAAATCTAAACAATCAGTTCTTGTTCAGAGAAAAACACATTAAACAATCAAAATCAATATCAGCCCGTGAATCAGCTGTTGATATTAATCCTAATCTGAGAATAGAAGCTCATAATAATTATGTATGCTCTGATACAGAACATACCCACTATACAGACGAGTTCTATCAGAATCAAGACTTCGTTATTAATGCAGTAGATAATACAAGTACTAGATTGTATATAGATGGGAGATGTATAACTAATAACAGACCACTTCTTGAATCAGGTATGTTAGGATACACTATATAACTTGTGTTCTACGCTCCTTCTGCTCTCTTTTTTTATGGGTTGGTACTTGGCTATTACCACACTTTGGATGTATATTTCAATCATGACCACACTCAAACAGGGGCGGTCCCATTATTTTGCATATCGGGGAAATTGACCCGTTTGTCCCGCCCCTAGGATCTCCACTGCTCGCAAGTTGACCTGTTTTCTCACGTTTGGCCAAATGACCACAGGTTGAGATCATGAGAAACCCTACTTTAAATGATCTCTGCTATTCTATATTTCCTCTATCTAGGTTTTATGGGAACAAAAGGTCACGTACAAGTAATAATCCCATTTGAAACAGAAACCTATATAACTCCATATGAGAGATGTCCTATCTACTCTTCAATACCTCGTAAGACCCTTCACTGTGTAAAATTGGCACGTGATAGATTTGATTCTATGTTTCAGTTAAAACCACAAATGTATTCTCAATTCTGGTGTGATAACAAACATCCTATAGAGTTGTTGAATAGAATATCCCAAAGAGAATTCCCTGAAATTTGTGAATCAGCTGTTAGAATGCTAGTTAATGGAGTTTCTACATTCCAAGATTGTGTACAGGTTGCTAGGATAAAATTCGAGAAATATTTCAAACATAGACCAATTTATATGAATCATAATCCAATTAATTTCAATATTAAGATTTCAAATCATATTCAATTCATAATTTCTTGTGCTAAACTTCTAGCATTCCGATCTGGTATCCAAGTAACGAGAGAAGAATGCGAATTAGACTCCATTAAGATATTCTTGGAGGGCACTCAGATTCCTGATATCAACAAGAAACATATTGATGGATCAAAATCAAATGACAGAACAATGCAATATCTTGCTCGTGCTACTAACATAAAGATATCACCGCCAATACACAATCATCAGCTCACAATGCAGCCAAATTCATTTAATACAGATGACGTCATACATATGGATTTCATTATAGCTGCGAGTAATTTATACAGTGAAACATATTCAATTCCATTTGCTGATCGTTTGATTATTAAAAGATTAGCAGGAAATATTGTACCAGCTATTGTGACTAGTTCAGCTGCTGTGTCTGGTCTAGTCACAATTGAACTTTTAAAACTTGTAAAAAAGTGTAAATTAGAAGAATTCAGGAACTGTTCTATGTCACTAGCAGTACCCATACTCCAATTCTACGTACCAGGTCCAGTCGTACGGTCTCAAATCAAACCCGGTGTATTTATGACTGCATGGGATAGATGGGAAATACGAGGAAACAAGGAAATGACTCTCAAACAGTTCATTGATGACGTCACTGCTAAATACGAAATTATTCCTGAAATGATTTGTCAAAAGGTTAAGCTGATTTATATGGATCTGATACCAAATTATGCATTACGTCTCAATCAAGTAATGTCTAATTATATCCTGATGACTGACACAGAGAATTATGTAGATTTATTAATTGCATTAGAAGACTGTGATGAGTTGGTTACTGTTAGATATTATTGGTCCTAAAACTGTAACACACATGCACGCATGCTCCAGTTCATTTTTATGATTCCGGTATTTTGTCTATAATCGAGTTTCTGTTTTATTGGTGTAATATATTCGTTAATAGGAACACGGTTAACACGTAATTTAAGATATGACATATACTTGCCAACCCTCCAGGATCTCTAGATTATGTCAGATTTCACTTTCATATTTGAAAATCCTTGGGAAATTTTTCTATTTTTGCTATTTTTCTGGATATTTTCCCTATTACACGTAAATATATCATATATATCATTTTGTTATGTGTAGTCTATTTTATGATTTCTACTTCTTACATAATTAGCATTATTATATGTCTAATAAAGATGCAAAGCAGAATGGAGAAGTTTCTCGATGCACCAAATGTATCAGTTTAACCAAGGTATATACTAGTGATATATATATATATATATACTAGTGATATATATATATTTGTTTATCTAAACTGTTCATCTATTTCCCTTCCCTTATTATCTCTAATATACTTATTTCTTTTATAGGAAGTTAAGTCTCAAGAGAACAAACGTATAGATCAGTTCCTATTCTTCAAACAGAAGATTATTAACTTTGAGTTAGCAATATAGAATCCCTCAATATTTTATAATACGTATATTTATTTCTGCGTTATTTTCTTAGCAATCTTATCCGTACTCTTCTTCAACAGAAGTCTATAGTAGAGAATGATTGTAGAGCTTTGAAGGCTCAAGTGGATCATCTCTGGCCTTGTCAACAGGTAATATACTGCCATTGTGCTTTATGGCTAGGATCACAAAAGTTTGATTATAAGTGACTGCTTCCACTCATTTGTATAGAAATGCATTAAGCAAGTATCCCACCAACTTGTACACAATATCAGCAAAATTCGTTATCAGACATTTAAACAACATACTTTATGGTGGAGTATCCATGGTTTAATTATTTTCCTTGAAATTTCTGAATTTCTTTGCAATCTTATTGGCTAATATCATACTTGCCAACCCTCTCGGATCCCAGGATTATCCCAGGATTTTACAAGAAATCCAGGAAAATATTTGAAGATCTAGAGCCAGGAATATTTGGAAATTAGTTCCTTTTTCCCAAATAATAGCCTGAAATTTCTATTTATGAATGTAACTTGGAAATCTCGGGAAATTATTATAAGGTGTTAGTAAGTATGTTTTATATCCCTCTCTATAATTAATATCCATATATTCTGTGTAGGAGAATGAACAACTTAAAGAGAGCAAGCGTGAAATCGATGAAACAGTAGTAGACCTCAAAACTGAGTTAGATTCTAAAGAGGTCAGTTTCTGAATTATCGTAATATATTCATGTGAGTTTTATTCAAATCCCATACAGACTACAATATTCCAACTAAATGCTAAGTTCTCGGAAGCTGAGAAAGAGAAAATTAGTATGTACTCAGTACTTGATGTCTATAAGGTGGCTTATCGTGATGAGAAGAAAAAGTAGGTTTAGTTCTGAGCTTGTTATTTTGGAAAGATTTATTATTTTGGTTTATCTTAGAAATGAAAGGTTGCAGCAGAAACTTAACAAATCAAAGGAAATTAATCAAGGTAGAATACGAATATGATGAATCACTGAGTATGAATTTATATTTTAATATCACACGAGCCTTTGGCTCGTCGCTTCGCGATGAACTCGGCGCATTGCGCCCCGAGGTATTCAACGGACAAACAACAATTGAGATTTAATAATATTGATGTTGTTTACAATATTCAGACTAAGCATACTCGATTACCCCAGGATAGTTGTTGAAAGCATGATTCTAAACAATATTGAAATTTGTTTACTTTATGTACCTAAAAGTAAACAAACATTCACAATCTATTGTTTACAATACCATATTCAGCCTCAGTATACTCCAATATCCCAGGAAGGTCGTTGAAAGTATGATTCTACTTCAATTTTGAAATTTGTTTACTTTATATTCATAAAAACAACAATAAATTTACATATGATTAATCCAAAAGTGTGAAAATCGGATTCAGCATGTTCGACATATTTAGTGAAGTTGATTGAATTCTATTTACTTCCTTGATAAACACGATAAATACATTGTTATGCTGAAATTCAAAAGTGCATACCATAATTCCTTTCCTTGACAACGGACAAACAAACAAAACAAACAAACAGACAGACAACAATTGAGATTTAATAATATAGATTTGACTAACTTTAGACAAACGTAAACTAGCCAAACTCTTGAAAGATGCTACTCAGAAGCAGAGTAATGCTGAAGAGAAATTACAAAATTTGAAGACAGAATTAGTAGCTGTTAGGAAGGAATCTAAGAAGGCTGAGAAAGAGGTTGGAATTCATATTTGATTCTTCTTAATTCAATGAAAATGTTGAGAATATAGCCAACTCTCGTTATATCGAAGTCTGAAATTGTACGAATATGGTCCCAAACCGTCAAAGAAACATATATTTAATTGGCTAATCGAACCCGCTTATATTGAAGTAATTATCGCGGTTTGAGCTTCAGTAAAACGAAAGTTTCATTCTATTAGTGACTGTATTATATTCCTATATGATTGTGATTTATTATAATATTATCATTTAGTGGAAATCTCAATACAAACTCAAACTCAAACAGCGGTAATAGAAATATCAGTAATATTATTATTTTGTTGTGTTACATATTTATTTATTTAATATCCTAAATGTAAATATACTGGATTAGTACATTATCTCTCTCTAGTCTCCAATTAGTCCAATCAGGAGTATTGAGTGACTTAGACTCCAGCACTAATGCAACACCTCGTCACAAACGTAGGAGAGTAAACCCTCCCTCATCCTCTCCCCATCTCTCCCCTTATCCAGAAGGCAGGACACCCTCTAACCTGGTGCCACAACCCAGTGATGATTCTTCTCAGTCATCTAGTGATTCTGATATGACAGATGTCAGTCAGATATCATCCGTACAATCAATTAACATATTTCAGAGCTTAGAAGATGCTATTCAATGGACACTACCTGCTATGTCTCCGCTTAGATCCCATACACCTGAAGACACACTAGACTCTAGCTTGCCTATAGGTAAACTATACTAATATGGTTTTCCTATTGAGGAGTTCTAACCTACAATCTATTTAGTAACGTAAATCAAGGTGGTTGCTGGGGGAATTCGTATGTAGCAACCTAGGTTGTGGGTTAGAAAAATCCTTTCCTATATGTATATTCTATATTTTATTCTTTGATCTTACTGAGAACTTCTTGTAGGTGCTTCACCCCTACCTAACCTATCTCCTCTCCACTCTCCTAACCTATCTCTATCTCCTACCAGATTCAATCCTCTTAATGATGATCTACAACTGAGCTCATCCTCTCAATCTGCCTCAAGTTCTTCTAATGAATCATCTCCTGGATCATCTCCGTCACATACTCCTCCTCTCAGTCCTAGCCTCAGGAAGAAGCTACTCAAGTCTAAATCCCATTCAGAACGCAGTCTATCTCCCCTGTCCCCCTCACCTGGTCACTCTAACAGCACCCCCAGCTGTTCTAGTCGTGTAACACGTAGCATAGCTAAACAGCTTAAAATATCAATACCATCTCTCCAGGAGAATACTCCTGACCCTCCTAAGGTAACACATCAGCACTCTAGATCTAGAACTACATCAGAGAATACTCTCTCTGATATTATCTCACCTACTCGTGTCCGACAGCTGTTTCCTACCAGTAACACACAACTAGAAACTTCCTTTTATACTGCTACACAAGATATATCAAGTCAATCTGATATATCTGTAGGACAAAATCAAGATCTTACTTGTCAACTTAATGGAAGTAATGCCCCTGTATTAAACGATCTCAATCATTGTACTGAATCTCTACCAATGGAAACACTACCCGTAGTTTTATCTCAATGTACTACAACTGTATCAGATTCTGTTATAAGCACCACTACACTGGATGTAATAACTGAATCTAGAGAAATAGAATTGTCCCCAGGACCAAGTGAGGATTCACAACCTCCTACTACTCGCTCCAAAGCTAAACTAGCTGAAATAGCTCCTGTCAAACATCTGTCTCCTCCCTACACCCCTGTAGCTACCCCTAGACGTAGCCCTCGTCTCTCTTCAACCCCTGATGCCATTAGTCCTATCATACCTTCTGTGTTCCTCATGCCCCCGACTAGACCCCCTATACCCACTACACCTCCCCAATCAATGTTACATCACATGTCCACTAAACAACCTGCTAGAGTTAAGAACCAACATACAGCTATTCGTACAGATAATGCACAGGGTTCTTCTAAATCATCATCTGCTAGGAAGAATTCCAATCTACCTACTATGTCTCCAAGTAAAACTAGATCAGTTAAACGTAAGAGAAAGTCTAAAATGCGTAAATCAAAGACTCAATGCATGCACAGCATAGAAAGAGATAGACAGAGCAAGCCTGTAAACACTAATCCCTCTGAGAGGAGGGTTGTAGAACTCCCTAGACTACCCCGTAGAGGAAGTAGACAGTTGACTAAACCCCCTTCATCCTCTAAGATATTATCAGAGTACTTCAAGGAGACTTCAGTCACCTCACAAAAACTGACCAGACCTACTGATGCTATAACAGAATTCTCACAAATGAAAACTAAGAAAGTATCCAATATAATTGCTCTATCAGACGAGCAATCTACAGAAGAGATATGTAGGAATACTTCCATAAACACTGATGATAAACAAGCTAGTTGTAGCGAGGTTGTTGTTGTTATTGATACAGGTATTGGTGTTGGAGAATCAGAGGGAGAGAGTGACGTAGAGATGGGTAAGGGGCCTACTAAACGTGTAGTGGGGCGTGGCAGACGAAGGAGGAGAATTAAGAGTAAGGTATACATAAGTGAATCAGATGAGAACTGCTCTGACAAGGAGGAGACAATCCCATTCACACCCACCTATAATCCTCAAGAAATCGGTTTGGTAGAAGAAACAGTTACAACCGAGAACATAGAAATAATCCCTCAAACATCTACACGCATACCACCTACTCTATTGAGTATAGTAACTGATTATTCTGTGTGTTTGAAGGCTGAGAGAATGCGTACTCTATTCTCTATATCAGCCACAAGAAATATACCTAAACCTGTGTATAGCCTAGACTCGTTAGGATTCTATGACATCACGCCTGCGCAATCAACAGCTGATATAATACAGATAAAGAAGGAGTTTGTAGCTGATAGGTGTGAAGATGAATTTGAGCAGATATGTGTAAGCCAGGAGGTTGTAGATCTTACAGATGATGTAGATAGTGATGTAGATGATATTACACAGGAGACTACTCAGTCAATTCCATCAGATTCTGATGGAGATGTGTACGTATCTCCTCTTCCCTCTCCTCTCTCTTCATCCGCCTCCTCCTTCAAAACACCTTCGAGTTCTTCTCTAAAGAGACGTCCTATCAATAGACCTCATTCCCCCCTGCCATCATCTCGTCAGCTAGACACATCTGTCAATATCAATGTCAGGATGACACGCTCAGGCACTGAATACAGATCTTATCTGACTACTGATTTTTCTAATGAGGAGAGTTCTCTACCATTTGCTAATTTTCTCTCTCAAACTAATATAGAGTCTCCTCCACACACAGAGACGATTACGTCATCAGAGGTAGTACAGGAGAATGATAAGGATATAGATGATAAGATGGATATTACTTTTCCTGTTATTAATACAGATATTATACAGACTGATTCATTTACAGATAAACAGGTATATATTTATATACGCTCTCACGTCATTGTTCTAATTAGTACTTAACATATTGCATTATTACAGTGTAACCTCCATACACGGACTGGGTGCTAGGGAGGCTACCACATGTCCACGTTTGTGGAGGTATATTTGTATGAGACTAGGAATTCGCTCTGTGTATATTCACTTCGTTTCCGCAGGCTCCATTTATGGAGAGTTCAATTCACTGTATTTGGCTCAATTTAACTCTGTGATATTAGATTAGTATTCTTATTTGTGTTTATTAATAATCATTTCTCTCAGACGGTAAATAGCAGTAATTACTGGGAGAGTTTCCTAGCAGAGAGCAATACATTAACTGAGAACACTACTATAACAGAGCTAATGTCTAGCTACACATTTAGTTCCCAGAGCACTTCTGAATTATTCCAGGCTACAAAAACTAAATTTGAAGCTCAATCTTCTAAACAGAAACAGCGTCCAAACCAATCTCGTAACAGGAATAAATCAGGCGGAAAGAGAGTGGATAACTTCCCTGCTAAGAGAGGTTATGTAGTAGGACAGGGTGATACACAATACACAGACAGTGATGAAGAGATTGATTGTATGTTACAGGAGCTGAGGGATAAAAAGGAGACTGCTAAGAAGAAACCGGATAGACCTAAAACTGCTACTAAAAAGATCGTTGTCATTGGTGAGCTATTTACAATAATTCACTGAATTTATGAAACCAATTTACTTGCTCACATAATTTATCATTTTGGTGTAAGTGGTCCATCTATTAATATTGTCTAAAGAGGTAAAGCATATATACTTAATGGGGATTTGGTCAATAAGGCATCTCTCCTCCCCTTTGACCAGTCTCTAAAGTCTAAATGTATCATTGAGTGCTACGAGCAGTATTTAGAGTAAACCGATAATTTTAAATTTATATTTAATTTTCCGTACAATTATATAATTTGTTATTTATTGACTGTATCCCTATCTATAGGTGCTCTAAAGAGGAACGAAGAACAGAGTCCTTATGCTTGTAAGTTCCATATACGTATTTTCATTATTCAGCATATTTCAGCAACTGATAATGATTTATGCGAATAATTAATATAGTAAATATGTTCCGCATCAAGTTGGAATTAATGCATTGTGAAATATTAATGGGTTGTATTCCTAGCTTATTTCGATAATTTTCGAATTACTGCTTAATGACATGTCCGAAACTGATCCAAGGGAAAATTATCACCTCAATCCGAATACTAGTAATTAAATGTACAAATACCACAGTAAACACATTTTTATTAACTAGTCGATAAAAATCATTCTACACATGCCAATATCGCATCAAATACACCAACCAACCATGAAGAGGAAGCCAAGCGTCCAAACATATCCCTAACAGTATGTCTGACATTAATCCAAGGGAAAATATCTCTATAAGAAAGATATTCCTACTCCCGCGAAACAAAGGTATTGTTAGTATGTCTATATTTATTGTATGATATTGATTTGTGGTTCTTGAATCCTCACTGTTCTTTTGAATGGCTTATCTACTGGCTTCTCTGTATGGACAATTTGCATTATTTCCTGTCAAGTGTAGGCTTTCGTTCAATAAAGATTTGGTAATAAAAGCGGTGATTTCTACTGTTGTGTATTCTAATTTGAAATGTTTCGTTTTCTTTGTGCACTTTACTTGCTGCAAATTCTATACTCTCCTCAAGTTATCAGTACGAGCAGTACATTTGTATTCAGCTCTACTCTTGATAACTCCATAGGAGCTACAGTAACATCATCTGTGTATTCTACTCCTACAATATCACCAACTGTAATACCCAGTTCATCTACTACACCTCTTTCCTCCTCTACTACTACATCTACAACTACTAGTACTGCTGTAACTACTACACCAGCACCAACAAACCCACCCAACCAAGTGAGCACCTGCTACGCTTATCCCTCTCTCACTAATCCCTGTGTAAAGCTATGTCTTAAACACAGTGAGCGTATAGTGCTTAATATTCAGTATGATGATACAAACGGTAGAAGGAGAGAATTCCTGACAGGAGTACCTCAGAATACGTCTGTGAGTATAGACGGGAATTGTGCTAAGCAGAATAACTTCGGAAAATCTTTATCTCGCATTTCACTTACATGGCCCCTGAATAGACCATATTCTTATGAGATCTCATTCTGTTTCAAACGTAATGATAAAGACTTTGTTTCTTCTGGCAAGACAAGCTATAAAGGCACATGGTGGTTATCCGACTTGAAACTGCATTATTCAAATGCTAGTTACGATCCCATGTTTATAGACCCGATTCTTAATTCCAGTACAGTATCAATTTCTAATGCACAGACTTTTACTAACGTAAAATATTCGTACTATTGCTCAGAAGAACTTGAACTTACTCTATCTAACTCTACAGCACATAGTTCAATTGTACAGTTCTCTATGGGAGAGTATATACTACAGGCATTTAATATGACGTCACCTTCATTCTCAGCTACACACGTGTGTAATACTGAGGAAGAGGAAGAGGAAGTGATTAACATGATAGCTGTGGGTGTAGCTACAGGTCTTGCTGTATTAGTTGGAGTTATTCTAGTTGGTTATATTGCTGGACGTATTTGGAACCGAAAGAAGCAGGCTAGTAGTTACGAAGTCTTAGCTTAGAATATTTGTGTGTGTATTCTTGCTATGTTTGCTGTTTCATATTTTATACATTAATTTTCATACACAGTTTGCTCACAGGCCGGGGAGCTTATCCATGCCCAAATATGGTAGTTGTGACAATATGCTATGCACAACTTGGTATTGTGTAAATATGGCCTCAAATTACAGCATTATATAGTTATTTTTGTGTACATTTCCATTTCTTTGAAATTCCAACCTAAATAACATTGTTGCCAGATGTAATTAGTACATATGTTATCCTATGTATTGAGTTTCAAAGGTCTTCTACACAATTTCTGTAATCCTTATTCCTTAGAAATGTTTTCTTTTATCTACACTCTGATTATTTTTGTTCTTCCCTTCCAGATGACTACATTATATATTTAATCGGGAAGACATTACCGTCACTGATTTTAGTTTTGTTGTTGTTGATTTCATCCTTATCCGTATCTTGGCTGCAGGAATGCTTTTGTAGATAAATCGTACGAATTGTGAAAGTTTCAAACATTTCAAATTTTACTCTTTGAATTTTTACACCAACACATAACTTCACATGTGAAAATATATTTATGTTATCCTAAGTCTATCTTTAAAGCAAAAAACATGCCGAGGGTTCGAATAGCATGTACGATTAAATTCAATACAAATTCTTCCACATCATATTATTGATTCCCCCAACACTAACAGTTATTATTCTACACATGTTCCCCATGTTTCTAACCTATCAACTCAACTTATACTGTCATTAATATGATGTCACATGCTCATATTTATTTAATCATAATGCATTCCATCACCCTTCATAGGTTAATTAATACAGAGAATTTTTGTATTCTTATAAATGCTATTGCGTTATTTACGTTTATTGTATGAAAATAGTTGAAACCTATTAAACTTCCGCTATTATCTATAGATGTAGTGAAGACATTGGAGCGTCTGAGATTGGGCGCACTTAAAGTACAAGATATACTGTTGATGCTAAAAAACCCTGAGAACATACACAACTCTCTTCCAATCATTCAAGGCATTATTAAGGTATTGACATGATTTGATCTGAGAATCCTTGTAGTATATGAACAGATGGAAAAGAAGTTGTATTAATTGTATAACATATAACACATTACTACCTTGATGCAGTTTATCTGTCATGCCATCCTAACACTACTCTATTGATGGTAGTAATGTATTTTTAAACATTCCAAAAGAGATTGAATAATACGAGTATCAGGCTTATAGAAATCGAAACATGAAAATGCAATTTTCAGTTATAATAACCATAATAGTGAATCCCTGCATTCAAATGCTGTATAATTATGTGAATGATTATAATTATTCATTTCTATTTCAGTTCCTACAGATGCTACCAGTAGCAGTGGAAGACACAATATCTCAGCTAATCAAACATGTGTGTTACTTTAACATAAAGAAGAATACATGTTATACTCCTCCAGACAAGCTAACACAGATTGGTATACCTGAAGAGGAACCTCTCATGGTAATGCAATGCATTAGTAAAATTTCTATGTATTTTACATAGCAATGAAATTTTTTGGGTTCAATTGAAGAGGCATTGTATCTCCTCTATGAGGTTCTTACCTTTCCCTGAGAATACCTCGTTTTTACACAGAAACAAGCCAAACCCCTTGACAAGTTATTTAAATAATGAACTTACAATTATACTTTTTTTACCCAAAGATAGTAGAAAACTATTTTTGTCTGAGATTATTTGGGAGGCTAATTTACATTCAAACATCAAAATTTAGATTACTTAGCATAGAGTTAGTATTATAATAGAAGTTCGAATATTTATTATAGATAATATTTACTTAAGTTATTAATTTATAATATCCTCAATAGATGAAATGCATGGAAGATTGCTGGCTTGACTTAACATACTGGACAAGACACTCCAGCTATGAGAGAGAAGTAATATCCCCCTCTGCTCCTAGCTATCCTCCTATTCTAGCTCCTTTTGAAGCTCAGCTAGTATTCCTTATTCTAGAGTGTAATAAAGCTCCTCATTTGGTATGATAGCTATGCTATATCTGTATGTAAACCTTCTATATTATGTATCTATTCCTATAGGGAGATAACACAAAGTACCCTTTACTTCAGACTCTAATACATTGTCTGGAGTCTATTCTATTTTGCATCAAGCCTAATATACCAAAAATCACCGCTATCTACACATATTCGAGGTTAACTAGTGCATGGTGAGTTAATAACTATATATCATAATATAAAGTGGAGTTCGAATTTCCTTTGTTAATACTTGAACTTGCTATTAGAAAAATCATTTCCAATACAAACTGGACTCTAATCACTGAAAAATGTAATTAGCGAATATTCTTAATCGGCGAACAACGCTATGTGTACTTGTAACAATTCTAATATATTTATTCCTAACTTTCTCTATCTATAGCCGTATCTTGACTACGATATATCGTCTACAAGGTAGGTATAAGGATTTGCTTTGGGATTCCTTGTACTTTGAACAGTGCTCTTAGACATTTGTTGTTTTCCTAGATAATTCTGATAAGATGGGTTTCTTCTTCATGGCTCTTCCTCTACAGAGATTAGACTTCTCTGTTGCTGATATTCTACTTTATCAGTCTATGGGAGTTGTTTGGCCTAAAGTTCTACGTAGATTGGTTTGTTTACTTACTTAATTATTAGATTTCTATAGAACGTATGTACAAGTGCATTACTACATACAATATAGTATATACGTACGTATTTTTTCACTAAAATCTGTACTAGACTAAATTATTGTATTTCTTTCTCATAGTCAGATCAGATAGTCCAGCGTGAAAATGAAGAGGGTTATAAAGGTATAATATCGTTATTCTGTAGCTAACAAATATTCTTTCAAGTAACACTTATTTATTTATTTATTCTCTCTAGTATTATCTAAGCAAGTATTCTTATCGACAATGCAAGTAATATTCAGTTCAATTCTCTACAGCGACTATACTCTACAAGTGTATTATCCAGTGAGTTGTTACACACTAGCATACAGTTTGTAATTTTAAATCTGACATTTCGTTTCATTGCCATTAATCCATTGTAAATGCCAACATATTTTATTTCTAGTGTTTCACCACTCTTGAGCTGATCTGTAATTGGGATAAGGTAACTTATTACCTAAGTTTCTCTTTTGAAATTTGTAGTTCATTTCACTATGTATCTTATACATTATTTCATATCTAGCCTAACTTATACTGGCCAGAAGATACTATGAGTTGTTTCACAGAGGAACTACTCGATTTACTTATCACTTCTACTGAAGTTAGATTAGTTAACAGTGGTGAGTAGAATACTATAATTATCACTGAGTTGTATATAAATACACACACATATCATACATATCATCAATATCCTATTTACATAGGTTGTAAAAAAGTACTGAGTCCAGTAGCTCATAAGATAGCAGTATCTCTGCAGACGATAGCTAAAGTGAAAGACAGTCAGTGGGTACACAAATGTTTGGTACATAAACTATTAATGCCTGCGTTTGCAAACTGGGCCTGTCAGAAGGAACTTGAAGAAGAGCTAGGACTTACTTCTTATGTTGATACAGAGAGATGTAGAGTGATCGGAAATTCTGTAGCTATGTGTATCATCTCAGTATTTGGTAAGTACGGTATTAGTTGTATTCTAGTAATACTTATTCATTGCACGTTGATTTTTTCAAATTACTTACGACTTTATTTGGCGGAAGTTTGCTGGCAACTTTATTGAATAGAAATAGAATCTATTTTCCTGCAACAGTATGCACGAAAGTGAATTATCGTATACAATATTTGTGTATCATATATATTGCATTTCTCATTAATAGATTAACAATATATTTACGCATTTTAAACACACACACGAATATTTTCACTATTATAATTTACTTCGTATTGTTATACATAAGCATGATAAATTAGCGTACTACCTTACCACATGTTGTGTATACTACACTCTACATCCCTCCGACTACCTCCAGCACTATACATACCAGATATACCTCGCAACAAAAAGTCTATTCCTTCTCTACTGACAGAAGAAGATGGTCTATCTGGTGTGCTTCTCTCTCGGATAATATCAGATGCAGAATCCACCTCGTTTAACAACGGGTATATACAACTATTTACAATAAAACTCTTGAAAGATTATTCTGATTCTGGTTTCAATACTGACAAGGAATCTCGTCCAATAATTCTATTCCCTAACTATTTGTCCTCACACTATAATATACATGATAATGATCGTGTATTGTTATACAAATGTCAGCTTCCTAGGCTAACCAAGGTTGTATTGTGTATGCAAGAGAGTGTAGACTGGGATAGAGCTAATATCCTACAGTTAATATCTTCACAATGTTCTATAGCTCCTATTACTTGTCAAACACAGAGTATATTCTTAATCTCTCTGCCAGAAAAGAAGGGAGAAATTACTCCAGTTGATCAACAACAACCTCGTTGCTTAGCAACACGTATGGTATGCACAGAAGAATTTATATACGGTTATATAGACTATAGAACAGAGTTAGAATTAATAATAGAGCCTGTTAAGAAGCAGGGGAATATTAGATTCATACCTCACGGATTTGTAGATTCTACCGCTATAATGCTTAATCATAAAGATGCCTTACTTCTTGGCTTACAAGATAAAGATTGGGTTGAGATAGAAATTAAACAAACTCTATCAAACAATGTATTTCAAAATTGTGATTGGTTTAAGATTCCTCCTATTGACTTAGAATTAAACCCAATTAAGAGACTTTGTATTGTGATTATCATGCATGAGAGAGAGACTATATGTCTACAGAATTGTATTAGCCATAATGTGAAGGAAGATCTGGACAGAGGGACAGTTTTATGCTACGTAGCTTCACAAAATCTCCTCACTAACTCTCCACTACATCCCAACTGGTATGCTTTCTACGGAGATATTGTTGAGGCAAAAATGCCTGTTCTTCTAGCTTCTGACGTCACTCTTAGGCAGGTAATGACACCTGACATCGATACAACTGACACGTACTCTGTAGAGCTACAAAAATACTTCGATGTACCCAAACTCCTTAGAGAGGGAGATTTCATTTGTATTGAGAATTTTCTTAATAGAGAATTTTTGTATTACAAAGTAGAATCTCTGAAAGTAAAAGATCAAAAAGATACAAAAGCAATTACTCCTTTGAATCCAACAAGTAATAAATTAGAAAATGAATTGAAATGGGTAGCATATGAACACAGTACACTATCACAGATAGGTCACATGGATGGACATACACCACACTGTTATTCAATGGATGAATTCTATGATTGTCCATTTCCTTATGGACTGGATGAATCCCTGGTCCAGCTGTTGAGATTCGTATACCCCCTAGTGTGCATGTCTAGTAACCCACATACTAAGTTTAATAATGGAATATTAATTGAGGGTAAACCAGGAAGTGGTAAAGCAACACTAGCCAGGACTATAGCTCGCCTCTTTTCCCTGCATTTTATTTATTTTGACTGTCATGACATAGTTTTTGATTCCCAAAATGATGCAGACTCTAAACTAGTCACTTTATTCAGCTCAGCCCTCAGAACAAGACCTTGTATTGTATTCTTATCATCCCTACAACTATTAACTCCAGTTGATAAACAGGATACCAGTCAATTCAGACTAGCTATGTACTTATCAGAACTAATTTGTGAATACAAAAGCAAAGAAGGATTACCATTGATTATCATTGGGGGAACATCGTCACTCAAAGATATACCCGAATCCATAGACGAAGCGTTTCATAACACAGTTATGATACCATATCTGAAATCACGAGAAGTATATGAGGTAATGCGATTAATGACGTCACGATGGGTATTCGCTTCTGATGTTGATCTGTCAGTAATAGCCAAAGATTGTCACAAGTTCTTACTAGGAGATATACAGTTTGTGTTGAATATTACAAATCTTAACGCGGTTGCTAGAACCTCTGATTTATTATCTGAGCTAGACATAGACATTCTACCTTGTCATAATCTATCTACAGTAGTTACCAGTGAGGATATTACGGATGCTTTGAAACAATTGAGATCACAACAATCTAAGACTATGAAACTAACTGAAATACCAAAGGTGAACTGGGACGATATTGGTGGGCTGGAGGGAGTGAAGGAGGAGATTATGAGTTCGCTATTCTTCTCTTCTGAAGAAATGAGTGAGGCTGACTTAAAATTTAAGAGGTGTGGCTTGTTACTGCATGGTCCTCCAGGTTGTGGTAAGACAATGATGGCTAAGGCAATAGCTACTGAGTGTAAATGTCATTTCCTTAATGTAAAGGGACCAGAGCTACTTGACATGTACGTAGGACAAAGTGAGTGTAATCTGCGAGATCTATTCGATACAGCAATAGAATCAGCACCTTGTATCCTATTCTTTGATGAGATTGACTCTCTTGCACCTAGGAGAGGAGATACAGGAGATTCTGGAGGAGT
The DNA here is from genome assembly GCA_024704765.1 of Oopsacas minuta. Taxonomy (NCBI): domain Eukaryota; kingdom Metazoa; phylum Porifera; class Hexactinellida; order Lyssacinosida; family Leucopsacidae; genus Oopsacas; species Oopsacas minuta. Next base: position 254,818 of record JAKMXF010000066.1, on the reverse strand, counting down.
TATGGACAGAGTATCCTCACAGTTACTCACTGAGATAGACAGAGTAGCCAAGACCCCAAATGTATACGTAGTAGCCGCTACCAATAGAATCGACCTTCTGGACCCCGCTCTGATACGACCAGGAAGGCTCGACAGATCCATACATGTAGGGCATTGCGAAACTCCAGAAGAAATTGAAAAAGTTTTCAGAGCTGTAACTAAGAATTTCCGAATGGATCCTGAAGTTGATTTAAAAGAGATGAGTCAATCTGTTAAAGGTACAGTCAGTGGTAGCCATATATACAGTATATGTTATGATGCAATGATGAATGGATTGAATAAGAAAGTAGAAGAATTGAAGAGAGAAGGAAAACCTGATTGTTATGAGACTATTGTTGTGAGTAAAGATGATTTTGATAAGGCAATGAGCAGTTTTAAGGAGAAAAATGAATGATGTTATTATTGTTTAGTAATTTTAGAATAATTTCGTTGACTTTTGTACTTTTATTGGGTGTTTTTGCTTTGACTTTAATTACAGTCAACTCCCGTTATGTTGAAGTTCGAGGAACCGCGAAAATTACTTCGATTTGACCAATGGAATATATGTTACTTTGACAGTTTGGGACCATATTTGTACAATTCCAGACTTCGATATATGCCCCCTTTTTCGATATAACGGAAGTAGACTGTGTTTAAATTTTATCTAATTTCCAATATTGGATAATTACCCCACGGTTGGTATGATAACATAATTTTGAGGTTTTGAACATATACAAATCAAAAATTTTTGAGCTCTGCTATCTCGTTGCCATTTTTCTACGAAGTTGGAATTTAATAACAGTAATATTACTAATCAATATCCAAATTAAATTACTTACCAAGAATAACTCAGAAATATTAAATGATTTATATCAGCGAATTTCTCTATTTGTTCATTTGTCTGTTAAGTTTATTGATTCTGATTATGTTTTGTAATTAAATGCTCGATAATTACGATAAACCGAAATAACTTCTATATTCTATGTTGGTAACCGAATATTGAACTATTCGGTTGCAACCTTGCAAATTATATAAGATAAATATTGGAAAAGAAAGAAAGAAGTTTAATTTGTAGCAGTTAGGCTAAATCCCAAAAAATATCCATAAAACAAAAAAACATCACCCCGGCTCTCATTCCTGGAAGGTTGTCGCTCAAACAATATGCTTCAATTATAAGTTTTCATAGTCCGGGACAAAGAATTATAAATAAATTAATGTAATGTTCCACATCTTCCAAGCATAAGAGAGACAACTCTCTCTCAGCTAACAATGCATGTAGTGGAATAGTTTAGCATTAACTTGACCAGTTCATGAATTTGTATATTAAATGACTGGAGATACCTAATGCTTAGTTTCTAAATTTGATCTTTTAGTATTTATATTTATTCTAAATATTATTATGATTCTTCGTTAATAACTGTAACTGTGATATGACTTCATATGATTGTTCCTTCCTGGTTACAACTGTACTCAATTGTTTACTTGATAAATATCTCTCCAGGAGGTCAGAATCGAATTATTTTATCTTCCTCATATTGAAAACATAATAATAGCAATTTTGGAAGAATCCATACAAGTGACGGGCTGTATCAACTCATTTTTCTACCAACTCATTCAACTTAAATAAAGAGTTGATTTTTTACCAACTCTTTTTATAACCAAGAGTTTAACTTGAAATAATAAGCTTAGAACATTATAAAACTGATGCATTGGTGTTTCGGTGGGAGCAAAATACATTGTTACATCATTGCCCTTGATGATTCCCAATTCTTGGAACAGATAATATACCTACTTTTCATACCGAGTCCAGGCCCGATTGCGTTGTCAACTCATTCAACTCATTCAATAAAATGAGTTGATACAGCCCTATCAGATACCATTAATTGATAAGTTAAAATACACTTCAATTCACTTTGAGCCACTATATGGAATAACAAAGACATGGCATTCATATAACTTGGGTATTATCTTAAGTATATTTTGTATTTTGTTGATTGAATTATTTATTTCGTTTGTGTGCTTGGCAATCAATACATAACATACGTCATTAAGAACATATTTCTAGCAAAAATATGCTGATTAATCATAGAAGTGGATGAAATGAAGAAATTATTACAAAGAAATACGAAAACATATGGAATGTTATTATGTATATTGTGATGGTATTATTTGAATTACGCTACCTCTTACTAGTTTTAATGCCTCTGCGGGAATTCCGGCAACATTAATAGCCTTAATTAAGTCGGACATGATTACTCGTTTTCCGAGTAATCATGTCCGACTTAATTAGTCATGTAATTTTACCTTATATGTCATTCTGTCTGTTTGATTTCCTAGCATTAATCAGCTGGAATTCCTATCAAATTGGAATGTGATTTGTACTTACTAACGATAAATGTGGTTTAATATACATTTGCACTGAATATTATTTACAAAAGAAATTCTATTCATGAATGTAACTAGCTTGAAAAATATTTACAAGTTTGTTAGATTCATGAATGCATGGACATCTGCATTGCAGTCCTAAATCTATGCCAATCGCCACGCCAGCTGAGTATTAAATAGCTTACTGGCTTAGGCAATCTAGTGTATTTGTGACCATATTCAACGGACTAGAAGTAATTCACATGAGCAAACAAATTCTTGTTAAAATTATTTAACAACCCCGTTTATGCATTTCTATTTCGCAAAGGGGAAACTTGAATAAGTTCAACCTATTACGACTGCAACAAGACAGTCCTGTATTTTAGCCCACATTTACTTAGATTATTTGAAACAATTCCCGAATTATTGAAATCTGATTTTTTATCCAAAATTTAATTTTTGTCTCAATATTATTTACTATTGTTTATTTATTATGTATTTACTAAACAGTAACTCTTCCATTCAAATGTATTGAGTAAGATTTACAGATTCTAACATAGTAATACATGGATTTCCATACTTTATCACATATCATTCTTTGACATAATATTGCATCAACTTGTCATCAAGATTGCATGTTCTCTCTTGTTGTTTTTCATAGACAGTAACATCAGTTCTTGGTATTAATTCTCTAATTTGATCTACCCACTTCGACATAAGATCAGAATTACCTGCACTAAAGAAGTAAGTCCTCTTCAGTATCACTAAATCGAATATATTCCCAAACTTGTCATTTCCCAGTCCTACTTCAATACGTTGTACATCCTTAAGATTGATTATTGCTATGGGATTGTCTTTCCTGCTGTTGGTGTAATACTCCAGAGTTTTGTCAGCTCTTAAGATGAAATAGCGTTTGTGCCATCTCTTCTTTACGATAGACTTCTTGAGAGGAGGAGATTTTATCAGGAATCCGGACATTATTATTTCTGAATGATTCCTACAGTGACATTTAGTGCAATGAACCAGAGAACCATGTCTGGTTAGACAATTTTCTTCCTTGATCAATTCCGTGTCCATTTTATTTTTTGAATTTTGTTTGAAATGCGAATTTATTATTTTAGATGAATATTCCTTATGCTAGTTATTTATAGTTTTCGTGTTCCTTTGCATTGATGCTTACTTAACTAATGCTTTCTAGCTATTATATTTTGCGAACTAAAAATGGGAAATTTGCATTCAGTCTGCTTATAATTATTGGGTTGACTGAATAAGACTGAATTTGTATTCAGTACTCGGGGGTACCCCGTAAACGGGGCCCCACCCCCCGTCGTCAATAATTTGATTTTAAGTAGTCTCAGAATAAAATTCGGCCTTACTCATGTTTCCCTAATTACCAAACAACAAACAATTGAGTTATAATAATAATAATTGTGATATACGTACTTCCTGTCATATTGAAAATAATGACATTAGACAATTTCTCTTATAAAATGCATTCTGTTATTTCCTGAATACATACAATATTCTAGGAAAGTTTTGAAAGAAAGCAGTTTAACCTACCACTATTACTGATAATATGTCCTGTTAATTAATATCAGTACACTTTTAATATCATATTGACAGAATCATCTAAGACCTAAAAGTTTAAAATCAGATCCATATATGAATATACAGTAGTGTGTTTCATTTTCACTGAAATATATTTCACGAGACTAGTAATTATCTATTATGTGATACGTGTATTGAGTAATTATAGTATTGTTTATAACCTCAACATATGATTATTGTCCTGAGCTTACATGTTGAGAATTTTCTGGTCAGATTATGTTTCAATCTCGTACGAGCTTTTGAACTATGGACCCTTATTACGGCTATAACACTGTTTCCGTATATGCGGATATATCGTCAACGGAAATCTCGCCCGAAAGAACGAGATATCCACCATTTACGGTTAACACATGACTCCGTTAAGTATTGCACATATTTGTACACTTTACGATTAAGCTTTTTCGAAAGCTTTCAGTGCACTTGCAGTAGTTGTGTGGGTAAAAATTTAGTGTGCTGTATTTTGTGTTTGGATTAACAATTGTTGCAGAGGTCAGCATTTTGGTTGAATAATTCCCTCAAATATTTATGGATATTAAGTGTAATAGTGTAATGCTCACATCGGCATTATGTAAATATATAGTAGAGGATTGTAAGCATTACGAATATGATTACCTTCTGCTAACAACACAGTATAATTTCAACTCTTTTCGCCAATTTAATTTACTGGAATCTTATCCAACAATATGATCAGATTTATGACCGAAATTTCAATGACTTAGACTGTGACTTCCTGTATTATATCAGATCATTATATTGATTTCACTATAATTGAATACTAACGTAACCCAAGTACAGTGAAAATGTAAATTGACAGTGCTTCATAAACTCTATAAATAGTAGAGATTACTGAGATAACTAATAAACATAATTACACACTTAATAAAGAATACATGGAGTCCATGCTTAACTACAAAGGAGAAGAAAGTTGTCTGACCACACATTCTGATCTGGTTCATTGTACTAAATGTCACTGTAGGAATCATTCAGAAATAATAATGTCCGGGTTCCTGATAAAATCTCCTCCTCTCAAGAAGTCTATCGTAAAGAAGAGATGGCATAAACGCTATTTCATCTTAAGAGCTGACAAAACTCTGGAGTATTATACCAACAGCACTCAAGACAATCCCATAGCAATAATCAATCTTAAGGATGTACAACGTATTGAAATTGGACTGGGAAATGACAAGTTTGGGAATATATTCGATTTGGTGACACTGAGGAGGACTTACTTCTTTAGTGCAGGTTCTTCAGATATCATGCAGATCTGGGTAGATCAAATTAAGGGATTGCTTGAAATAACAGATGTTACGGTCTATGAGACAGAACAACAGAAGACATGCGAACCTAATGACGAATTGATGCAATATTATGTAGATGAGAGACTGAGGAAGAAGGATAAAATAGATTCATTACATCATTCGATATTTGTATAACACCCACTATTGTGTCTTAAACTTAGAGTCTATAAATTGAATATATGATTAAACTAATTCATAATATTTAGTATTTAATTAAATAGCTACAATCGTGACCTACGTAATATAAGGCCTGACTATTGTGCATAGAATTACCTACCATGGATTACTTAAAGTGCATTTTGTTGTCCTAGCATTTCTTATTTCTTTATTTATACAATTTTTGTTGTAGTAGTGTAAATATGATTACCTTCTATCTACCATTTGGTAAGAATATTGTCAAAAACAACGGTATTAATCTCAACATATCATATTCAACGTATGCACTTTAAGTAATCCATGGTCCCAATGAACAGTCAGGCCTTATATTACGTAGGTCACGCTACAATATAGATTTACATGACTATTTGCACTAAACTGGAACAATTTTATATGTAATACAACATAAATAATTTCATTTAGAGTAATTCCTGTGAATTACAACTTGTGCTGCTCGTTTATTAATTAATGCAAAATATTCTTGCTTGCCTGAACATTCTAAGCAAATCTGCATAATGGGGTTGTTGAAAGGTATTTGACTCCAGAAATTGGAAAGTTAGTTTTTGTGTTGTGGTTGCCAACCTGGGGTCCACAGAATGTACTAAAATGGTATAGGCCTATACGGCGTCCACGGGTTAAAAAAGTTGACCCGCTGTTCTAAAGACTGTTTATGAATACTTCTAGGAAATTTTTTCCTTTATTAAGTATATATCATATGGAAACAACCCCAATACAGTTAATTCATTTCTTGAAATGCTCTAGTGGTGATTATAATTATTAATATTATTTCCTGTTACATATAATATTAATTTACTATAAATCTATAATTAGAATGCTGATAGGAGCATACGTCATAATTTCAGTATTATCAATCATATGATGCTAGATCATATGATTGATAACTTATGATATTTATTTTACTTTAATTTCTGTATCTAATAATATCACTTTTTACTTATCTATTAATATTCTACGTAGATTATACTTTGCCGAATTAATGACATAGCTTTATGTGTGGATAATCTCTAAATTTCTTCTATATGAATTTAGGTTATTTGAAGAAACTGCGCTTTATTCGAGACGAAAGACAGCCTGTCAAACAGCAGAGCTTATTGATTAACATCCTCTATACGAGTATTAAATCATCAAAAGGTATTAAGTCTTTATTAATTGAATTATCATTTGATTAGCAATTTAACTCAGTTTACAATATAAGAGCTCTCAAGAACAGTACTTGAATTTCGTTATAACCGAGTACGAAATCCAAATATTACAGGAAAATGTTCACCAAAATGTGGTTAATATGGAGATTTCCGATGAGCATACTACTCACCAGTTAACCATTTCAATTTCGTCCGCCCCCTGACTTAAAAATGCACACTTCTGTAATCCTTTTATGTATATGTATACAGTCAAGGGACAAAAGTATTCGACCACACAAATATATTGTCATAAATTGTATACTCTTTCCCGCTCCTATATATTGTGTAGTCTATATTCGTAGCTGCAATCTAGTAATTTCCATAGAATAACATATGTTTTTCAAGAATTTCAAAAAAATATTTTCGATTTACACTTTCTGAAGGTGTTAATTATGAATAATTATTAGATAATTATTGATAATCAAATATGTGGTAATTCAAAGCCTATTAAGAATCTATAATTTCTGACTTGATACTTGAATTCTACTTAGGCGAGTTACCCCAGATTGAAATTTCCAATCGAATTGAACAACTTTTACTAAAGTTATAGAAGAATTCCAATTTGTGCCACCTTTTGCCCAAGGTGGCACAAGTGGCCGCTACCAAGAAGTTATTTTGTAATTCAAGGGTTAGCATAGTCATATCATTCGAAAATAGTACTTTGACTTATTCCTCCTAACCCTAGTTGATTTCCTTGTAGTGGCGCTTTTTCCTGCCACTTGTGCCACTTTTTCCAAAAGTGGCACAAGTGGGACAAATTGAAATTCTTCTATAACTTTAGTAAAAGTTGTTCAATTCGATTGGAAATTTCAATCTGGGGTAACTCGCCTAAGTAGAATTCAAGTATCAAGTCAGAAATTATAGATTCTTAATAGGCTTTGAATTACCACATATTTGATTATCAATAATTATCTAATAATTATTCATAATTAACACCTTCAGAAAGTGTAAATCGAAAATATTTTTTTGAAATTCTTGAAAAACATATGTTATTCTATGGAAATTACTAGATTGCAGCTACGAATATAGACTACACAATATATAGGAGCGGGAAAGAGTATACAATTTATGACAATATATTTGTGTGGTCGAATACTTTTGTCCCTTGACTGTATATAGTACCCCCGCCTGTTCAATACTCTTGTGCTGATGCCCTACTAGATGCTCTCCAGATAAAGAGCCCACAAGACAGGGACATTACACGCTGTCTCACTAGCTGGTACAAGAATTTGGAAAAGAATAAAGGTACTGTCGATCCTCTCGTCCAGTTGTATAACTCAAAGCTACAGGCATTTGAGAATCAGAGAATTGAACTTTGATATGACTGCTATTTCGTTTGTAAATTCTATCACTTTTTATATTATACATCATAATCTTAGAATGCAATCAGTCTTGTCTGCATTCTAATGATTTGATATTTTCTGTGTTCTCTTTAATATATCAAAGGTCAAATATCATTTGTACAATATATAACTACGTTATTCAATATACTAATAAATAACGCTACCATATTCATAAGCTAGTTGCAGCAGAGCTTCACTTTCATAGGCAATCTACTATGCAATCTCTCTCTAATACTTTGGTAATGTAAATTATGATAATTATTAATTCATAAATTTATCTCAGTTCATGTCATCTAAATCAGCTGTTGATATCTTAATATTGTAATAGCCTCATTGATTCTTTTAGCTCTTCTACAATACTAATATTGTTAGTTGTGTGTTATTGCGCAATGTTAACTACATTTCACATTACGACATACACATAATACTATCAATATGAAACTGAATAAGGCCCTGCTCTTTTTGTATTTTTCTTTCGAGCAAAGACGCAAATTTAGTACATCTTAACCAGAACCAATCGTCTCCGTGTTAGCGAAACCCACACCATTTTTTGCATATGCTTGTTACTTCTTTAAGACAGGCACAAGCTATCGGTGTTTCCAATTGATTGAGTGATACAATATTGTAGCTCTCACCATCTTGTCTATACGTACTTGGTATTTAGCAGAAATGGCTGAAGGCGCAAAGGTTCTAGAATTAAAGTTAGATGATAGTCAGATAAAGGATGTATCTACTTCCCAACTACTCTTGAAGTATGTTATATTTCTTAGTAATATAAATTTAAAATACATTATGAGGGATTACATATTCTCGATTGTATAATCTTGTTTATGATCTAATATCGGTCGAGAAACATAGTGTACAGTCAACTAGCATTATATCAAAGCTCAAGTGATAATTACTTCAACATAACGGAGTTCTATATAACTTATTATATTTATGTTACTTTGACGGTTTATGACAATATTTATACAATTTCATACTTCGTATAATCAATTATTTCGCTATATCTGTGTCGATATAACGGGAGTTGACTGTAAGAACCTTTACCTGATATGAATACAATTTATTTATCTAGTCAGCTGATAGAACTAAAGTCACTCTTAAACAACCCATCTCCCACTTCAGAATCTCTTGTCAGAGCTGAAAAATTCGCTCAATCTTGTCTAGACTCCGCCCGCTTAGAAGAACTCTCCGCTAGTCCTGACTTTAAAGATTTCCCTATACTCTCTATTATAAATACAATAGATACGTACAGAAGAGATGGGAAGGAATTTACTGCATTCTTACGCTTCCTCAATAATGTATTATCAATCTACATAAAGGATTCTGAATTTATTTTAGCTCCGTCTCTTACTGATAAACTAGTTCAACTTGCTAACAGTTTGTATGCTGATAACACCAAGGATGAGGCCACAATTACTCTATACTTACTGGTAAGTACTACAGTCATAGTGAATTGGTACACTTAATTTACCCATTCCTACAAAAATTCCGACATTTTTTCCACTTTTGTGTATCTTCAAATATCCATAAATTTGCCTGCAGGAAGGGGTTAATACTCGTGTGATACAAGTGTGAACAAACAGCAACATACGAACATGCAACCTATCAGTAAACTTTCAATACATTTCTCCACTTTAGAGCTGTGTATACTTCATAAGGGAGCCTAACACAAAATCACAATCACAAGAAGATGTAGCTGCTACAACACTCACAACCTGTACAGAACTATACTTCTCATACTCAGAACATACTACACACAACCTATCTCTAATTCTCTCGGTTCTCAGTGAGTTTGTTATACATCTACCTACTCTATTCACTAATCACGGAGGATTTGATTATTTACCGTTACTACTACCAATTCTTGAAGACAATCCCAATCATAAGTCTGTTTGCTTAGCAACCATGACGCTGCTTAAGAATGCATTCATATTTAACCCAAATATAAAGCAGGACACAAACTTTACTTCTCTACCAAACCACATTTCTACACTACTACAACTTTACCCGCGTGACGTAGAACTGATGAAAGAAGTGTTTGTATTATTAACTAATTTCATAACAGAGCAGAGGGGGCTTATTCCGCAATTAGCTGATACAAATCATCCTATACTATCCTTCTGCATAACTACACTACAGGATGATACCTGTTCTATAGACATGCATTTTAGTGTTTGTCCTATATTGGGTTTGATCGTATTTTCATTGAAAATAGAGGACAAAACCTTAATAGCACGGTTACTATTGAAAAATCTGATTCGTGCAAGGAAAGAGAAGATCGAATTACCTGACAATGTATTCGCGGCTACTGCAGGAGTAACATTCAGTTATTCAGTTGATAAATTATCAAAAGACCCTAAAGATGATCTAGCCTCCCCTCCCTCTTCCCTAACATACTCAGAATTCCAAGACCTCCTGGGTATAACACTGGCAAGCACTGATGGACAAGTAGTGCTACTGCAGTCAATAGGGATGTTAAGTAACCTAGCACAACGTAATCGTAGCATGCGTTTCTCTACTGAGCTATTGAAAGGATTGAGAAATGCATTTATTGTTTTCCATAGAACCGGGGATAAAGACACTGTTCAGTTTATCCTGAGGCTAATATACGGTATAGATAAATCTGATAGAAGTCAAGCAGAAGCTATGGTTGATTCTGAGATAGCTAGTGGGATTACTGAGGTAAGAATTTACTATAGGGATGCTTATTTATTGATCGAATAGAACCCGCATAGAACTTAAAATAATTCTTCTAATCCAAAGTATTTTTGGCACATTTAAATGTACCCATGTGATGGGATTATGGAAATAGAATTACGGTCAATTCCCGTTATATCGAACACTGACATATCTAATACACCCTTATGTAGAAGTCTTGAATTGTACAAGTATAGTTCTGTATCGTCAAAATAGCATTAATTTCATTGGTCGTGGTTGTATTGCATCCATTTATATGGAATTAATTATCACAGTCCCTTGACTTTGATATAACGGAAGTTGGCTGTATTTAATCGCAAAAGACTTACACCTTATTTGTGTACGTACAAAAGCAATTATCCTTTTATGTACAGTCAGGGTTTTTTATTATGAACAACCAGTCCACTGTCCTGTCCATTCACTTGTGCTAAAAATGACTTGTATATTAATTACTATGTAGTATATGATATGATGAGGTTAAGTTTTCAGAGGATAATTTAGAATATACATAGATATACTTTAACATGAGATGAGGATAAATTAGCTAGTATATATTGAGATATCAATGGATAATGGATAGTTAGTAGGAATATATCACTTTTTCTTGAGTTCTATATTATCTTTGTTTTTGAAAATCTCTTATTTTCGATAATAGTCTAAAGTGGCGTTTGTGGAAAATTTAATTCCGCATTTTCATGATGGAAGAATGCTATTTCTCGTTTATTTTTGTACTGAGTAAAAGCGATTTTACTTCAGATTTTATAGAATAATTGTATGTGTTGTGCCAATACATACATATATGCTATTTTCAATCTGTCGAATTGTTTGAGAAAACTAAGAGCTCATTTGAGTGGTAATTACAACAGTAAGGATAACTTCTCTTGTTACTTATTATGCACACAAGTAAAGGTTCTATCAAAGAACATAATTTTGCAATTCTGAGCATGGCTCTACTGGATCTCTCTATTCTCTATGGTCTAGTATTGTGAACATATCAAATTCATCTTTTCATTTAATAAACATTTTGTTTGTAATAATGGCTGAAAAATTCCCAGAAAAAGACAGAGAATTAAACTTTTTTCGCAGAATTAATGACAAGAAATTCTTAATAGAAACATATGTTGAAGATTTACATAAAAAGGCCAATAAAATAGGAGAAAAATTAACAAATGACTTAAACAAAATATCCAAAAATTTTATTAATCTTAAAGAAAATTATGCTAACCTTCAGAAGGAGAAAGATACTTTTGAGGAAATATTTAAAGAAAACGGTTTTAGCGGATTAGTTAAGGAAAAGTTTGATAGAGTAAATATCCAAATGGAAGAGATTGGAAGGGAATTAGATCATGAAGTGAATTGTGATATAATATTAAAATGGGATCAGCGAATGATGGATCAATTGGATTGTATCTGTACAATTGATAAACCTATTTTCATAAAGAAGCAAATATCAATTTCTTCTCCAATTCCTAAACCAAGAGTATCCATTTATAAGCGACTAACTAGATCAGAGGTTTCATCTTGTAATCACGGATCTGGTAATGGTATGTTAAACTCTCCTTCAGGAATAGCAACAAACTCTTCATTTCTATACATTTGTGATACAAATAATGATAGAATTCAAATATTCGACTACACAGCCTCTTTCATATACAAAATTCAACATCCTAAACTCTCTCATCCTATTTCTATCTGTGTAGACGCTAATAACATATTTTTAACTCAATGTCAGCCTGATAGAGTAATTAAATTCTCTGTAACAGGTAGCTACACCAAACACTACAGTCATATAGATCATCCAACTGGAATATGTATTCATGCTGAGAAATTGTATGTATGCTCATATGGATACAAAAATATTATTGTCCTGGACTATGATTTGAATCCTGCATCAAACAATAGCATTCTATGCGAAGGAGAGCTTACAAGCCCTAGAGATGTTAAAGTGACTGACAATGAGGAATTAATTGTATTAGACTGGGGAGAATCAACGTTCCTATTTTTTACCATATATGGGCATTTATTGAGGAAATGGTCTGGAGACTCAATTCTAAATATTCGTTTTCCAGGATATTTCGACATTGATAATCGTAATAATTTTATTCTATTAACAGATGCTAACAGGATATTTATATTTAATTACGAAGGCTGTTGTCTGCATACAATTGGAAATAGACAAACACTCGGTAGACTCACTGGGATTACTCTCGTGCAAAAAGATAGTAATATCACTATAATAGTCGTGAATCAATGTGATAGTAATCAACTACAAATATGGCATTAATTTCCCCTACATAGTTTCTGTACTTTTGGCTATATTCCCTATTGAGATATTTATATTTGTATATTGTGATATCTACCCGTTTGATAATTAATGAATATACTAACTCATGTACATATTCAGTATCTTGAATATTTGTCTCTTCTGGTTCTCCGATTCTGTATTTGTATCGGAGTTATTATATCTATTTATATCGATATGCGTATAATGTGAGAATTTTAACCATTATTCACAGCGTTTGAGCTCGGATGTCAAAAATTATCCATAATTAATTATCCATAATTATCCATTCTTTTCTTAATTCTCTCTTTGATTCTATTAAGATTTATTAAAATCTTGTAGTGCCTTTCCCAAGAAGCAGACCTCCAGACAGTAATGATGTTTTTAACGATTATTAACGGAATCATGATCTGCTATCAACAACAATTCAAGGATATTAAACAATTAAATGATCCAACCTTCCACAATACATTTATAACTCTCTTCTTTAGACCTGTAAGCTTATACTAGATTTGTAATGCAGCTTGCATGTTATGTCATTATGTATGTGTGTATTATTACCATAGACAACTGACGAAACAAAGGACTCTCTTCATGAAGTTCTATCATTCTGTTTCATGAATTTATCATGTGATAAGTTATCTTCTATTTCAATGTATGAACATGGAGTAATCCCTAAAATGCTGGAATTCATTTCCACACCAGAGCATTATACAAAGACCAGTGTCCGGGCAGCGATTAACTCTCTGGCTAATATTGGAATACATAGCACTAAGGCTAAGGAGGCCATGTTTGGTGAGTACATAGTAGAGACAATTATTATACAAGCAAAGGTAGCATGTATACAAAAATGCCAGTCTATAAACATAAGCAATTGATTTACTTTATTTAAGCTGAATAACATCGAAGCACTTATAATAATAATGTTCATAGCCATTGCTTGTCCAATGTCTGGTATTAATCTCCTCTCTAGTTATGCCTCGGAACTTCTCACTAACGATCATATAGACGCTAATCTAATAGGAATAGTTTATCCACTGACTATGATTTTCGGCAGCGTTTTGAACACATTCTTAATAGACAAAATAGGTAGGAAGATGCTGTTGTTAATATCATGCTTAGGTATAACGATATCACTTGTAGTTTTGTCAATATACTTGCATATTATCGACATGATTTGTCCTGTTGCCCTAGAGAACATACTTTTGCAATATACTATTACTGGCGTATGTTTGAGTTCATATCTTATAGCATGGCCTATTGTCTACATTATGTTTTTCAGCCTCGTTTTTGGTTTAGGAGTCGATAGTGTATGTTATATACTGCTTGGAGAACTCATACCGCTAAATATTAAACATTTAGTTTCGGGTATAGGAATATTCATGCTATTCATGACATCTTTCGTATTAGTAACGTTATACCCTATCGTTAGTAACAGTATCCCTAGATGTTATTTCCTATTCGGAGTGAGTATACTGTTTATGATAGTGTGCGTGATTACTTTTGTGTTTACTCCTGAGACAAAAGGAAAATCTGTTGCAGAGTTAGAGAATCTTTTCAATGGAAAAATCATCTTCATTATTGATAATGTGTAGTTTTACTATTTTGTATTGTAATTTTCTTAAATACACTTTTACTATGTAAATATTGTACAGTTGATAATAGGAATATTAAAGGTACACTTTTTAAACGGTGTCATGTATTATATAATATATCTATTTTTGAGCAAGAAATTTGCTGTGAGTATGGACGATGTATGACCCTATTTACGTCCATGCGATCCTTTCAAAACTGGCAGTTATTGACATGATAATTGGAATATATTACCATTTTTGTACATTAATGTTCGCCTAGACCCTTAATATATCTAGAGTTAATATTTAGACAAGTTTGTTGGTGAGAAATTATATTTATTCTTGGTTATAAATTGATTGAAAAGATTGAAAAGATTGAAAATATCATTGATCACACTAAAGTGTGGAAATCAAGCATTTTTTTTACTCCAAAAACATATCTACACTGAGGGTTTCTCAGACATTTAATCTACACATATTAGTATAAGGGTGTATAAATTTAGATAGATCCTAACCTTGTTTCTTCCTTTTAGAATCTGGGATGCACTTAATGCTATTAGACATGATTAAAACAATTTCAACAGATACAGATCCCGACTGGTCGTTATATTGTACAGCTCTTAGAGGTATTCAAATACTCGCTTCAGGAGATGATGCAAAACAAGCTATGTTAAAAACTGATCTAAAGAAAGATGTAGTGAGTATTCTACGTAGAGATCCCAGTGTTACTGAGGTTATCTGGAGGAGTTTCACGTTTTTGGCTGGTCTGAGTTACGTGGCTGTTCCTGACAGAGAACAATTCTTTACAAAACAATTGTTTGAATTGATTTCTTCACAAATGAGAAAGATGAAACATGGAAAAATATTCGGTTACGGTTGTTTCTTCTTTATCTCTATGTCTGAGCATGATTTGGGTGTAAGGTAGGTGTCAATTAATCATATTCCTGGGTTTATTTTTTGAATGGCCAAAGAACATAACAAAGGAAATTTCACTGTTACTAACCATCTACCACCTGTATATGCAGCTGGACCTGGCTTTAAAATTCAATTATTTATATGTGTGTAATTTGCAGGTTTAATTCATTGTTTGTGAACATATCTAGTTTATTGTCTTTCTACGACAAATGATCAAACTACTGTTAGTAACCTCAAAATACTTTTTTAAATAGTTCCGTAATATACATATACATTTTCCTCTGTCTACGATATCTTTACTCTTCTCCATATTTAAGTTTAAGATTATTCGCTTTTTGAGGCTGGTACATGTTCTTTGTGTTGTTCTTTATACATAGCATTCTTATGTATATTCCATTATAATAATAATAATATACAACAATTGCTCTAACCAATTGACGTTATAATCATCATGTCTGCCAGCGGGCAAACGCTGCTAACATTGCCTAATTATGTCATTTGATAATTGTAGCGGTTCATTATGGTCCTCCCAAAATTGATTTGAGGGTGCCCCCAAAATGAACCCTGCAATAATTATGCATCATCATATATATACGTGTGTGATAATTTGTGCTACCCGAATGTATTATAAGTTTAATGTGTCTTGCATTGGATGCAAAAATTGATCCCCTATAAATATAGAATCGTTCTGGGTACCAATTTCTGCAAATTCACAATCAAATGCAGAGTATATCGGTTGTATTATACACCCCTTTAACATACATAGTTTATACATAACTTCAAAAGAATCATCCACTCTTCAGTCAAACAATAAATTTGCTTTCATAATCCGTTTTTCGTTTATAAGGATTTTCTAACCGGCAACCTAGATTCTACATACAAATCTCCCAGCAACCCATCCTTTACGTTACTTAATAGGTTCCTGGAAAATTTGTATACAGCAACCTAGGTTATTGGGTAGAAGAACCCAATTATATTCATATACGTGGACATATTATAAAAGTGCTTATATTACTTTAGATACACTGGAGACTTTGGATTGGATGGAGTTATATTTGAAGCTATGGACAAACCTTCACTAGCAGATGAAATGGATGATTTGAAGAGATGGTGCTTGGATTGTTTAGACAAGTTTGTTTGTCACGTTATTCCCCGTCCATTACCCCAACCAGTCACAAATCCTATTCTTCCTAACAACAGCGATAATTTCATAGTGCATAGACATTTCGGTGTTACTCGTCACTTCTGTTCAAATTGTGAGCAAGAAGCTCCTAGATCTGAAGTGGTTATGCGACCAGACGCAGTGACACTTGAGCAATATCAGCAGCTGGTTAACAACGGTTGGTACCGAAGGGGAGGCAGTAAGATGTTCCGGTTCAA
Organism: Oopsacas minuta; assembly: GCA_024704765.1. Classification (NCBI taxonomy): domain Eukaryota; kingdom Metazoa; phylum Porifera; class Hexactinellida; order Lyssacinosida; family Leucopsacidae; genus Oopsacas; species Oopsacas minuta. The sequence goes on along the minus strand of JAKMXF010000066.1, from coordinate 237,976 downwards.
TTCACAACACAAAAAAGTCTGCTGTGATTGGGAGACGAGAGTACGAGTTAAGGAATTTGATATCAATAGTTCTAAAACATTTAAGAGAGTACTGAAGAAGGTGCCTAATGATGTTGTCATTGAGACTGTACCAGCAAGGTAATAAAAATTGAGTGTTATATAGCCAATTTTCCACACTTAGCCACCTGATCGCTAAATATGTACCAGCAATAGATTACGTATCATGTTGAGAAAATTTTTATTTATTCTTGAATCCCTCAGATTAACACAGGAGGGAGTAGATCTCTACAATAGGTACCATCTCGATAAGCATGATAAATCAGCTAAAACAGCTAATGCATACGCAGAGCATGCAGTACTATCTCCTCTCAAACCAGAAACACGTAATGGCATTAACTACGGTACTTTCCATCAAGAATACAGACTAAATGGCAAACTAATCGCAATAGGAGTTATTGACGTCATTCTTGAAGGAGTAGTTAGTGTATATTTCTTTTATGACATGTCTAAGGAAGTTGCAAAGATGTCTTTAGGAGTTTATTCATCTCTTAAAGAGATTGAGTATATAATAAGTTTGAATAAGATTAATCCCTTTTGTAAGTATTACTATTTACAAGGCTGGAATGGTCCAAATCATAAGTTAGCTTATAAGGCGAATTACAAACCTATTGAATTCTGTTCTCCTTGCCACAGTCCCTATTGGACAGAAAATATCAACATTCCATACATCCAAACTGGTTTCCAACCTCCGTTAGCTGAGGGTAGAATACCTCCCGAATTAACTAGCGTGCCTTCATCTCGCCCCGAACTTCTGCCTGATAGTGAGAATAACTACAAATCAATTGACATCGACCGAGCATACATGAGTGAAGTACATAAGATTATAATAAAGGGTTCTAACATACGTGTATTTCTCAATGGAGAGATAATGAGATGTGAGGAATTGCTTGATAAATATAAAATATATTCAGAAACAAAACACTATATATATGAGACTCTTGAAGAGTTAGCACTAGCACTAGGATACCCACTCTGTAATAAGTTGTTAGTTGCCTTCAGATTTTCAGAACAGATTACAGACACGTGACAAGTGTATTTATCTGCATGCAGTATTATATTCTATTTTTAGAAGAATTATAGCTTGTATGTTGTACAATTATAGGTATTATAGTGTGTTCTTGTAAATGCTCTCAAATATTTGAATATTCCTGAAAACCTAAATGTATTGTTATGGTACTCTGATTCAGTGTTTCCAACCTATGGTCCACTGAACATATTTGGGTGTAATGTATTGCTATCTATGGGAGGCCAGAGAGATACCTTATATGGCCCAAAAGGTTCTGGTTGGGAAAACTTTCCTGAATAGTTTAAATTTAACTAGGGGTAGCAGGTTCCTACCACTTTACCTGAACAATCTGCTCTACCGCTAGGCTTAAAATACAATAGTTATCGTTATAAGAACACCCGTTATAACAACATACCAGATATAAGAACCATCCTTCGGAAAACGATTCACATAACTTTTGTATAATTCATATCGGTTAAAAGAACCTATTTTGCTATTCACAAGGGTATTTTAGTAAGTGATAACCACTATACCACTATTTAACTATGTGCTGCTCATGTGTGTGGTAAAACGAAACAAATTTATCGGGATACCTTGGGAGCCTTGTGTAGTCGATTTTGTTCAGATTAGCCAAGTAAGTAGATTGATGTACGTGTAATACGTATAGCGTATAGCTTAATCTAAGTCAAAGTAATTTCAGTTTATCTTTTCGTCTATTTTTCTATTTTAAAGTTGTGTAATGTAAGCAGTTATTATTAAAACTTATAATTTTAACTTCAGAAGAACATACGTTTAATGTAGCAAGATTGCGCTAGTCCTGTAGATTTCGTTTTGACCACATTCATGATATTTCTGTTATAAATGCTTAATTTTTTGGCTCTTCCCTTATGCATATTAAAGCATTAAAGCATTAAAGCTGATTATTTTCGTTCAATCAGTATTTATTCACCTTACTAGCTGAGGATCTTGTTGGTTGGTTGTTAATTTCCAAAAGGAATTTCCTGGATTGTTGAGTTGTTGGATAACATCATAAATATTTCAACACAGTTACCAATCCACAAGATTTAATGTATGTGCTTTACAACATGAATATCACTCATTTTTATTTATAGTTTTTATTCGTAACAACATATGATATTACAAACAAGAACTCTATGATGTAATTTTGTTACTATAATGCCACTATTAGTTGTAAACTTGTTTCAGCTCCACCTCCCGCATCTGAATTTTTTGCTACACGCATATTGTCACTATGACATTTTGTCAATATCTCACCATTTACTGTTTCCAAATCCTCATACAATGGAACCTGCATAAACCGGCACTCGTTGGATCATTAAAATTTTGCCGGATTATGCAGGTGAATTTGTATTGTCGGAAGCTATTTCACTGTCGGGTTATAGACTATTTTCAAGCCAAAAGTACTTCATTTGATTACATACTTAGCAAATATGTCAGAAAATGTTCCAGTTTTGAAACTCTGTAGAGAGTAATTAATACAATTACGGTTCCAGATTTATACCATGGGATTTAAGGATGTTACTATACAAAATATCAAAATTTTGTCATGTTGGCGAAAATATGCCATCCATGGTCACTAGTATAACTCTGGAACGCGCGAACTTGATCATGAGAAAATGTTCATATCTCAGAACCTCTTCATTTCCAGACTCTTCTTTACTGTCTCATAGTTTTACCTCTGCAAGCTTTACTAAGAAGGCAGTGTGAAGTTTTCAGTTGGTGAAATGTATGTTCCAGAATTCTTGAAATATTGTGTGTATTCTCTAATCTCTATAGAATATTTCTAATACTTAGTGCCATAGCTATGCTAATATTCAAACTCGAGAAAGCATGTCCTAGTTATTACCATTTTAATGAATGCAATTCCTCATATACTTTGTGATATGGAAGTGGTACAGTTGTATAGTGATGTTTACGTGATTAAGTAATTTTTATGCTACTTAACATTGTATATAAATTGCTCTGATAAATATGTAGAAATCTGATGCCAAAATTCCAAATTACTATCTCACTTGCTGGAGCATATATATATATAGTAATTGTAGTGGTTAATAATTGTAGAAATGAATCTTGTATGTACATTGGAATGGAGAGTTCTTTACTGTACTCTCTTTGCTAATTTATTGTTTTTCATGTTGGGATATTCGTTCGGTTTACCCTCTCCAATAGCTCTTGAGATTAAGTCAAGTAATATATTAGATGATTATCAATTCGGTATTTTCTCTGGCATATTCTATCTGGCAGCAGCAATCAGTGGTCTCATAGCTATACCCATGATGTATTGGCTTGGCAGGAAGTCAGTGATAGTAATAGCAGCAATTATATCAGCTGGTGGTTGGATTCTTCTCGGGAGTAGTAGATTACCAGAATTACTGATCTGTGCTAGAGTAGTTATTGGGTTAGGGAGTGGACTCTCTACTCCTATCGTACCTATCTACATAGCTGAGCTAGCTAACAAGAACACACGAGGGAGACATCTCAGTGTGGTTGGTTTGTCTATTTCTATTGGATTCTTCGCGGTTTTTAGTCTCGGGATAGCAGTGACGTATTCTTGGCTCTCACTTATAGCAACAATTGTATATGTAATACAAATAATTCTATTGCTTTTTGTACCATGTACCATATACTCCAACATATTTAGTTAGTATTGACTTAGAGAAAAAGGCCTTGCAAACCTTAGAAACTTTGCGATGTAAGGATTACGATGCTCTCGAAGAGGTTAAAGAAATAATCCAAGTCGTAGCAGAAAATAAAAACACTTTTCTATCAAAGATATCGCTTCTCTTCAAACTGTATCACCTCAAAGCACTCTTTGTTGTGAGTCTGGCAATGATATCAAATCAGAGTTCTGGAGTTAATCTAATCGGCAGCTACTCTTCAGAATTACTTAATAATGATAGAATTAATCCAAATGTTATTGGATTAGTAATGCCAATTGGTCAGATCGCTGCAATCTTAGTGACATTGATTTTGATTGAGAAAATAGGTAGAAAGATATTGTTCATTTTATCTCTTGTAGGGATAATTTTAGCACTGTTTTTAATGGGAACTTATCTCCTCTTGATTGACCAAATCTGCCCATTAATGAGTTCATTTCCGAATTCTACATTAGTAGCTAGTTGTGAAAGTGAGTATTTGATAGCATGGCCAATTCTTACATTCGTGTTATTCAACCTTGCGTTTTCATCAGGAAATGGTCCAATAGGATTCATATTACTTGGAGAACTTATCCCACAAAAAGTTAAAAATATAGTTTCTGGTTTCGGAACATTCATACTCTTCATGACTGCTTTTCTAATAGTAACATTCTATCCTATAATTACGAATCAGATACCTAGGGCCTACTTCATATACGCGTTAGCTGTGTTCAATATTGTACTGTGTATCCTGATAGCAACTTTAACTCCCGAGTCTAAAGGAAAGTCTGTTGGAGAGTTGGAGAAATTATTTCAAGAAAATACAGTATTTTGTTGTAAGAAAACTGTGAATTAGTGTCCTTATCAGTTTGTATAATTATATACCGTATTTACGATACATTGGGGACGGTATTTTTTCTCCTTTTTAGTCCTTCCTTCCCCGGAAAATTCACATTTTGAGTACCTCCCGGAATTTATATGGTATATACATATCAATTAAGAATTTAGTATATTTATTGAGCAATGAATAATTCTCCTATATTCCTTTCAGTGTTATGACTTTGGATAAATGTTCTTTTAATTACTTGTAATTTCATATTTAGATATTTATACCATGTCACTGAGTACTGATGACCTGCGTATTCGTACTGGACAGTTTGACTTAGAGCTTGTACAAGAACTCAATTTATCAACCAACAAACTGTTTGACATTTCTTCTCTCTCTTTTTGCACTTCTCTCATGATTCTAAATCTTTCTTCTAATTTAATTTCAGATATAAATCCTCTGTCTGACTTAAAATCTTTGAAAGTATTAATTTTGAATTCAAACTTAATTTCCAATATCACTCTCTTATCTCAGCTCTATCAACTTAATACATTGGAATTGGCTGGCAATAAACTCATTTCTATAGACGCATTTATCACTCTGGGCAGTCTCTATAATCTGAAACAGCTATTGATTAATGATGTTACAAACGAGCTTAGCAATCCTGTATGTAAGCAACCTGATTACTTCATACAAGTAGTTGATATGTTACCGATGTTAAGGAATCTAGACAGGATTCAAATTAATAATAGAACTAACCTTCTTCACCAAAATTATTGTCCTAAAGATGTGGAAAAACCACAAGATTGGATTTCTATTAATATCGATACAGAGCTAATAAAACATGAGAGAGAATTCGTTTTCCAGAAAGAGAAACTGGAAGAATCTTTAGATAATAAATTTATAGAAATTACATCAATTTTGAATTGACTATATCTATCACATTATAACGAATGTATCTAATGAGGAGTTCTGTGTATCTATCAGTAATAATTACGTTCAATAATTATTTGTTTTATTGTTTGTTGTTTAATATGCAAACATGATGTAAACCTCTAACACAAGAAACCTATTTCCAATGGACAACTGCGCTCAGTAGTCAGTACCGATATTGTCAATCATTGCTTTTCTAAAACTACCATTAGTTACATAATTAGATCAAATATGTGCTGGACTATCGCCCAACAAATTAAATGATTTATTCCAAAATTATATATTTGCGTACTTACGTGTTTGCAGATTTGTTTAATAATGCTAACGATTGGAATAATGTATACCTAATATGTAAATTTATAAGTTTTATTCGTAACAACATATGTTGCTACGAATAAAGACAAATTACTGTGTTGTTTTGATGATGACTTTTGCTTATATATTTGCGTACTTACGTGTTTACAGATGTGCTTAATTGTATAAATGCTAAAGTAAAGCTAACGGTTGGAATAATGTATACCTAATATATAAATTTAGAAGTTGTATTCGTTTGCAAGTAACAATAAGCGAAAGGCGTTCCTCTCTGTTCCCCTAATATTCCCCTAACAACTTCCGTTAGATCGAAGCAAAATGGACCGCAATAATTACTTTGATATAATTCATATAAACGGAGTTCGATATGATTGATGAAAGTTACATCCAGTTTGACGGTTTGGGACAATATTAGTATAATTTCAGACTTCAATATAAGCGGGTACGTATTCGATATACCCGTGTTTGAGACGGGGAGTTGACTGTAAATATATAATATTATACTTCCATACAACATATATAATGCATGAAAATATGAGCATTTAGTCAATTACATCACATACTATCTCACTAAGCAATGTTCTATACATATACATGCAAAATTATGTGTACACACATTTGAATACATATACCGCTTAATAGGGTGTTATCCTCACTTTTTTACTGTGCAGTGCTCATGGATGAGAGAATAGCACTGGGAGTAGCATTCCTAGAAAATAAGAGAAATAAATTTAACAAATCACTGATAACATACGTATTTATGTATGTAAATACTCACCAGAGTAGGTACCATATTCATTCTCTGTCCGCGTAGACTCTCCACAATGTTGTGTATGTCTATTTTTATATTTTCTTTCAGAACTATATACCCAGTCATAAATATACCAGTCTTTGTAATTCCATCTTCACAGTGTATTATAACAGCTTTCTTATCTTCCTTATGCTTTACCACCCTCTCCAGTAGATTTAGAACACTTGGTACATCAGAAATTGTACCGTTATCGTTCCAAGAAGTTGATATGAAATGCACAAACTTATGGACAGATTTATCAGTGTTATGCGTTAGTGAGAGGGTTTGCTTAACATAATTATTATTAATACTAGATTTAATTGTTGAAATTGTAAACGGTTCGCATTCAAATGTTTTGTTAAATTCGGCGAAATAACTGCATCCATCAGCTGTTCCAGATTGAATGTATTCTAGTTCATCTCTGCTAGTTAACATAACGACATTACTGGCTTGTGTTTGATATATCATGTGTAGAAATTCTCTTAGCGTTTCAGCATTAGGGTGCACTGTTGCTATTACACCTCTGTTAAACAGGTAACTAGCATTTATGAAATCTCCATCCCAGTGTGGAGAATTAAGTATAACTCTGTTGTAGTCAAATGGAAGAATTGTTGGGGTCGGATTCTTTTTGAAGTTTTTCGGTTTCCTTGCTTGACTACTTAAATCTTCATTATTATCTTCTGAACTATCATGCAGCAATCGAAACTGAGCACTAGCAAAACTTTCTTTCGTAGCCTCTTCATTACTAAAATTATCTTTGTAAAATTGTATAAATTCAGATTTGTGGCTATTAAATCCTTCTTCAATTGGGGTCATAGTTACGTAATTGCTTAATTCATCATACAGATTATCTATAACATACTCCCCCTCTTCCTTATCTTTTGGCTCAGCGAATTGATTTTTATACCAAATTACATTGCCTTCTTCTATTTGATTTGGGTCTTTTGATTTGTCAGGGATGTCATCTTTGGGAATCTTTCTCGTTGATTTGTATCGTCTGTATATGTATATACAAACTGTTAAATTTATTATTGCGATTATTACTATGACAACTATCACCATGATTGTAATTCCTCCATAAATGAAGATAAAATTGTTTGTTGAAGAGTTAATGATAGTTGGATTATTTGTTGTAGATAAATTACTATTATTCGTTGTTGTCAATATTGATGTTTGTGTTGTTTGCACTAGCCTAGTTGTTCCGGATGCAAACGTATCCGTTAATTCCAGGAATTGGTAGGTGATGACAGATACGATTTGTGTGGAATATTCAGACTCTAGCTCAACTCGAATTGAATAATTGAAATTACCACTGAGTCCAGTTAAGTTGTAGAATAATTCTCTTGTGCTACCAGAATATTCCTCTAAATTCCCAATCCCGAAATAGATCGAGAAAGTCTCGTTAGATTCCATTGTTTGGTTATATAACAAACTCCAGGTAATTAGTATAGAGCTGTCCCTAGAAGTCTCTGTGTATAGCTCTGTGATTGTTTGAGGAATTTCTAGTACAGTAAACTCCCATTATAATCAAGTCGGATATAACTAAAACTCCCAGTATAACGAAGTGATTCTTTACCCTTTATTGCTTGAAATGGATTGATTTTACTCAGCTTACAACGAAACACCGTTTACAATGTCACTGTTCGCATTATTAGCAAAGTATTTTCAGAGACTTAGAGTCCAGTCCATATTTATTTTTAATAATTTTTCTAATAGCAAGTTCCTATTGGCAGGGGAAATTTGTGCAAAATACGATTTGTTAATAAGCGAACTCTACTGTATAACGAAATGAAACCGGGGTCCCAGGCACAAGCATTTCGTTATAGCGAGAGTTTACTGTAATAGAAATAGAAATGACAAAATGCTAATTTTACACTAACCAGTATTTTGTTATAATAACTTTACCTGTAATTACGATATTTAATTGAATTGCTATTGTCTCTATTCCGTCCCAATTAATGACATTAAACTTGTATAAGCCTCCTTGACTCAATAGAACATTTTGGAATAACAGAGTATCTGAATCTATAGATGCGTTATTCGGGAGTTGCCAGTTTCCTTCATGTAGATTTGTTTGTATACTCACGTTCTCTATCAGTACAGTTACATTCACAGTATTGAATAGCGGCGGAAGGAGGGACAGGATGATTTGAGATCCATTGTTGAAAGTTATTATAATTATTGGAGGACCTGAGAAAATATACTCAGATTTATCTATTTATATTTTCTGTCTTAATATGAAAATAACTTTATACAAATCACAGCGGGAGTGGTAAAAATTGCTATTTGTGTGAAAAATACTGATTTGTTATACCTATTTTAGTATGGTTTTACGCGAGTTGCCCAACATATTTACGAAATATACAAAGAACAAAAACTATGTATATGCAGTAGGAAGAACCATTGCGAGGAAAAACTTGGAAATACCCAAATAATATTTTATAACTTACCTTGTACAATTACATCAATACTTCTTACTACGTCACCACTCTCTCTATTTATGCACTGCAAGGAAGTGTTGTTCATATTTACTATATTTCCTTTAATGTTAAGCGGATTGCTGTAAGTAAGATTTGCTCCGGATCTCCATATTATGTCAATATGTGGGATAAGGTTATCTTGACAATACAGAAATATGTCATCTCTTTCTATTCCAACTGTGTATGTACGATTGTCTGAGATCTGTGCAACTAATATACGTACGTATATACAATAATGATATGATAGAAATAGTTGGACTCAAATGAGGGAATATATCGACTTGGATAAATAGGAAATAGTTCGATCTTGGATGAATAGGATAATAGGAAAAAATAAAAATCTACTTGCAAAAATTGGAAAATTTCTTATTTTTGCAAAGTCAAACTATTTCCGCATTACCTTATGATCTTACACGAAATTTATTTCGCAATTTATAAATGAATGCGATGTAATATCCATTTGGCTATTTATTAGCTAAATAAATAATGGATTTTGTATTGACTATACATGAGATAATTTATCATTACATCAAATGAAGCATATTATCTTGAACTTACTTGTAAAGTTTGCAATGTCAAGCAATGCTACAGTAACATTCTTCGTGTTTCCTCCATCTTGATTGACCTGACAAGTGTAATACCCTGGATTATCAATAGAAACATATAGCGTACTAATCCCAGCTTGATTGGTTGTCGTATTTAGTTCAGTTCTCTTTCCATCTAGATTGACATAGCTCCATACGACAGATGGAGTGTTCTTATTCTCTGTCATACAGTATAGTATAGAGCTTGTATTTAGAATTGTATTTTCGATACTTGTAGGATCAGATGTGCTGTTAGTCTGTATTCCGGACGAGATTACTAGCAAATAATACAAATGTGATTTTCTATTATCAAATATTTTCCAAATTAATGACATTAGTGTTAGCGGTTCCCAAACTTTTCGCACTTGTACCCTTTAGAGAAATTTTGACACATTTTGTAGACCCCTCCCATAGACTGCAATTTTGAGATCCTGTGGACCCCCCGCAGTCACCAGTGGATCACTAAGGGGTCCATTGACCCCAGGTTGAGAAACGTGCGCTAGTGTCTACTAGTTGCTTGCATTTGTTATCCACTATAATATGCACTTACCCGTAGTACTACAATAACAACAGCTTCTGAGGAATATACAAGTTTGATCGTACCAGTGTAATGTTGATGTAACATCTGCCATTACACAGTCTTCTCCTAGCTGACCGTCATCATTAGGTTCACCAGATTTCCAGTTTGTAAAGTTACTGCTACTACCGTCAGCCCATACAAAATTACCTTCTATGTTAATATCATTCAATCCTATCCAACAATTAAATGTAAATTCATCTCGTAGTGTTCTCAAGAGGAGGGACTCCTCAGCTGATGATATGGTAGCTAGATCTCCTCCCCATGCTCTACAGTCTTCTCGAGCATCGTACCAATTCTGATTGCTTGAGAACTCAAAGTTACTGAAACATTTTCCACCTTTCGTAATCAACCCACAACCACTTGTCTGGGCTACACATGTATAATTTATTATACTACAATAATTATTTTGAGCAAACGAATTTGTACCTAAGCTAATGCAAACTTCACAGAAGTGGCCCTGGTAATATAAACGTATTTCTTTAACATAACTGATAATGAGTTCATATATTTACATAAATACCAAAAACAACAATATTATACACTACATGGTGACTTGTCCTAGGGGTAACTGAGCCCCTGATTTGAAATCCAGGCCCCAATATGTCAAATCCTGGGCCGGTACGCCCCTGATTTACACATGTGTTAAACTTAAAAATACAAAAGTAAATATAGAATTTCGTATTCCGTTTGCAAAATTATGAAAAATAAATAAATTGAAGAAATAATATTACTATACAGATTACAAATTACCTTCAGTAATTCTTACGAAACTTGCAAATGATATTAGTATTAAGAACATCATTTTGTAGAGATGTGATTATTTTCTCTATTTTCTATTGATATGAATAATTTCTCTCTATTTTATACTTATTTATACTCTATTATATACGCCTTCAGTGTTTTGCTTATTTTTTGTGATATTCCTTAATACTCCTTATAGTGATAATTATGCTAGAATTTGGTAATTTTAATATCTCTGTTGAACATTTTTAGTTGCGAGGCACGAAGTTAGATAATCTAGGTTTGTTCGAAGGGGGCTGAGCTTGAGCGTTGCGAGCAATTAGGGGTATGTTGGATAATTGCTATGTATATTTACACAAATAATCTAAACCGTAATAAAAATACATTGTATATTTATAATTATAGTTTGAATGTGTCTTTTCTTAGATGCTAGGAGGGGATGAAGGAAAATATAGCTCAGACATTTCCACCATTAATTCCCTATCTGTTGATATAGTTGCTCTTTCATATACATAGCATTTGTGGAATAGAAATCCCTCGTTACCATTTATAGTAAAGAAAGCTCTAGTGGCTAAATCCCCTTCAGAATCCATTAGATAACCAATTAACATATTATGAAAACTGGAATATATCTTAAATAGAGAATGAAAAGTATGATATCTTGTCGAATCTTCAATTAGTATAAATTCTGACTTATATCTCGTATACCACTGTATGAATTGGTTCTGTAATTTTCGGTTAAGGAAAAATGCTCTGCTATGAGAGTATCTGGAAAGTACAATGTTATATCCATGATATATATTCATGTTATCTAACAGAGGAGACGGGATGTCTAAGCTAAACCCAGCTAAATGTGGATATTCAGAATATATACGTATAGCAGATTTCAAGTATGTATAGAAATAACGGGACAATATAACATTGTCTTCAAGTATGAGAGATTTTTGGCTAATTGAACTGCTCAGAGCAAATATCCACTGTTGCAAGGCTCCCACATGTTTGTGCTGTAAATGAACAGTAAAATCTCCAAATTTCCAATCGAATTCAGCTAAAACTTTCAAAACTTCTACATCAAAAGAACTGGTCCTGCATCTATCTAACATCACAATAACATCCACCTTATCTTCTATGTAGTCAGCTTGTGTTAGAGAATATAATAGACGGTTGAGAGAGTTAGGCCGATTATAAGCCAATATTATAATCTTGAGACTAGATTGCCCTGCTACATGTTTCATTGTTAAAATATCTGTAACAAGTTTGTTGTGCAATTGATTTAAAGGTATGTCATTACTCAACTTTCCTTGTTTATCAGCTAATCCTACCTCAGCGAATGGTGTTTTTGTTTTGTAGCGTGCACATTGTATTGAGGAGTGTGTATCTTTACCTAACAATGATAGATTCCAATCATTCTGACTAGCATCCGTATGCATACTAGACCAATAACCTATATGTCGGACTTGATGTATCATTTGTATTGTGGCTGTAGCGTCAATCAACTCAACTTCGTTAAAGAAAGCATACTGTACTATGTAAGAGTCATACCAACGTCTACCAATGTAAAAATCAGGAAATGATTCCCACTCGAAGCTATCTCTTGTGACTATAAAGTAATCTTTGGCTACAGGAGGATGTATTGTAGCATATTTAATCAGCTGTTTAATATCGTACTCATGACTTATTGTACCTCTGTAACTCAAGTCATATCTCTGTCCCACAATCAAAAGCTTAGATCGTATTTTACCTTTCTTAACCACTTTCATTACTCCTTTGATCGTTTGAACTAACGAGAGATCATAAAGATTATCTCCATTAGCGAACATGTAAAATGGTGTGTCGTAAGATTCCATTGTCTTTAAGAAAATGTCTCTGATGAGAGGTGGAGTGGAATTTGTAAGGGAAGGTAATGGGAGGACTTTGACATTCTTGTATTCAGATTGTATTAATGTTATCCATGTAGGATCTTCTGTAAACACGATAAAGTGAATATATGGTATGAAAGAAATGAATTCTGTTGTTTTGAGGAAGTTAAGTTGAACTAAGTGTCTGTATACTGTTTCTTCTTCGTTAGATGATTTCTTAGAAATGTCAATAAATGTTGTTGATAATGTCAGCAGTTTGCTCTCATTACTCATCCAACCTTCTTGTAAATGATAATTGATGGGAGTAGTATCAGGTTCTATCATTATTTCGTAGTTACTTACAGTATCATATTGTTGGATAAAAACCCTCCAAAATAGGATGAGCAAAATACAAATTACGATAGTAGCTTTGAATTTGAATTTCATAATTTTCATGGAAGTTTGTAGAACTATTTATCTTGTATAGTGGAATCGTTTATTAGCAACAGGTATTTTGAAAGAGCTTTCGGTTGCTAATATGTACGCAGTTGCTAATAGGGGAACGGAATAAATACAAAATCTCCATTTGAGGCCTGATATAAGTCGATAATAAATGCAGTGAAGTTGGTATTAGGCGAACTTCACAGTATATCAATTTACATTACGTAACAGTCGCTTAATGATCAAAGCAATGCGTTAGATATGGAACTGAAAATTTGTTACAAAGATTTTGTATCATTACAGAAATTAGGTATTATTACAGATATAAAATATAATCTTTGGGGCTCTGATGAATTGTGTGCTCTTAATGCACACAATTAGAGCACTCTCTAACTTTTTCAACTGTTACGTTTGAAAGGCATTTACAATCTCCTATATTAGGACTGATTAAATCAGAGGTTAGAAGAGTTAAAGGTACCGATAGACATTTCTTCATTGTGTTGAGATCAGAAAATTCTGTTAGGCAATAATAGAGTATACAGTCAGGGTCGCTTTTTGTGAACCCCCACATGACCAAAAATCTTGTTCATAATATGGAAACTTCTTAGTTTCTATTAATTAAGGATTTTAGTTTAATACAAATCCTATGCGAATTATTTATCTGGGCAGGATTTGTTCACAGTAAGCGACCCTGACTGTAGACTTATCTCAGGATTTCTTGATAGAGAAACACTAGTCTCAACCTATGTGAGTGATTTTGAAAATGGAGAGACACATTTTAATGGAGATATCTGTGTTTTTGATGGTTTCAATAGTCGTATGCAAGTTAATAATTATCTTTCCGTTCACTTGGTGATGAGCACTTGAAATATCTTGATATTGTATACTTGTTAGGAGACGAAAGGTCGAATTTTGATATTATGAAACAATCATTTCAAGTTTATCAAAATGGGGCAATTTCTAACGGAAACCGGCTCAAGAGGTAATCCATATATAACTATAAATATAATATATTAGTAAACAAACAAATTAACAAACAAACAAACAAACAAATAGTTACCCTTGATCCATGATGAGTGTTAATATATAATCTAATGTAAATAACAACAAACGAGTAGGTAAATATATACACATATGAATACGGAACTAAAGGAATATTAAAATTCCTCCTAATGGACCCCTGATTATGACACTAGAAGACCGCTTGGGTGTCGTCCAGGGGGACAAGACTCATCTCACCCCTTAAACAAGTACATATAGCTATAATTAACACTAATTAACATCCATAGTAATAATAATAATATAATCGAATAATACTGCATTCCTATCTCGCATCCTAGCAACATAAACTATTTCTTGATCTCCTCCTTGATCATCCTCCCATCCTGCCATCTATGAATCTTACTCATAGACTCTCCTCTCTTAGCTAACAATTCCTTGAATTCTGGTTTGAGTAGTCCCTGTAGGTGTTTAGCACAAATACGGGAGAACTGTGTATAGCTTAGTCCTGCTATCCGCCAGAATTGTACCATTCTAATTAGGGTGCTAGAATATATTCATAAGGACAAGAACAGGACAAGGTATGGGAATTAATTACTGGCCCCTACTTGCCTATTTTTAGTACAGTAGACAGGACAGAGAGGTTATACACCTACAATTCTACTACGGATAAATACATAATTCTATATTACACATGTTAACAGTCCACTGATCGTACTTAGGTTGAAACTTACGTACGTAAATGCCATCAAAATGATCAAATTCAGATTATATGTATATGAATTGCACACATAAGTCTGAGATAAAGTCCTTTAGAAATCTATACTAACCTGTAGAACATTACTCTTGATGATTGAGGTTCTAGCTTCTTGCAAAACTACAAGTGCTCGTCACAATATATTCCACCTACCTCATGCGTCTGTCCCTACACCCGTATTTATGCCTGTTGGTACACAGGGTAGTTTGAAAGGAATCCTCCCTGAACAGCTGGAATCATTAGATTGTAAACTAATGCTAGGTAATACTTATCATTTGGGAAATAGGCCAGGTATTAAAGTATTAGAATCAGTTGGTGGTCTACACAAATTTATGAATTGGAATAATGGTCTGTTGACTGATAGTGGAGGCTATCAGATGGTTTCATTAGTAAAGATGAGTAAAGTATCAGAAGAGGGAGTAGAATTCCGATCTCCTCATGATGATTCTCTCATGTTGCTAACTCCTGAAATGTCTATTAATATTCAAAGCAAGATAGGTGCTGACGTCATAATGCAACTAGACGATGTGGTATCTAGCTTAACCACAGGGCCTCGTGTGGAAGAAGCTATGCTGAGATCTATACGCTGGCTGGATAGATGTATCTCTGCTCATAAACGGAAGGACCAGCACTTATTCGGTATAATACAGGGAGGTTTAGATCTCGACTTGAGGAGGAAATGTATCAAACAGATGACTCAGAGAAATCTACCTGGTTATGCCATTGGTGGGCTGAGTGGTGGAGAAGAGAAGGATCAATTCTGGCGTGTAGTTTCACTCTGTACTGAACTACTACCTGCTAACAAGCCTCGATACTTGATGGGTGTGGGATACCCTCTAGATATCGTGGTTGCTACTGCGCTAGGTGTTGACATGTTTGACTGTGTGTATCCAACTCGTATTGCTAGGAATGGTACTGCTCTAGTACCCTGGGGAACAATTAACCTCAAGAGACAATCTCTTTGCTACGACAAACAACCAATATATCCTGACTGCTGTTGCTATACATGTAAACACTTCACACGTGCTTATCTCTATACTTTACTATCAATGGATGAAGTATCTGCTCTTAGTTATATTTCTATACATAATGTGGCATACTTACTTTCTCTTATGCAGAATGCAAGAACTGCAATTAGTAATGGCAAATTTCCTCAATTTGCTGAAACTTTTGTCAAAACACTTTTCCCAGACTTGGATTATCCTGTTTGGGTAGTAAATGCATTGAATTCAGTTGGTATCATTTTGTAATTTAATCATGCAATATCCTTAGCTTACAAAATCAGAATTCAACTAGAATTGCATTATTGTATTGTTTGCTTGAAATAGGCAGTCCGTGGGAAAAGGAATGGGAAACGATTTACGGGTTTTCCCACATGGGAAATCCTATGGGGAACTAGTGGGAAATTGGAATTTCACGTGATTCCCTTATCCTGTGGAAATGGATGGGAATGGGAATCAAAATTTCATTCCCACGCCCACCCTGCGAATTTCCCCAAACAATTATTACTTATAACTTAAAAGCAATAACTACATGTTGTCTTTAAATCATAATACTTTTCAGACCCAGCGGAAGCAAATTAAAAGTGGTCTGACAAAATTGGGAACTGATCCAGCATGTCCCATAGTTGTACAGGCCAAGGTAATTAGCTGACCTCCCAGTGCCTGGCCAGTTCCTCCGATCTTGCATTTGTTTTGACTAATTTAATCTGTTTGTTTTGGAATATGTAACAGATATCTTTAGAGTATACGATTAATAAATAATCTCCGGTTCATGATCCAATTATAATTATGGTGCCATTGCCTTATTCTGCTAGAAAGCTTTTGGTCACCAGACAATTTGTGCGATATATGGTTATTGAATCAATAACTTGCTATAATAAGCGTGTTTCAATTTGTTTCAACTTTGTATATGTTCATGTATCTATGACCCTAGCCAACAAATTTAGAACCCAATTCACTAGCGGATCCATAAATTGCTAAGGAGGGCCACAAACTGTATATTGTATGTAAAGCGAGCGGTGTAAGCAATTTTTGATGAGTTTGTGGAAAGCCTCCAGAATTACATTGGTTATGCTCATTAGCGATTATTAATATTTTGGGGAAACACTGCTTAGAGGAATGTCCAAGAATTGTATAATCCATGTATTCTACATAGCCTTAGGGGACGGTCTGGTTAGTAATGTTTAAACCAGACCATCATTTGGTGACTCTATATTTTTGCATAGGCCAACTTCATTTGCTTGCTACTGCCTTGACTCAACTTAATGTATTCGGATATTGATCTAACAATATTTAACCTACGTATTTCCATGTACCAACCTATGAATATTTCTCTTCTATTTGTTACTAGCTCCCATGTCTAGTTCTAATTCTGACGAGCTCTTATGGAAGCCTCCAGCTGACCTACGTACTAACATGGATGCTTTTATAGATTTCGTGAATACAAAACGTAGCATGAGTTTAGATGGGAGTTATAAACAGCTGTATGAATGGTCAATAAATAAGTATGCTGAGTTCTGGGAAGATTTTTATAATTATTCAGGTATTGTCACATCACAGACATTCAATAAAGTTGTGGATACGAGTAAGGGAGTGAAGGATGTCCCAGAATGGTTCTCAGGCGCTAGACTTAATTTCGCAGAGAATCTTCTCAGATTTGCTGAAAAGTATCCTGACAGACCTGCTATGTTTACTACAGGTATTTATTACTTAAATTCATGCACTTTAATTAATATTGCTACTATACAAATCTCCAGAAATGCGGGACGTCCCGCCAAAATCGGGTTATATTATATATTTCTATAGTTGGCGAATATGTTGGATTCACTATCGATCCCGGAAATTGTGATATTAGTGTTACCACATTGACCTAGAAATTGGCTCTTACTCGTCTGTCTACCGCTCTTGCAATTGTGTATGTATTAGTTGTTATGAAAGAGGGAGTTCTTGATTGTCTCATTAATGCTAAAACCAGTTATGGGAATGTTCTCCTCTGTCACCACCAAATAGAAGAAACATAGTCAATAGCATCATCCCCTGGAAGAATATACGAGATAGATGTCAACCTAATTTGGACATATTTACACTAAAATACTATTTATTACACTATTTACATCTTTAGAACAACCTATTTGTTGAGTACCAAATCTTTGAGGATTTTGAGTTCTGAGTAGTGAAACTGTCACTGTATCTACATACAGTAGACTACGCTTAATAAAGCCAGAGTTGATTGGGTCACTTGGCCAGAAACTGGACAATACGGATGTGTTAAATTACTCGGTTAATCGGGAATGGCCTTGTCTCGCTGTGGCCCTATTAAGGGAAGTCTACTGCTTATGCATATTTTGATCCATGTGGATAACATACCTGCTCCTCTGGCACTTCTCACAGCTTATACTAATTGAATTGGAACATAGTATGAAGATGTGTCCGTAACTAAGACGTGGTCTTCTGTCACAAATATCCCATATGATTACTTGTGAGTAAGCCTCTCCAATATCTGATTACCTAAAATGGAAAATTAGTTGAATCTGACTGTTTATACAATTAGCTATGTAAATTAGCTGATTTGATTAATCTTTATATAGATTTTATTGTTAGCTTTCCAACAGCTATTACAGGCAGTTACTGAGAGATTATCCAAGTTCCCTTGTGTGACATCTTTAGACTCTGAGTTTACAGTTGTAATAATTGGGACATTTGAAGATCGGATTCAAAAGTTTCGTGGGATTTCAGTTGTGTATCCACTGATTAGTTCAATGTTTGTAGAAGGATAGTATGCCCTCGTTAAAGACTAACCGCATGCATACATTCTGTGTTATTTAATTCTTACTTTACAGTTTAATGAGTAGATAATTCGCTCTTCTAGTCCTGATTCATTCCTGAGTTTGACATAACTGTATTTGTTATAGTGTAGTGACAGCTTCGAATTGTGCCATTTTGTTGATTAGCATATTCATATGTTAGTGATTACATTATTCACCTCAACAGACTTACGAGTAGCTTCTGCATTCTTGGATGTTTGAAATGTTTTCAATGATGTGATTTCTTTACTCAATTATGGAAACTGAGAATACCAATGCACGTTAGTGGTTGTCATAGAAATAGCAGAATCTTTTGGTTGTATTGTTGTGTAGACAATCGAAACATGTTGGAAATACACGCAGATAGTTTATGATCCATTCTATACTGCGAAATTGCTCGTATATAACAATCCAACATAATATTGAGTATCCATGGTATCTCTACATTTTGATAAAATGATAAATTGTATTGTATAATCAATTATCATTACTAAATCAGCTCAAAAATGCCTGAAGCAGATATAGAGTGTTCAGGCTGAAAGTAAAACTTCTGTATTTATTTAGGAGAGGGACAGGAGATTAGGAAGATAACATTTTCAGAACTGAAGTGTAGAGTATCCCTCATAGCTACTGCCCTTAAATCCTGTGGAGTAGAGAAAGGAGATAAAGTAGTAGGATATATTCCTAATTGTGCTCTAGCAGTAGAAGCTATGCTAGCTTCTGTAAGCTTAGGAGCTATATGGAGTAGTGCTTCTCCTGATTTTGGTGTTACTGGGGTGTTAGACAGATTCTCTCAGATCAAACCTAAAGTAATGTTCTCTGTGGATGGGGTCCGGTAAATTATTACTATTATTATTTATAACTTTATAGAAATTAACTCTTCGATTCAATGTATTGTAGCAAGGTTTTATCCAGCTTCTTTAAGTCATCTTCTTTATTCTGTTGTCTAAACCAATTTATGTTAGCTGTATTTCGTGCTCCCTTTCTCTGTAGTGCATTGTCTTCCAAAGTTATTCTGGACAAACAAACAATTTTGTTAAAAATAAGGCTATAGATATGTGAAGTTTGTAATGTGTGGCTTCAATTCCACTTGGGTATCTGGGAGTACTGTAAGCTACCCGTCTCGGGGACACTATTGAATTTGAGAGTTCAGGACATATTTTCCTGATTTTCATCTCTAAATTATTGAACTGTCCGTAAACAGTAATTTTAAATAATTGTCTATTCCCCTTATAGATACAACAATAAAATACATATGCACGTGGATAGACTTAAACAAGTGGTAGATGGATTGCCTGAAGTAGAGCGTGTTATTGTTATGGGATATGTACGTCCTGAGATTGAACTAGATCTATCTGGAATAAAGGTTAGTTACTAGTATAATATTACAACAGTGCATTGATATGATTAATAATATTCAGTGTTTCTCCCAAAGCGAGTTAAACGCGTCAATTCTGATAATATTGTACGGTTGTACATAATGTTTCTGTAATATTTAGTAATGGAATTATTCCTATCCAAAAATAGAATTATAATTGTGTTTCATAGTGATTTGGTTGTAATTTTCAGTAATCGTTCGCGAAACGACAAAAGTCAAGTCTGTCGAAATTTGAAAGCGAAAGTTATACATATATTCATTTCACTTTCCACAACTTTTCATAGGAAAAATTTTTTTTAATATACTGTTAGTTTTCACAAATTGCATTTCTTAATACCAATTATGTAATTGTTATATGTATCATACGCAGAAGTATTTACCTCAGTTTCATTTTCATGGTTTTAATCAATAATCCAAACAAATATATTTTCGTACATTCAAGGGTACAAGTAAGCAAAATTATAGAACTTAGTCATCCGGTTTCGATTTATTATTATTATAAAACATGTTGTTGATTATAGCATGGCTCCTCATGCTTAGTATAGTAAATTGTATTAATAATGTTTTAAGAATACGTGTACTTTTATGTTGATCCATCATCCATCTGTCTGAGGCATCTTCATGATTCTAAACCTCCTCTTAGGGTAAATGCGCTATCCCCGACTTAGGACGCGTGGTCTGGTTGTGATGTCCCGCCATGTATTTTCAATTCATAGTATTAGTATAGGGAATATTACATTATAATTGGGAAAATTTTCGATTCGATTTCTATATCATCCTAATTACTACGTAGTAATGTACATAGCATTTAGCGTCTGTTTTTCTGTTGCATAATAGGAATCAAGTTAAGCTGTAACATTTGACTTAATTGCTAGCAAACTGAGCAAAAGAATTTAATATTATTGAATGTTCAGGATTTTTCGGTATATAATTAATTGTACAGAGATTCCTGACAATATCACGAAGTCAATTTAAAATGTCCCACATTATTGTTTTGTTATTTTAAAGAAGAATTCATATATTTTTAATTTTCTAAACCCTAGATTGATCGCATCTTTTACGAAATTTACACTTAAATAATTTCGCATATAAGACAATTGATTACGCATAAGAAAGTTTTGGTTATAAGAAGGTATATATTAAGTTACGAGATAATAGCATTGTTTCAATTACGGATACAAGAATACTTCAAAATAGGTTCAATTACTAGTTCTCACAACTCTGGATATTAAATCCTGAGATCATCCAAGTGCCAGAAAATTAGCAATTATGAAATTATGAATAGTATATAATTCATTCCATTATTACCAAAGATCACTAATCCCCCTTTGAAATTAATATTATTACTGAAACTACTGATTAAGCAGAATATTGAAAATGTTTGATACAACCAACTTCAAAGTACTGAGTTGAAAACTAGTCGTATAAATAGGAGATAGAAAAGCAATGAAAATAAATAGAACTTAAATCAAACTTCGGATCAAAATGACTTCTACAAATCCCCAATACTATCAGTCAGTTAATTGCGTTGTAATCGGTGATGGGAATATTGGCAAGACATGTCTTGTGACGTCATTCTTAGAGAACGCATACAATCTTAAACACGTTCCAACCGTCTTTGACAGTTATAGTACTACTCAACGATTCAATGGTAAAGAATACGACCTGCAAATCAAAGATACAGCCGGTCAGGAGGAGTATGAAAGATTGAGACCCCTAGTGTACTCGGATGCAGATTGTTTCCTACTCTGCTTCTCTGTTGTAAACAGGAATAGCTTCGATAATGTTCTAACAAAGTGGGTACAAGAAATACACCACTTTGCCCCGAAAAAGCAGTTTATACTCGTAGGATTAAAGACAGATTTAAGACATCACGAGAAGACATGCACTAACCTTATTGCTCGTAAACAGACACCCGTTAACTATAAAGAAGGCTCAGATCTAGCCAAGCGGCTCAGGAAGGTAGGTTGTAGAAAGTATACAGAATGTTCCTCTATAAATCAATTGGGAACATCTAACGTGTTCGATGAGGTGATGTTTGCAGTCCAGGCACAAAGAATGAAGATGGAGAAAAAGAGTAAATGCTTAATATTATAGATAATTCCCTATTAAATTACGCATTACTTATACATTCATGTTACGTTATTTGGTCAAAACAAATAAGCTATGTTCAAATAATAACTGGAAATTTCATTATTTTAATTTGCAACTAATTTTACGAGTAACGAGCCGCTTCGCTTGCTCGCGCTGGGTGGCTTGCGAACATTTTATCTTCACATGGGACTCGGCACTTCGTGCCTCGAATTTAGTAATGTACAAAATTGCAAAATTGAGTAATAAATTAATATTTCAAAATTTGTTTACTTTATATTCATAAAAACAACAGAATTTACTTAAGAGTATCTTGAGTATGCGAAATTAGGATTCAGCATCCTTTGATACCAATCTATAGCCGTTAAGAGCCAGTTTCTACGTGTATTTTAAGGTTTCAAATATTTGTTTACTTTATATTCATAAAAACAACGAATAAATTTACATATGATTAATTCAAAAGCCTGAAAATTGGAATCAGCATACTCGATTACCTCAATGTAATTATTTACTTTTCCTTCATCGTCAACAGAAGGATATATTATTCCCTATATTATTTACACAGATCATCTTCCCCTATCATTATTATACAAAGTAGACAACAAACACACACACACACACACACACACACACACACACACACACACACACACACACACACACACACACACACACACACACACACACACACAATAATTGAGTATTATTAATATTGATTAGATATAAAGACATGAAATGTTACGTAGCGTTGGAAAGGGACGGAGGTAGTAAGCAAATTTTACAGACCTACTAATATAATATTCAAGGAAGTTGCATTATGTAACTTTATTGGTAATATTATGGCTTAAATGATATCACTGTTAATACATAGTTCACTACTTCACTTATCTAATATCTAATATTAAAGGAAATAGGGAGGAGAGGTCTTTGCATACTTACTTACTATGGGAGTAAGATGTGTATAAGGAGGGCTAGTCTTAGTCATTTCACAAACAATTTATCCAATAGAGAATACTCGTAATTGGATAAACTAAATGTAAACACATAGCTCACACTAGCCTTACATGTAATGATGAGATGCGAAATTCTTTTTAATTATATGCATCTGTTATAATATTCTCTATCTAATGAGTAAATATGTTAAAGCTAGTAATCATCTAAGTTACTACTCGAATATACGGAACTCCTACACACAACTTGCAAAAACTAGTCCGCACCTACAGTGGTATAATGAATTATCATATTATTCAGTAATTAAATGATTTTGGCACAATTGCATATTGTCACGATTTAATAATGTGGTTGAAAGTAAAAAGTTCGATACTAATTTTGGTTTTTTGTAAAGATCGAGCAAATTTATTGACGTAATTACTGCACCTGTCTTGGTTTTTGTTCAAAGATTAGTAAAATATGTAATAAATAATATTATCATAATACCATCATGGATATGTAGGAAATTATTATTAGGATATGATTGAAAGTTCTTATGTAACTCATAACTTTCTGGTTTTAATAATTAACACTTGATAAGAATGGTACAAAAGTTACGTATCATCTATACCTGTAGTAGTTAAATATTTACAACAGATTGAATGGAGCATAAATGTTAGATACCTTGCTATCTGTATTGATATGAAGAATTTATTAGAATATTTGGTATCAAATATGTAGGATCAATTACACTAATTATGTCATTAGATTTCATCAGATTAACTATAATACACAACATAACCTGATTTATCTGTTTACACGGAACGCTTGACCCGCCTCAATAAATTATTGAAATATTTATTCGAGGGTGTTCAATCAGTTAGTCCGTCCGTCCGAGATCTTAGAAGATAATTGTCAATTAATACATTTTGTAAGTCACGATAGTTTCTGAACTCGAGATTGATTTGTAAGAATAATACAATATTATTTGGAAACTAAATTACTGACCATCTCAGTGTGAAGTCTTTCATGGTGCCAAAGCTGTTTCGGTTTTAAGGCTCTGGCAATCATTACGGGAAAGACGATGTGAATTTATATAGTACTCACGGGATAATGTGTGTGCAGCGCTATCTTATGAATTGAGTGTTACAAAAAAGAATGATCCATATGCAAACCAAACTCGTTTTTCAGCACTCTCAATCCCCTACTATGAGAAGGCCTAGCTGAAGCTGCTCACACACCCCCTCAATGTCCCTATCTCAAACTATCAAACCCTCTGTTAGAATATTTAGTAGATTTAGTTGTGAAAACTTTCAAAATGATATCATAATTTGGAATATTTCATGATCCAAAGTTCTACAATATAATATCCTTATCAACTTCCATAATAATATCCTTATCAACTTCCATAATAATATCCTTATCAACTTCCATAATAATATCCTTATCAACTTCCAGTAGTTCACATCTTAAGTGGCAGTAGTTATTTTTAGAAAATGTTTACTTTTGTAAACATTTTCTATTTTCGTTGTTTACAATAGTTACCAAATATTTGCCATCTTTATTCTGTTTATTCAAACTATTTTCTCTGAAAAGAATTCGTTAAGGAGGTACCCATCGTATCCACCCCAAGTGAAACAATTTTTGCATGTATTTTTAGCTTTGTATAATTTTAGATTTTGTTATTTATTATTTAATTATAGTCTCTTATTGTTTTATTTGATAAAAATGATTATGTTATACAAATTGCATAAATTTTATTACACAACTTGTGCAATCCTTATCAGACAATACAATCTTATCGTTAATTATGCCATGTAATAGCCAGTAATGTTACAAATATGTTATTTTATAAACTCTACCTACACTGACGTGGTTATTGCTAGCCACTTAATTCCACTTGATTAATGGGAATTGATTCACCTTATTATGATTAAAATCTATGTTGTCCTGGCCTGGACAAGAAGTTATGACATTTTCACAATTTCTTACATAGATTATTTATTCGTTATTCATATGACGAGGTCGTGTAGCAAGTAAGTAAGCTTGTTTAGATTTTCAAACATTTGCAAGAACCAAGTCATTTTAGCGTTGAACCTTGATTATCTAGCTTATATACTCAATCTATTGTTAACCACACCTATTGAATCCTGTACTAACATTTCTAATTCAAAATGAAGACAGTATTTTACTTACATTTTCTGTTATAGAATGCCATCAGTCTCCAATCCTTCCTGGCAGGACACGTCTCTACTGGAGATATTATAGAGTTCGTACAGGTCCCCTTTAACCATCCTCTCTACATAATGTTCTCCTCTGGTACCACAGGTCCTCCGAAATGTATGGTGCACTCCGTGGGGGGTACCTTGCTCCAGCATATGAAGGAACATATGCTACATGGTAACATGACGTATAATGACGTCATAATATATTATTCCACTACAGGCTGGATGATGTGGAATTGGTTAGTATCTGCTCTATCCGTGGGTAGCGCTATAGTGTTATATGATGGATCTCCATTTGTGCCTACCCCTGCCGTACTGTTTGACCTTATTGATAAGATAGGTATTACTGTCCTGGGTACCGGGGCTAAGTGGATATCAGCTCTGCAGGAAAGACGAGTTGAACCAATCAAAACTCATAAACTGAGCACGCTGCATACGATACTATCTACTGGGTCTCCCTTAAAACCTGACAACTTCAGGTATGTGTATAAGAGCATTAAGAAGCAGGTTTGTTTGGGTTCTATTTCCGGTGGTACTGATATTATATCTTGCTTTGTTGGTCAGAATCCTAAACTTCCCGTTTTTGCCGGGGAAATACAAGCTAGAAACCTAGGCATGGCTGTGGAATCTTGGAACGAGAAAGGACAACCTGTGTTTAACAGAAGCGGCGAGTTAGTTGTCACAAAACCATTTCCTAGTCAGCCAACTCACTTCATGAATGATCCAGGTAACAACAAGTATAATAAAGCGTATTTCAATGGGTACCCTGACGTATGGACCCACGGAGATTTCTGTATGATTAACGAGCGTACAGGTGGTCTGGTTATGTTAGGGCGAAGTGATAGCACACTTAATCCATCTGGTGTTAGATTTGGCAGTGCTGAGATCTACAGTATTGTAGAAATGAATGAGGAAATAGAAGATAGTCTGTGTATAGGACAACCGTTTAAAGGAGATGAAAGAGTTATACTATTCCTTAAAATGAGTAGTGACTACAAACTATCAGAAGAATTAATACAGAAAGTTAAGCTGCAGATTAGGAACGAGTTATCAGCGCGTCACGTGCCACACCTGATATACGAGACTCAAGAGATCCCATACACTACTAACGGTAAGAAAGTAGAAGTAGCCGTTAAGAGAGTTTTATGTGGAGAAGAAGTGAAGTCTAGAGGATCTCTTGTTAATCCTGACTCTCTAGATTTGTATGCAGATATGTACTCTACCTTTCTCAAATCTGATCCAAACTAAATACTATATCCTATTAGCTTTATATTATCACTTCTGTAGTTGTTGTTTGAGATGTTTCAATTCTATAAATGACAATCTTAGGAGAATTTGAATAGATTTCTACTTTATAGTAAATTGTGTATTCTTAGTGTTTTATGAGAAATTATTTATGAATTATTTTCGATTTTGTTTCATTATTACCTTGTGTGATAAATAAATTGATTATTACTTCACGATACTCCATGTAAGCAATAGATGTCATTTATATAGGAATTGAAATTAACGCCATTTTCTCAAAGTTGTTGTATTTATGTAGGCTGTGGACCCATGGTTCATGTACAATTCATTCTTGAGCAATTACAAAGCTAAAATTGAAAAACAAAACGAATACTACTAGGAATATGTTTGATTTACTAACTTCGATATGTAACACAAGTAAATGTTGCATTGATTAGTAAACTAGAATTTATACTAATAAATACTTTGGAAAATCGTAGCACTATGTGTTGTTACAAAATTGGATCAAATTATTGCCAATACACACCAATCTCCATGAATTACATCACTAAATAAGCAGCTACAATTTCGTAGTCTGTATCATATGTTTCTATAAAATTTAATTAATTTATATACTACGAGGCTTTGGCTCGTCGCTTCGCGATGAACTCAGCGCATTGCGCCTCGAGTTATTCAACAGACAAACAACAATTGAGATTTAATGATGTTTTATATAATATTCACACTCAGTATACTCGAGTATGCCAGTATAGTCGTTGAAAGTATGATTCTACAACAATTTTGAAATTTGTTTACTTTATGTACCTAAAAGTAAACAATATTCACAGTATGTTGTTTACAATACCATATTCGGACTCAGCATACTCGATTACCCTAGTATTGTCGTTGAAAGTATGATTCTACCTCAATTTTGAAATTTGTTTACTTTATATTCATAAAAACAACAATAAATTTACATATGATTAATCCAAAAGTGGGAAGTCGGATTCAGCATGTTCGATATATTTAGTGAAGTTTTATTGAATTCTAATTACTTCCTTGATAAACACGATAAATACATAGTTA
The DNA here is from genome assembly GCA_024704765.1 of Oopsacas minuta. NCBI lineage: Eukaryota > Metazoa > Porifera > Hexactinellida > Lyssacinosida > Leucopsacidae > Oopsacas > Oopsacas minuta. Next base: position 210,233 of record JAKMXF010000066.1, on the reverse strand, counting down.
TGAGACAATTTCAAAATTGCATACCATAAATCCTTTCCTTAACAACGGACAAACAAACAAACAAACAAACAGACAGACAGACAACAATTGAGATTTAATAATATAGATATATGGTGCTATGGATATTAATTCTGGTTAAATAACTACTCTCTATTTCATAAATTAGTTATTCAGTTTTCATTATTCCCTCATAATGGCTGGTTCAAATCCATACCCTTCTGATCTACAAGTATCTTCTGATGATCGTCACTACATTAACAATATTGTTATCAAAGATGATGTAAAGGAGACAGAGTTTAGAGAAAAATTGAGAGCTAGCATCGCAAAGAAACTTAAATATTTGGAGGAAAACTACGATCCTTTCAAAGAAAAATACAAAGATGTGTATGTAGGTACTGGTGGTATTGCAATGCTATATTTCCATCTAGCTAATACTTATGTGCTTGGTGATTTACCTCTACGTGATAAATACCTTCAGAAATCTCTTGCATTAGTACAAGACAGTTTGAAAGTGATAAAGAAATGTAACATAGCATTTCTTCATGGTCCAGCTGGTCTATACAGCATTGGTGCTGTTGCACACAGAAAGCTTAAACATGAGGCAGAATCTCAAGAGTATATTCATCTCCTAATTGATATGTTTGGGAATTTGGTTAAAAAGAAACCATTTCCATCTGAGCTACTCTATGGTCATTCTGGTTATCTGCACTCACTGCTGTTCGTGAACCATCATATCCCAGGTTCTATCCCGGATGGCTTGATAAAAGATCTTGTGACGTTTATCTTGAAGGCAGGTAAATCAGCTGGAGCATCCCTCATGAATTGTCCACTATCGTATTCCTGGCATAGTAAGTATTACATAGGTGGTGCACACGGTATGGCAGGGATTGCTTGTCAACTGCTACAGGTTAATCAGGATAAGAACCCTGAATTGAAACCTCTGTTAATTTCATTCATTGAGTATATCATTTCAGTACAGAAGACAAATGGGAATTTTCCGTCTTCTATAGAGAGTGGACATAGAGATACGTTAGTGCAGTTCTGTCACGGAGCTCCTGGAGTTCTGCCTATGCTATGTCTAGCTAAATCTCACAAATTGGGTGTAGCAAGGTTGGCTGAGGCAACTGAATCTGCTGCTGACGTCACGTGGACACGAGGTCTGTTGACTAAAGGACATAACCTGTGTCACGGTGTAAGTGGAAATGCATATGCGTTTCTATCTCTGTTCAGACACACGCATGATTCAAAGTATCTCCGACAGGCCAGGGCATTTGCTGAATGGATTATGGATCGAGAAGACACTGAAGGAACTCCAGACAATCCTTTCTCTCTATTTGAAGGTTTAGCTGGGGAACTATACTTCCTTGCTGACATGATAGATCCTATGAAATCAGCATTTCCTTGTTTCGAGATACCTCATAATTGAACTAATTTGTTATTGATATACTTGATTAGCTATTTAAATTGCATGTACAGCTAGCTGTATTACGAATTGGGAAGATGTTTTGAACTGTCTGAAGTTTAGTATTTTAACAATTTATTTTGCAGACTTTCATTCTCTTGTATTATCGTATCATTCTCGTTATTGAAGCTTGAAATGTGAAAATATATCTAGTTCCCAGTCTATATTTATTAGATTTGCGAGGCGTGAATTCGAATCGGAACTAGGTACTATGCTGTTGTTAGTTAGAATGAAATTTGAGTGAGTAGTCGTGAGCTAGAACAGAATTTCGTAAATGTAGAGGAATGTCGTACTATGTTGTAGAATGTAGAGAAATGTCTCAGTAAACAGCAATCGTAATTGCAAGGACTACATATCCATATTCCGAATTGATTCACTACTGCACTGAGTAATTCGAACTACAGTAGAGTTCGTCTATTAGCAATTGCCTTATTAGTAAGATTCGCTTATCAGCAAGTTTTTTCAGTGCACGGAGCAAAGGTATAGGTATTTATGTATAAACAGGTTAGCTTATTAGCAAGTTTTCTCGTGCAAAACCCGACTTGCTAATAAGCGAACTCCACTGTATTGGATCCGCCAAACCAAACACGCAATTGCTTATTTGTATATCAATTGTTGTTCATGAAATATTTAACTTGTTTAGTATATGTTGACATCTAGATGTCACTTCTACTTAGATTTTCTTCTCTGAATATTTCCAGAGCTAGCACTGGTCTCCCAATCACTACACCATTAGTTAAAGCTCCAATACATTCTATCAAACGTATAACCCCAGTCTCTCCTGACAGATTTAAAAATGCTAACTTTATAGAATTCTGCGTCAGAAATGAAAACAATCCAGACCTACCTCCACACCTACAACTTAAATATCTCCCAAAGAGTATAATAGACAGAATAGAGCGTAGGAAAATTGATATGTCAATTAAGGATAAGGATGAGAGATGGTCAAGGATGAGAGCTGTGATCGCTAATCTCTCAAGTAGGATAGAAAATATCAATTTACACATTGATAAATTTAATAAAGATAAACAATCTAAAGCTAACAGACGTATTCTGAAGTTCAAACGCAAGAAACTATTCCGTTACGTAAAGCGGATAGATTTCCCTCTTTATGAAGAACTCAAGGAAAAGTACAAGCTAGAAGAGATCGATATTCTAATAGATAAGTATACGTTTCATAGAAGAAAGACATTAGTAGATGCTGCTAAAGCTGAGAAGAAAGCTAAATTAAAGGCTACACAGGAAGCAAAGGGACGTATATGAGGTTTATGACGTCATTCACATACGTATTATATTGTTTATTTCCTTTTAGCACGCAATAAATCGAATAATTATAGTACAGTGAATGTCGGTTGTAAGAACACCGGATAAAAGAACATGCCGGATATAAGCACCATCCTCTGGATATGTGTTCCCGTATATTCTTGTATATTGTATACTGGCTATAAAGACATATATTACTCCAAGGGTGTACTTATAACCGACATCCAAGGTACCAGCATAATTAACCATTTTAAATTCTAGGTTTTCATTTCTAGATATTTATGTAATTACAATTTTGTAATATTACATACTAATTTGCGATATAAAAGGCCCATCAAGTATTGACCAGAAAATCACAGAAACTGCGATTCACTTCCTTAAAAGGTATTTAAGTCCTGCTTATGACATAGAACTGACTGTATTGAAAAGCTGCTATATTGCTGGTAGTTTTACCGGACCAATAATTCAGGAGATTGGTGACGGTACTGAAGATTTCAATGTTTACTTTTTCTGCTGGGTTAAACGATCACGACTGAAGTTTTACGTTCGTAGTTCGTAATGTAAAGGAACACTAAAATTTACCACTTCGTTTTAACCAATTCCCGCACCAAAACGAGATTTTATCAGCTGTTTGAAGTCATAAAATCACACATTTTCTCGGCTGTATTCGGTTAAGAATACATTAACTCAAGGTCGAGCTACATAATTGGTGGTATTAAAGTGAAATCAAAGTTACCAAGGAGTGGTTGGTCTATAATGGAGTGATAGTAAATTTCAAACTCTCAATAAGTATTTCTACATTACATAGTTTATGAAACTATCTTCAACTTGGATGGAGGAGAGGAGCTACTAGAAGACCTAGTCTAATTGGATGACTTTTAAATTTATCGTTTTTTGGTACAAATAATATGTATTTTTCATATTCTCACTTTTGACTAAATAAGCATGCATTTGGTCTGTGTTTTTTACTATTTAATCAAGTTATAAATAAATATACCCCAAAGATTCGTACATCCATCTATGTGCGTATTCTTATTTAGCGCAATTTAGGTTGTTGGTTCAAACAGCATTTTATTAAATATATATTAGTAAACATGGCAGTAGCAGATCCTCCAGTCCCGGAGATAGCAGAAGTATCATTTGAAAATTCTTGTCAGCAAGTATTCTCGAGATTATTATCTAGCAGTGATAAGAACAAATCTGTGGCAGATCTCAAAAGATTTGAATTACACAACAGTCTGAGTAATGTTGTCTACAAGGAGGTTAACAACATTCTTGATTTCGACATCGTTGTCAAGGACCTAGGTCTAACTGACGTAGAGGAGAGGGTCTTATCAAAATGCAAATCATCTAATAAAATTGAGCATATTTCTCAATCTGATATCAATGTTAATGATCCAAATAGTGAATTTAAGTTATTCGCATTTTACTGGGAGACTTCTATAACTCAGGGTGGGAAAGCTAACCTAGCTCTCCTTAGAGTAAATATCCTCATGAGCACTATTGATGTTACAAAGTATTATTGTATTCCACTCTTAAATCCACCTCTGACAAGTGTTCAGCTAAACAAAGCTTTAACATTAAAGGTTTTGAACACTATCATACCCAGTACTTGTGAGAAGGAGGAATCATTTACATATTTCGGGATCAACTGGAATAGATGGTGCGTTTTTCCTGAAAAGTCAGAGTATTTTTATTCTAATCTTAGTTTTGATAATTATCCAGGAGTAGCTTTAATCTGAATGTATGTAAATAGTTCTTGTGGCCTTTACTTTACAAGTGATCGTCCTCTATATTCAATGTGGACGATTACCTAATTGGATTGAATTTATATTCTTACCATCGAAAGTGTATTATTTTGTCATGCTTTACTTCTCTTCGGAGTCTTCGCATGCGTTCAATTAACATCACTTTTTAGTACGTAGTGTTATTTTCAGAATTTTGAGATATTATTGGAATTTTTATTCATTATTTGTGTAAATATTAGTTTTTACCGGCATTCGAGATAGCGAACCCTTTTTCTATATAAACCGAATAGCTAAAAGTAGAGGCACTCCCTGTTCAAATCAAGCTTTTTCTTAGAAGTTGCGTCATAGAGATGAAGTAGGGGACGCCGCCCCCCTCCGAAACACCACTGCATATATGTACTTACTATTATAGAGTGAAACTGCCTATTAGCAAATCGTAGAATAGGCGGTTTCCACTGTTCATAGTATTTACTCGTTACTTTAATACAAACCGGAAACACACAATAATTGATTTAACAATATACGCTTTGTTTAGCGAATCAGTTTCTGTAATGGCTGCACTCATTCAACCCTCAAATTTCAAACAAGATGCGATCTCCTTTTTCGCTGGCCTCATTGATAATAATGAAGTCGATGAAATTGCTAAGTACCATAAACATAATATTTTAGATTATGTGAAAACAAATATCTGTTTTGAGCATTGTTTCAATCTAGAAGAAACTAAAGAAGAATGGAAAGTCCGAATAGTAGAGTTTGAGGGTCAATATAAAGTGAAATTAGCTGGACTGAAACGCTGCTATCCTATGGATAAATTTAGTACTGTAATACAGAACGACTACGGTAATCTTATTGACGGAAGTAAAGATTTCTTTGTTTACGCTTTCTATTGGACAAGGAATAAAAGGACCAATGAGGCCAACTACGTCATCAGCGGTATCAGGGTGGAGTTTGCAAAGGTAACTGAGACTAAAGGTTGGTTTACTGATGGAAAAAAGTTGAATCAGAAAATTACTAAGCATTTTATCCATACCTTAGCTAGAGAAACTATGGTCAAGCTGGGGAGGGCTATATAATGTGAAAGTGCATTGTGTTTTTCTATATTTGCATTAATAACTTGTTTTCTATTCAGTCTTCTTAAGATTCGTAATTACTTTGTTATTAGCTAGTTTCCCTGTAATGGGTTTTATTGCCTAGACGTAAGATTTGAGTACTTGAGTTACAGTAGATTATTATATTTATTATTTGAGTTTTAAATTAAGAAATGTTACTTTGATTTTTTGCCATTTTAGACGGCAAAGCATTTCTCTGTACTTTCGAGTGTTTGCTTGCAAATGATTGCTCATGGGTGGTATGACCGGTGCGGCAGGTATTGCGAGCGTCGTACCACTTTATCGTTTATCGGATCAATCGGTTTATTTCTATGCATGAATTACATATAATGTTTTACTGAGAAAATTCTATTACTCAGGGTGGGAAAGTTAACTTAGCTCTCTTTAGAGTAAGTATCCTCATGAGCACTATTGATGTTAGAAAGTATTATTGTATTCCAGGAATCGTATCCATATTTTGGATTGACTGGTATAGATAGAACCCTTTTCCTGAAAGTCAGAGCATTATTCTAATCCTAGTTCTGATAATTATCCAAAATGTGAATGTATATATGTAAGGCCTTTCTTTACATGTAGTTGTCCTGTCCATTCAATTTGTGCACTTAACTAATTGAATTGAATTTTTATCATTACCCTCGGATGATTGTTTTTGAAATGTATAATTCCTCGTACTTTTATCAATTCCTATAATCTTATGGATGTCTTACTTCTCTTCGTATATGTTCAATTAACATTATTTTTAGTACGTGTGCTAGTTTGTTATTTTCAGAAATTTTGAATATTTTTATTTTTATTTCATTATCTCCCGGGATTGCAAATTTGCTGTTAGCCGGTAACGGCAGTCTACGGATATTATAATGTTAGAATTCATACTAACTCCAGATTAATTTAGTTCTAATTGTAGTTTATACTTCTATTGAGTTGTATTTGGTAGCTATTTCTATCAGTCCTATGCTTACAGATGACTGGTTTAACTATATTCTAGTACTGCTCCTTCTGTTTACTATATTATTCCACAAATACGCCATGAGAACTGGATACCTAATCATTGACCTACCAATTATGTTGGTCGTACTTACCCTGACAATCTGTGTGGAGTTGATTACGTCTATCCTCCCTACTTTTTTACCTATATTCAAACAACAGAAACTGAATGGTAAGATAGTTCTATTGACAGGGGCAGGCAGTGGTATAGGTAGAGAGACTAGTCTTGAGCTATGTAGACAGGGTTGTATTCTAATACTATTTGATATGGATGAAGAAGGGAACGAGAAGACATGTAGGTTAATAAGAGAGAACGGAGGGATAGCTTATCCCTATACTGTTGATGTGAGTGATAGAGATGCGTTAGAGGAAGCAGCAGAGAGTGTAGTGACAGAACACAGACATATTGATATACTCGTGTGTAATGCTGGTATTCTGCATATACAGAGATTGTATAATTTACAGCACTATGAAATAGAACAGTTACTTACTGTTAACTTCTTATCCATTGTATATCTAACAAAATTCTTCCTGAATAAAATGATAGAACACGGTAAAGAGAGTCACATAGTTTGTATAGCATCCTCTTACTCGCTACGAGGCAGTACACATGCAACTCACTATTCAGCAAGTAAAGGCGCTATCTCTAACTACTGTATCTCTCTTATGCAAGAGTTGAGTAGAATAAACTGTAAATATGTCCATGTGTCTGTTGTATATCCTACATTCGTTAACACACCATTGATTAGTTCATTGTCTAAATATTTTGAGTATTTAAAACCGATTGGAGCAGATGAGGTAGCTAAACAGATTGTTAAAGGGATTCGTAAATACAAAGAGTCCATTTACATACCTTACTATCTTAAAATCCTATCTTTCATTGTCTTTCTCACTCCTACTACTTTTGCTAATCTTCTACAAAGATTCATGTTTAAGGGAAAGAAGTTTGATCCTATTCAGCCTAACGAAATGTTTGATTGATATTGATTATTTGTATATATTTGTAGAATTCTGTGCGTCATAATGTTGTTTATTAAAGTTTGTTTATCGTCTCTTGCTTACATATTTGAGAATTAATGATTAGCTTTTATAAATATTATCTTTATATTTAATTATTTATGAATGAACATATTTTAGTCTCAGTAGTAATTGTGTCATCTTAGTACTGCTGGATATGAATTACTTATTGTGTAATTGTAGTGATATCTCCTATGTCTTGCATTCTATCTATAGAATACCACTTGCATACCTGAATTTAAAATATATTTGGGTGTATTTCTTGAATATAACGAGTGAGTAGTAAGTACATGCCTACACTTTAATTTGCCATAGTCCTTTGATCTAGTTGAAAGAGTGGTTTCCATTCTTGTAAGGAGGTATATACCACCAGTGCTTTTGTCAATGATATTGGAATTTTGGAGGTAACTCATAAGAATAATAACAATTATTTTGAATGTACTATTGTTATGGAAACTATTTTCAATTTTTCCTGCAAATCGATTATCTTTTACATTATTCTGGCAAACCAAAGCAATATTTTTGGCAACGGGTATTTAATATAACTTATGTTAGTAAACTAACGCAAAATCTTCTAACATTATTCGATTTTACAGAGCTATTTGGTATATATTAGTTAAGGAATATTCAACAATTTATATATTATTCCTAGGGTTTATGTAAAATTTTCATATTAAGTTCTGATATTAAATACTTTCCGCGTAGTTATATTTTAGAGACTTATCCTCAAAGTTTCAATCCTTTTAAGGTACAACGTAACATAAAAGTATATTGTATACTAGTTTTGGATAGAGTAGTCATAACAGCGGTTATTAACTTAAATGTTTCCCACCCTGACAGGGGGTATACAAGAACTATTGCAGTCGTCCCACTGTTCTATCCATTTTTCTCCATTATACGATCAGATAATGTAATTATACACCTGAATGAAATTTAACTTGGGATGGATTAATTTCTAATTTTGTAGCCCTGTTGAGTGCATTTATAGATAGTATTGAGGGAATATTGCTTATGGCCAAATTCTTCATATTCAAAATTTAAACGCGTAGTGTAGATCTATTGCACGCGTAGTGCACGATGACCTAGGGTTAAAGTCTCTCAAGCGCAGGAAAGTTCACATGCTTACAAAGGCCATTAGAGAAAAGCGGCTGCAAAGAAGTCGATGTCTGTTATCGCGTGCCGGCCAATCAGTCGTGAACAAAATATTGTTCTCCGATGAGAAATTGTTCACGATTCAAGAGGTTTCCAACCCTCAGAATGATCGTATCATCTCAAGCAGCGTCCAAGACATCCCAGAACAACTTCGATTCATACCGAGAAGGCAAAAGCCAGCTTCGGTCATGGTATGGGGGGGAATCTCCGCAAACTCCCGGACTAATTTTATTTTTGTTCCGTCTGGTGTGAAAATCAATTCGAAAACCTATCGTGAACTCATTCTGGATGCTGAAGTGAAGGGTTTCGGTTGTAAGAACTTTGGAAATACGAGTTGGACCTTCCAGCAGGATGGAGCTCCAGCTCATACAGCTAACGCTACCCAACAGTGGTTCCGAGATCAAAAAATAGACTTCATTTCTAAAGAGCAATGGCCACCCTCCAGTCCGGACCTGAATCCTATGGACTATTCTGTTTGGTCCATCTTGGAGCAGAAGGTATGCGCAAGTTCTCACGCAAATATTAGCTCTCTCAAGGCTTGCTTGCAGCGAGAATGGCTGAAAATACCTCAGGATCACTTCCGGCGCGCCGTATACCAATTTAGCACTAGACTCCAAGCTGTGGTAAGTAAGAAAGGTGGCTATATTGAACAATAATATCTTATTTTAAATTCAACATAAGTAATAAATGATCCAGCAAAGAATTAGCTAGGTCTGTTAATGGGTTTATGAGATATTTCAAATTAGGTTTGGGACAGAACTTTTGCCGCACCCTGTACACAATCTAGAGTCAGTAGATGTCCAATTGAATAGAATGACAATAATTCTAAGTAAATGAGAAATGTTGGAATTACGATATGACTTAACCTGAACATTCATTATCTCAAGCGAATTTCCATTTCCCCTCGTTTTACTATTCGGATTATATTTTCTGTTTCACCTGAAAATTACAGCCTTTTAATTCGAACATTTTGCTAATTTAGGGTTAATTTCATTCAAAATGTTATCTGTTGCTATTAATTATTTCTATCTGAGCCGTAGTCCTAACCCGGTCTGAATAATCCGAACCGTCTATTAACATCTGCCCTCCCACCTGTAACTTGTCATTGGATTATATATTGTAACCTCATTGACATAACTTAGTTTTGTACAGCTCCCACGAACGAATAGAGTATATTTACATCTTGTTACATTAATTTTGTTCTTTGTAAACGAGGGACGCGTACCCCAAGGGAGACCTATCTTAATTGGTAGCTGTGATACATTTTCATTTTAGTTACACAATTTACTCCCTTGATAACATTGCTCTCTCTCTCCCTCTCTTTCTCTCTTTCTCTCTCTCTAATAATTGCCTAGAATAGATTTATTAGCTGCAAATAGAGTACATTATTCTGTCAGTTTAAACCTACCTTTCATATTCCCTCCAATTAATAGTACCACTATTTAAATTGAATTTAATATTCTAAGCTGTCGGCACAGGTTGTAATTTTGTATTTTTGTCTTCAATATTGACGTTCTACATATTTTTTATTGCAACATTCGATAGTTCGAATATTCGTTAATTCGAACAAAATTATTTTTCCCGTTACAGTTCGAATTAACAGATGTAAAATAGTTTCCATAACAATAGTACATTCAAAAATATATGTTATTATTCTTATGAGTTACCTCCAAAATTCCAATATCATTGACAAAAGCACTGGTGGTATATACCTCCTTATAAGAATGGAAACCACTCTTTCAACTAGATCAAAGGACTAAGGCAAATTAAAGTGTAGACATGTACTTATTACTCACTCGTTATATTCAAGAAATACACCCAAATATATTTTTAAATTTAGGTATGCAAGTGGTATTCTATAGATAGAAAGCAAGACATAGGAGATATCACTACAATTACACAATAAGTAATTCATATCCAGCAGTACTAAGATGACACAATTACTACTGAGACTAAAATATGTTCATTCATAAATAAGTAAAAATATAGATAATAATTATAAAAGCTAAGCATCTAGCGTAGTTCGCTTGCTTACGCTACGCGGTAGTTTATTTTTATTTGTGCTTTGGGTTTCTTGAATGAGCGTAAATTCACACAAAATATACAAGTTTGAATTGTTGTTTTCATCTCAAATATTTACATCAGAGCAGGTTGAACAGCAATTTAAGAGAGCAATGTTATCAAGGGAGTAATTTGTGTAACTCAAATAAATGTATCGCAGGTACCAATTAAGATAGATCTCCCTGGGATACGCATCCCTCGTTTATGAACAACAAAATTAAAGTAACAAGGTGTAATTATACCCTATTCGTGGGAGTTGAACAAAACTAAGTTATGTCAATGAGGTTACAATATATAACCCAATGACTAGTACAGGTGGGAGGACAGATGTTCATAGTCGGTTCGGATCATTCAGACCTGGTTAGGACTACGGCCTAGATAGAAATAAATGATGGCAACAGAGAAAATTTGTAATACATTAACCCTAATTTAACCATAAATAATCATGGAGGAGCTCCAAAAAAGAAATTACAGTAGACCCCCGTTAATACGAATACGGTTAATATGAAATCCGGATAAGGCGAACAAAATTTGGCCGTTAGTTGGTGTTCGTATTAACGAAGTTCAACTGTAGTCCGTAGGGAGAGCCTTTTAATAGGACATGGGAACACACCGCTTACTCACAATGGGCGTTTAACCTAGAAGGGGGGCTGAATTAGTATGAATACTGTAGTATTATCTGGCTGAGCATTTAGGTATTATTCTTAGATAGAGTCAGGAATTCCCTGATAAACGATCTAAGAACTACGATGGTGGCAATTACACAGGAATAAGATCGCCAGCCTGATAGAAAATTGAGCTTAGAATCCATAACGTTTTAGCGTAATATTTGTAAATCATAACGAAGGACTTTTATTCAATAAACACGTTTTGTAAATACCATGTCCAAACATTTAAAAATGTAATGCCTTGGATTATGAGAGCCTCCTTCAGCTAATGGTATAATTATTTGTACAATAATCAAAGTACCTTTAAATACCCTGGATTAATAATAATCAGTACAAGCAAGCTATTCGAATACATAGAAAAATCTGTAAAAACTTATTTACAAACTCGAGGCGCCGAGAACTATATTACAGGTATGGAATAGCATACTTGACAACCTTCCCGGGTTTTGACGTTTAGCTAGGGGGAAATTGGATATTTCTCGCAATTTTCTGGTAAAATTGTGAAAAATCTTATTATCTGCAAGCCCTGAAAGTCCCGGGATTTCGAGATAAATACCCGGGTAAATTGATAGAAAGAGTTGGTAAGGATGGAATAGATAGAGATATGCATTATTACCCCAGATAATAGGTGAATATTACTTTGAATCCCCTTCTAGACAAATTTAATTTATTTGACAGAATACGTAATCAAATAAATGAGTTTATTTGCCATAATATTGGTACATTCATTAATATTCTAACGCAATATCCAATTTACATAAATGCAAAAACAAATGAATATCCTTTCACTCACATGGTTCAATACGTCTATTTGAACTATTATACTTATACGTCAATAAGCATAATACGTATTATTAACTAGGTGTATCACGTAATACATATTCATCGTTACTTGCACTCTTCTAGGCGTATGATCTTTGACGATTTTATATATACTCCCTTGATAAATCGGGAATCTTTCCCTTTACAATAACAATAATTTTCTGATTTAGGCAATGAAAATTTGAGAGGAGGAGCACTAGGAGCGTGCTCTGAATTCTATTTTCTTGCAACTTTGTTATGCTTCTTTGTGGCATGGAACAAATTGCATCGTATATGATGGTATGTATTTACAACAACCATTAAAATTGGTAAAGATGTTCTAAGTAGGTTCGATTTCCTCCAATTCTTTTGGAAAAGTATTACATATAAGATATAACTATCAAGCAAAGTGAATCATGGTTATAATATCACAGCATCAATAATGATTATTCTTAATACCCCACAAATGCTTAATACGATATAGAAGTTCTATTATTAGCGAGTCTTAATTTGCACGAATGTCCCTTGCGAACTTGCTATTCGGCGAATATTGCAATTAACTGAATTCAGGAATATTACTGTATATAATTTAGAGACGAGCGTCGTGTTCAAATTTCACATCAACACGACACGAAGGACAGAAAGTAAATCACATACACAAAACACGAAATGGAACATGAAATGCAAACCTGAAGCACTACTGATTGATTTACTTAAATTGCGCTAAAACGGTATAAGCTTAATCATAGACTACTATATCATACAGATAGGAAAGTAGCCGAGCAACGAATAAAAAAGAGAGGCCATTTATATAAATCTCATAAAACTTAAATTAACCCTTCAAAATTTGTGAATTGAACTTTTTTAGGGTTAGAAAATGTGAAGAATCAGTTAAGACTACCTAAAAAGTTCAAACGGCCATCCTTCATCTCGTTTAGGCGCCATTTATGCGATGACGTTAGCATTTATATAATTTAACTATTTTCTCAAAGAATTTTGTGAGAAATGTATTTTATTTAACTTTATGCTAATATTGTGTGAATTCATATATGTACTTCACACCCAAGTTAAATCCATGTTTTAAAGATAGCTTATTGGAAAAATTTCTGAATTATACCATGGACATGAAAATATTATATTTATCAAAAAATATGGTATGAAGATGTGATCCGAAATCTATTCTCAAGAAAACGTTATTTATACCATATGAATAAATAGAGGACATTAATTCATCGAAATACAAGAATTTCAAAAAGTAAAAAATCCTATTTTTGATGAGCATTTGTGTGAATTTTGATGTAGTGATTTGAATACGCCTAAACGAGATGAAGGATGGCCGTTTGAACTTTTTAGGTAGTCTTAACTGATTCTTCACATTTTCTAACCCTAAAAAAGTTCAATTCACAAATTTTGAAGGGTTAATTTAAGTTTTATGAGATTTATATAAATGGCCTCTCTTTTTTATTCGTTGCTCGGCTACTTTCCTATCTGTATGATATAGTAGTCTATGGCTCATTGTTTTTTCTATCAGGCTGGCAATCTTATTCCTCTAATAGGATAATAGCCCCCATCGTGTTCTTAGATCTTTTATCAGGGAATTCCTGACTCTATCTAAGAACAAAGCCTAAATGCTCAGCTAGATAATACTACAGTATTCGTACTAACTCAGCCGCCCTTCTAGGTTAAACGCCCATTGTGAGTAAAGGGTGTTTATTAGCAGATACAATCTCTCACAGAAATACAGTCTAGTTAACAAGAATGGGGAAACTAAGATCAAAAGTAGTAGCATAGAAGTAAATAGACAAAAAGTTACAATCAACAAACAAAACTAAATATCCACTAGTAGGATTAGTTGGTAGTTGATCTGTAGCTCATGGGCCAACTTAAGCCACAGCTGAAAGTTTAAACTTGAGGAACTTGTGAACTTGTGCATCTAATTGCATTATTGCAGCGTAGTTGTCATGTTCAAAATTTGATGCACTGTTTATGCTAACCACTTGCTTGCCATGATGCCATCGGTGCCCGTCCACGTCTACCTTGTGACTACGTGTTAACACTTTGAGATCGTTTTTAAGGTGGAATTTTGCTGTGATGTCCGCACCGAAAGAATGTCCTGCTCCCCTAGCCGATTTCACAAACCCTTCGTGCTCGCCTGGATCACTCCATAGGAGGTCACATATGGGGCCTTCAACGGGTACATCTTGAACACGGTTCAAATCACGAATCTCATCCAGAGTTTCGATTGAAGGTGAGAGGCCTCCATGGACACCGAGTATCCGTCCTTCTATTAGTGCTGTCAGAGGGAAGTGATCAAAGAGGTCCATGAAGAAATTCCAAACATTTCCATTTCCGTACTTTTTGACACACTCGTCATAGAGCCCATATACTTTACTGATCTGTCGACATTCATGGTTACCACGTAAGAGGTTAACACGATCTGGATGTTTGATTTTCAGTGCAATCAGCAGGCTCACAGTCTCAACAGAGTGAGTACCGCGGTCTATGTAATTGCCTAAGAAGAGGTAGTTGGTGTCTGGACATTTCCCTCCAGTCTTGAACACCTCCAACAGGTCGTGAAAATGTCCAAATAGATCTCCACACACTGTTATTGGACTGTTCACTTCTATTACATTGGACTCTTTCGAAAGTATTTCCTTAGCTTTGTCACAGAGTTGTTTAACTTCTTTCTCTTCCAGAATCTGACATGTATACAATTTCTCTATCCACTTGTCTATATCTGAGATGCTAGTACCTTCTTGTGCCATAGCTAAACTAGAACAAAATATAGTTAGTATGTAAAACTGTTCTCAGCAATATAATAAGGTTGGAAATATGAATTGCACCAGGGTTTCACAACATGTGGCCCGCGGACCCTTAAGGAGATTGATAAGCGATCATAGGGCTCTGTGACCTCTCCAATATTTCGCATTGTAATTAATGGCAGGAGATCCGTGGAACCCTAAATTGAACATAGATGGGAAAAGGTTGCGGACCACTGCATAACACTAGTCATACTTACTGTATTTAGGGGTGTGATATGACCCTAGAGTCCTAGACACTAAGTCGCGGTAAAATAGAATCAAATTTAGAATTGGAGCCGAGATTAACGGTTTTGTAATACTGAATGTTTTTCTTACAACGACAAATTTAAGACGCTGTGTGTATTGGTTTTGAAAGCGTTAAATACAACAAATAAATGATGTTTTTAGAAGATTGTGTCTTAACACGATGCAACTTGGTTGCATGCAACAAGACAACATGCACAGTGTAACGATAAAACACAGAATTTTCGTACAAAAATTTTCGTGCAACAAAGTTGCATATTTTCACCCTTCGATTATCTCTCCACATTCTCTGGGCATTAACATATTGAATTTTTCAACTATACAACTAGTAAAATGTGGATTGCACACTCTATGACCAAAGAATTATCAGTAAATTTGGAAAAAATACAAAGATAATCTTTCCTGACGGGGGACAAAATTTGGGGCGGGCGTGGATGAGAAACAAGTATATTACTTTACATGGCCTTATATATACGTATATCTCAGCTCATAAAAACTCATTATCATTTCAAAACACGATTGTGTTATTAATTTCATGTATACGTATATTGATTTCCAGTTTATACTCTAGAATTTATAAAGCATCCTGCTTAAGATAACAATTTAGTAGTAATAACCAATGTAATACGTAATTACAATAAATAATGAAAATCAATTCAACATTGTTGCACGAAAATAGAGCATGTTCTATTTCCATGCAGCTCTTAACATACACGATACAACAAAGTTGAATGGAAAATTTACCATACACGATGTTGAAGATAGTTAGCGTGACGAATTGTTTCCTAGTCCTTTAGATCTTTTTGTTGAGTCATTTATTTGATGTTTTGTCAAATTTTCGTCATTTTTTCAATTTGTTGGTAATATAATCAAGGTTTATACATGAATCAGGGTTGGCTAGTTTAACCCACCCCACCCCACCCCCCCGGTTTAAACCCTATTTTATGGCAAAAACTGATAATTACACTGTGCTAAACCTCATATAATTGGGTAAACTACCTAAACTGTGTTTGAGACTCTAATTTAGGATTTCCAGACTATAATTTGATTAAATTGTAAACACAGTAAATATTCAAAGTCTCTATAAATAAACATCTGTAATCGTACAATTGACTTAAAACCAGACGTTATTTAGTAAGAATTTTAGCATTCATTCCACATAAATATATGTATTAATTAAATAATATTAAAATTGAGTTTCTAAAAGGGGGAAATATACTTTTATAGTTCGATTAACCCTAGTTAACTCGGTTTAAACCGGGTTTTACCCACTGGGCCTGGCTAAACCTCTTTAACCCGGGTTAAACTCCAACCCTGACATGAATCCGGCAATTTTGTCAGGCCTAAAATTCGTTCTATGTGTTTAGTGATCCCTGAATTTCAAACTTCCTTGTCCTACCCACTTACACAAATCAACCCCGATTTTCTGCTATAGTCTATTAATACATAGATTGATAAATCGAAAAAGTTCAGAAAATTCAGAAAATTCAAAAAAATGACCAAATATGGAAGTGATAATGACGTATTTGTGGCTAAAATACTTGATGAATTTGAAAATCATTTGGCACAGTGGAAAGCAAGCGTCTTGCAGACATATTAGCCCAAAAAGATTTTAATAAAAAATATTATATTTTCATGTACGTGAAACCCTATATTTTACATGCCCAAAACCGATCAGATGGGTAAAATATTGATTATTTCTCATTTTTCTAGGACAAATAGGCAGGAGATATCATTTTATTATTATTTTTACTGACAAACATAAATATTTACACATCTATATTGATAGTAGATGATATAGAGGTAGATTAGTTGAGTAGTAATAATACGTATAAAGTAAATATGATGTTAACAATCCAAACACATGATTCTAGCATGATGTTTGCATCAAACCAGCAATATGTTAATACTACATTTATCTAAAATCAATATATAATTCTAGCAGTTATAAATATTTTAACAAACCTTGAAGAATTTAGAGATCTGTGTGAATGTAATGAAGAAAGTTATATAGTAGAGATATAAGTTTAGCAGTTGTATTTATACGACATTCATAATAGCCAACTCGTGAACTCTATTCAGCCTACTAAATTTAGTGTATTAATCAAACTATGGACTAGAATATATTCATAATGTTAACAGATCTGTATTCTGTTAATCAGGAAATTTTATAGATTATTGGGAGCTCCTATACGCCTAAAAGCCTAGATATAGAATGAATTTGTGCTAAATCCTATGAACATTTAGATCATTCCCAATTTCATATAGACGTTACGTAAAACCTTTCATACACGTCATGATACAACTCAACAAGGTAACAATCAAGCTGCAATAATGGTGTATGAAAAATATAAATTACATGGCACAATGCTCCAAGAAAATAGAACCTTTCCCAATTTCATGCAGCAAGTTACATTTGCATGCAAGTATTACCTTACAGTATACATGGTACAATAATGTTGCATATTGCATCAGTATGGTGGGTGCGAGCTTGCCATTATTATAAAGGCCATGATTTCAATACGACCCCTTTAGTATACTATGGCCGGTAGTGGCATGGGTAGCGGCAAATTCGAAAGGCTTAAGCCCATTACTATAGAGGGCTTAATTCCAGACTTGTACTTACCAATTTATTGAAGAGCTTCGAACCATTTACACTCTGTACAGGTCACTTTCAAGCCCTCTTGCGTATTGGGCTTTTAATCTTGGTCATAATCAAATAACATATACATACCTATACTCTCTAGAAGTAACACAATTATCGCATTCCAATAAATGGGCTTGACTATGGTTTAAGCTTAATCCCTTTAGAAGAGGTTTAGACCTCATACCAGGTAGGTACTCTAAACATTGTTCAAATTCAGAGAAAGATTGTCTATGTACTTCGGCAATCGGATACACAAGACTTAATCGAATTTGATATTGTAAACAACCTGGGAATATTGTTTGTTGTTAATCTATATAACTACTTAGTCTTCAATCCTAGAATAGAACCCCACGCCTCTTTTCCGTAGTTCGCACACTTGAACATGTTAGTAGATCCATAGCCTTCTCTACCATCAACCTCGAATTTTTGCGCTAGGGATATAGTAGTGTAGTAATTATTATATTAGTATATATACAGAATGGTTTAATATCGCACAAACAGTACTTTCATGCCCAAGAAATGTTATACTGATATGTAGAATATCATGTCTCCAAATCAAAATCGGTTGATTGCCCCCAAACGGATATATACATGTGATAGTTTGAGACGATCAACTGACTTCCTACTGTATTGTTTATCTCCATGCAAACGATTATCTTTCAAGAATAAATCATAAGATGTAGGTAAGATACGCCATCAAGTTAACAATTTTATCGGCATTTCAACATAAATATTTGGCCCAGTCACCGAGATCTCCACCATACGATAAATGAATCAATTTTAGCTACGTATATAATTGCTCCATTAAACCTTCACAATGTGTTCCAAGGTGACACATGAAAATAGCCACCATGGTCAATACATGCGACCTTCAAGATGAACCCTGATCGTAAAAAGGTCTTTATCATTTGTAGAATCAGTGTGCAAAAATTTTATGCTAGTACCAAAAAATGCCCAATCCCTTAGCTTCGCTACTCTTGACCACTATAAAGCCGTACGTTATGAATGGATTTGAGTTCAGGCGTATGTAAATTTGAGGTCGCCAAATTCTCCTAGGTCAGAAAGGTTAGGTAAAGCCCATCATACACGATGCAACTTTGTTGCTACAACAGGGCAGCATACACCGTGCGACAAAGTTACATTAATAATACAATGTTCACGCTACATTGTTGTAGGAAAATCAGGTGGTCAATGAGGAAATTGTTCCTATTTCCATGCAAATTGTACATCATTTCGTTTTAGATACAGTATACTAGTGTAATCGGCGGAGCATTAACCGCTCATCTTTTTATGGAGTGGGCTTTCGCTCCTCCGCCCTAAAAAAAGGAGCGCTGCTCCCACCTCCGCTCCTTACTCAGAAAACTAGTACACTCCGTCTCCCGCTCCAGGAAAAATGGAGCGCGCTCCAATCGCGCTCCTTTTCATTCTTTCAGATTTACATTAGAATTGTATTTTGAGTAATCAGGATGAAGTTAACCATTGTACAGGATCGTCGAACCATTTCATGGGAATTATACAAAAGTGTCCCAGCATACACTTTTTATAGTATAAGAATACTAAATTTTATGCAGAATAACGATGAGATTCGTAAATTCTTTGCAATTAAACAGGAGCGCACTCCAGATCCCGCTCCTCAAATAGGAGCGCGCACTTGGCGTGCCACTCTTTGAAGCGCGCTCATTTAATGCTCTGGTAATCATAATTTTGAATATGAAGTAGTCAACCACCTATTGTAGATATTAATTGTTGCTAAATTCTACAAAAGAGGAGGGCTCAGGGAGGGTCCTCTAATTTGGGAGGATATACCTGGGTATACCCCTATCAGTCAGCGAGGGTATATCTATGCTAATCAGGGAGGATATACCCCTCCTAATCAGTAAGGTTTACTCATAGATGTCAGGGAGAATGTATCCTAGTATTCAGGGAGGGTAGACAAATCCTAGTCAATCAGGTACACCCTCCCTTACAAAAGGGAGCTGCGGCGCACATGGTTGCATTGGTATGAAGTAAATGATTTTTCTAGCAACCTAGGTTGCTAATTAGAAACCCAGGAGCGTAGCACGCTCATAAAACCGGTCCGCCAAACCTCAGCTACCCGTCAGCAATAGAGCTAACATTCCTATGAAAAACATCCGGTCAAACCATTGCGAACCGGCCGATCTGGATTCTACGGCCTAATAATTTCTCTATAATCAGTCTCCCCTAAAAACATTACTAATAATAATTTGGCATATAAATGTCTCCAAATCATTCTAAATAATTCGTAATAACTAATTAACTCGATCATTAATGTGACTGGCCTAACTTATATAACGATAAATAGATAAAATGACTGTGCGACTGAGAACTAGAGGGTAGTAAAGTCTGTAATCATGTAAATGAGGAGTGTAGTCAGTAGCAACAAGCTACTAATGGATACACTGACTGCAGATGAGCCGAAACAGGAGTTACAGGTTAAATCAGAACAATCACTAGGTAGTGTGAATGTGGAGAAGTCAGGTGTCGTGTCGTTGAAATATGAAACTGTAATATTAATTTCGGTAGTAGCGAAAGTAATATAAAATGACGCAGGTTTTCCATTGACCATCACCACCTGGTGTGTTATGTAATTATCTATGAAGGTATAAGTTCCATTGGGTGATTCAGTTCCAGCTAGGTACGAGAGCCAAACATTGGTACTAACCGGGAACATTTCATGAGGGGTGTATGCCACAGGATAACACACTTCATTAGCACTGAAATACGTAATGTCATCATTTACACTAGATATTCTGATGTTGTCAGAAGTAATTCCTCCTGTTGATGATACAGTCTCATCAACGAATTGCAACTGACGGATTACATCAACAGCTAGAAAGTAGGGGCCGTCAAACTTCTGTACACCATTTTCAGTTCTTACTAGTTCTCCTCGAAAGGAATAGCTAGGAGATAAGAGAGATAACGGATGGTTCTGGTAACAGGCACTACAATCGTAATGGGAGCATTCAGTGGGGAGAGTGAATAAGGAGGCGTCAGGTGTTGTATTGTAGAAGTTTGTAACTGTTATAACTTGTACAATACCACCTAAACGATAAGCGAATGAGACAGGTAATCCACTTTCCATCGTCACCTGGTGCCATATGCCATTTCTTGTGAAGGTCCACGTCCCAATTGGATCTTGATCCCCAGCAGCGAACAGTTCCCATACATTGGGTTCGATAGGGAAGAGAATGTTAGGACTGTGTGGCGAACTAGTGCACACTCCGTTTGTAACCAAAAACGTTTCACTATCATTCTCACTATGTAAAGTGACATAATGGGTGTCGGTTGCTGAAAGTAGTGAGAAAGTCTCGTATTCCAACCGATTGATTGCATCAACAGCAAAGCTAATGGTAGTTTGCACCGCACTGTTGGTAGTGGTAGATAGATGTCCATCCCAGGAGAAGCTGGGAGATAGGGTAGATAACTGTCCTGAAACAGCGAGCAGGAGTGCTGAAAGGCTAACGACAACGAGTTGTAGATTCATATTACGAATGGATATACAACAATTATGAATAGAGAGTAGAAGTATGCATTACAATTATGGAGGTCTAGCTATATATAATGTGAAGTATGTTGTGTTGTGGTTCGTACATATCCTGATCGTGTGTAAAAATCATTAATGGAATTATTCAGGGTGACTTTAAGTCACGTGATTATTAGATCATTTTAGGCAGCAACATTTACGATGAACAATTATCTGTAACTATCAAAGTATATCAAAAATTACAATCTGTGGTGCATGACGATACATTTATGTTTATAAATTAAACCAAAATGCCATCTAATGAGATACTGAAGAACGTACCAACTTCTTATCTGATATAGAGTTGGAATCGCATATATTAAAAAGTACTGTGCGCATGTCCGTTAAGTACTGTGCGCATGTCCGTTAAGTGCTGTGCGCATGCATGTAAAAATATTTATTCAATTTGTTGTATGCATATATATTGTGAATGTAGGTCAGAAAAAGTAATATCACGAATTGTACGTATTCCGATATCAATAGAGTCTCGTTAATACGAACAGGGTTAAGGCGTAACTCCGGATAAGGAGTACGTATTTTGGCAGTCCCCTGTGTACGTATTAACGAGAGTCTACTATAGTATTAGTACTCTGGTATAAGTCTCTGACTGTCTCATACAATAAGAAATAATCAGTTTCATCCTTCTCACCCATTTAAACATGGCCGAAAATATCTCTACCTCAACTTTTGAAATTAAACACCCACATCCAAGGAAACGAAGAATAGTTGAGGAGAAATTTGACATTACTGCAACAACCCTCAACATTGGAGGAATTGAAATTTCGAAGACAAATGTTTCGCCAGTAGATATCACAATATCAGAAGAGCAGTTTGAAGTTGTACCAAGTAAGTTACGTATTGAAAAGGCCCATTTCCATGGAATGTTATACTATTTAACACGACACTACCTAATATACTTTTTTAGGTCATCCCAAGAAAGAAGTATACACTGAAATCTTTTCACAAGAAGAGCTAACTATTCCAATACTATATCAATATGTACATCTGCTTGCTGATAAACAGAAGGCTTGGCGTTTGCAAGATTGCTCTGTAGTATTCATGTCAGATTTTGAAGTAATCAATGGTATGACACCTATATGTAACTACAGTGACCCTCGCTAATCCGAACCTCGAATCAGAACAGAGCCTAATGCTATACAAGTATACGAGCCTTTGGCTCGTCGCTTCGCGATGAAATCGCCGCATTGCGCCTCGGGGTATTCAACGGACAAAAAACAATTGAGATTAAATAATATAGATTTAATTCAACTGCGAACAAATCCATAATACTATATTACACATCTTGGCAGCATTCCCGATAAATCCGTAGCTTTTTTCCTTAAGCCACCAAAGAATTTAGCCTAGTTAGGCGAGGTGGTGGCTAAGTTAGCTACCATGTATTCAATTTTATCAAACGCTGCTTGGCAGCCTTGTAATCATTTGCACACAACATTCGAAAAATGTACTCCCAGATCCTATAGTGTTTCAATTCGTGTTTTCATTTTCTAGGTGAAGTAATATTAACCAAGAAAAAAGTTTTGATCGAAACTTGTCTGATGAAATGCTTGTCTTGTCATACGAATTCTTGCACACATTATCAAGCATATGAATTGTGTTTGGAATTCCGAACCTTAAACAATTCCGAATCCAAATCCCATGCTGGCAGTACTTACTACACATTAGGTGCAAATACAATTTTTTTGCTGAAGAATGGCTATCATTGCCTATATAGGAAAGAAATGAAGTGGTATTGCGACAATTGTAGTAGTATGTGTCAAGAAAAGTTAATTCTACAGGCAATCATGGCAGAATACAATGATCAGTTACCCGTTCCTCAGAAACCTCTTGATTATTCTACCATATCTAAACAATATCTTCCTTTTAAACTTAGTAAGAACCAGGCCATTATATATAATGGACAGTTAAGACGAGGATTATTTCTACCCCCAAATCTTGAACCAGATATTTTGCATTGTGAGCAAGGACATAAATATGTTGCCAAAAGTCTAGTCGTAGCAAAAAAGGGAATCATTATATACACAGAAAATGATGTCCTCGATTTAAAAGAACATACAGGTATGTTATTTAATTATATACTACATAGTATATATTTT
This sequence comes from Oopsacas minuta, assembly GCA_024704765.1. Lineage (NCBI taxonomy): Eukaryota > Metazoa > Porifera > Hexactinellida > Lyssacinosida > Leucopsacidae > Oopsacas > Oopsacas minuta. The sequence continues at coordinate 186,598 of JAKMXF010000066.1, read as the reverse complement.
TATTTGTCGTTTAATATTCAAGCTAGCTTATTTACCCAATTTTTAGTGTATACATCCACTTGTGAAGGAAGTTGTAAATGCACCTCTGTGTTTGAAGGAAATAAATATTTACTGCTGAATGTCAACAATCGCTATTTCATCCACTATGGAGTATTATTTGAATACAGCGAGTTTATGACGATGTCTCGGAATACACTACATGGATACATGAGGTATGTATTTTAGATACTTTTTGTCCGTTGGTTATGTACTCAATCGAATACCAAAATAACAAAAGAAATACATATCGATTGAAAGTGATCTATTACGGTCGGTAGTCATAATTATATAACCAATTAAATCAAATTCATTTTAGAAAGTTGATCTGGTTACTCTTTATTGTATTTAGAGCAAAGAATAATAAATTTGAGAGAATGGGAAGGGAACTCACCTTCAGTTATCATATACTACAGCATGGATGGAATGGGTACTTACGTATGTTAGACATTAACTATAAGACAAGCTATATTTGCCCATTATGCCAAGAAGCTCCAGAATTCTTAATTATGGATGGTATAACAATGGGGACAATTAAGGAACTCCCGAATACAGTTGAAGAATACCTGGAAGATCAGAGGTTATCGTTTGTCCCATTATCAAACAGGGTATTGGTATCTGATCTAAAAACCAGAAAATTGATCAAAAGTTACTATTCATTTGGATTGGGTGAAAGCGAGTTTCACACCATGGTCAATTCTTTAGAGTTTGAAGAAATTACAGAGTACATTATTTACGCTAACAATGTAATTGATGAGGTCAATGTGATTAATCCGACTTATCCAAATGCTAAAGCTATTATGGAACTATTCTCCAGATCAGAACCTATTTCTGGCATTTTTCCTGTTTCTATCCTTAGCGAGTGCGAGAATAAAGCTATTGCTAGTCTCTCTTGTGGTAACCAAATTGATACATGTCTGTTTATGAGATTTTTGAAAAAATGCATACTCTAAGGCTATTCCTTAGCTCGTTTGGTGAAGTTAAAGAACAATGTACTACTGGTACAGGATTCACCCTTCATCCTATTCTTGCTGGTGTTCTAAGGGCTATTCTATCCAAGATTGAATTACTCAATAACTATAGAGAAGGACGGAAGGCAGTAGAGGCTTCCCCATCAAATGACACTCTAGATAATTAACAAGTATACTTTATAGTATCTTTACTAAACTCTTTTTGCTGTTACAACTTTTACAAATGAACGAGGAAACCTTTTGTGTAATATCCTGTAGGCCAACACATGGTTTGTGAAACCATTGGGTACACACTTGACAATTCACCATATTCTTGAAAGCGAACTCGGGTAGACGACAAATACACCAAAGTTCAATTGTATATTCCAACTTCTTATTAACCTTTATCCGTGAACAGAGTCTTTCAGAAATTGTAGGCAGGGGTGATAATTTTTCAGAAATAATGAAATTACGCAGGTGACGTCTCATATTGCCCTGGTTCCATCTCAATATACTTGGTTCTAAACCATTCGCCAACGCGATACTAACTACAATAGCAAAGACACCACAATCTGAAATCCCTCTTTGTTGTTGTAGCTCTTGAACTGTAACTTTTAAATCTTCAGTCTCGCTTCGATAAAGCAGTGCAAGTTGGATGTCCAGCTCTTCACTTAGACCCCGGATTAATAACGAATCATATACTGATATATTTCCTTCATCGCCAATCCTAGACACTTTCCAGTGTAGTTTACCATCGTGGTGTATTTGAAAACTATTTAGTGCTGCTCTAACAAATTGGCGATTCTAACAAGATAAAAGACATGCAATTTGAAATGCCAATTATTTTCAGGATGATAAAATAAGCAAAATAATAGATTTACCTTAGATAAAATAGTATCCTGGAATCCTTCAATGTCTGGATAATTATTCTTTATCAAAACCTAAACATAATTTATTAAGTAACCTGGTAAAAGTTGTTTAGTTGTTTGTCGAAGCGAAGTGCGAACGTAGGTTATAAATGGTATTGAAATATAATATAATTAAATCATAGAGAGAGCTTACCCCAAAGGCGTTGATAGTCACATCACTAAGAAAGGTTTTGTCATTCGATAGCTCTTTAAGACAGTCATCCCTTACTTTTTCGTCTAAAATTCTCACAAATGTTACATTTAATGGAATTAAAGCCTTTGCTGCTGATAATCCTGCCATTGAAACTACAGATGTATCCAAAAGAGACTGAGGGGAAGTAAAGGGTGAGTGATCGGGTTGCTGTTCTGATATGGTATTTGGTGTTGAATGGATCGATTCACCAAGATATAGTGGAGACGATGGGCATTTCTCTGGAGAAGTATTTAGAGATATTTCCACATTGGAATTCGGAGAGGAAGGTGAATGATAAGTTGGATTATATATATTCCCGTCATCCAAGTCTGAATCTAAACAATCTTCTTTTGATAAATGTATAGGTGACCTGTCTCTAAAACTATCAGATAGATCTGGAGAAAAGTATTCGCGCATCGATTTGATAACAGATAGCAAAGTAGTTCTGCCCATATTCTTTGATTGCTTGAGAAATGGAATTTCCTTGGGCCAAAATATTGGCCGGAGTTCACTTTTCCCCCCAAAATTACGCGGTTTTCCTACAATTAAAATATGATATACGTATTACCAAATTATTACTTACTTAAGTATTACATACCAATTTGTTTCAATAGCAGTACATACCCTGTACCCACGAAATAACAACAAAGGGTGGCTTCCAAAACTAAGGGTAAGAAAAACAAGAAACTTACTGTTCATCTTTTGAGTTCCCCATGATAAAATCTTTCTTAACGCCTGGACATTATGTGTGTGTGGATCTTGTTTCATCAGGTCCATCATTTCATCTTCTTTATAATCATCTCGAACAACTGATGAGTCTCCGATCACAGAGCGTTCAAATGTTAAGCTTCGCCAAATTTGTTCTTTCGTTTCAGCAACATGCTGCTGGTAAGTATCGCTTCCCAGAACTGATAATTGTCCCCTCCAGGAGTAGACAACCCCTACAGATTCTCCCGTTACCTTTGTAAACGTTGCAATCGCTTTAGCTAAATGCTCTCTAGCGTTGCCCTTGGTAATACGAGGCATTCCAGCTAATTTGAACAAATTATAGTAAGAAAGTATTCATCTAGACTGGTAGACTGATTACTAGAGTGAATAACTGAGATCTGAAAAGCAGTCTAATAAAATTAATCTGTATAATATACGCCTACTATGGTACATGAATCCCTATGCGCACAGTACTTAATGGACATGCGCACAGTACTTAATGGACATGCGCACAGTACTTAATGGACATGCGCACAGTACTTTTTAATACCTCTGGAATCGGGTTCACTTTTCAAAACCCGATCAGACCCGCCGAAAAACCACAACCGGATTTCAACTCTGCTACTGCTTGAAACTGTAACTTCTCTCTTTCTCTTTACATTTTTCATCCTTCAGACCTTGACCCGATAGGATTAAGTATTATTGGTTCATATAATATTCGTGATTAGAATGATGAAACGTTGTTCATGCGGTATTACTTAGATACTTTGGATATCAGCAAATGGAAACAAACAACAAATTTGAAATTTCTTTAAGAAAACCTATCCATTCCATTCTGTTAATTAGGGACGAGGTCCCTTTTTCACATCTTGAACAATTCTTCTGATATTTGACACAAGCCTCTATTTCTAAGTTTATTGACGTCATAGTTGCTCTGGCTTTTTCTTGAAGTAGATAATCACTCTTGGTTTATTAGTTTTGTACAATTCTTTAGTGTCTACATTTAATGTCAATGTGGCTAGCTATATGCTGGTCAAACCAGTATATACGCCAATAACTAGTATAACGATATTCCAAATTTCTACTAGATTATATGTTAACTGAAAAGATAAGACCACAGTGGTTTAGAAGCAAAGAATAGACAAAAAATTGATTCCGTATTTGATGGTTTTATTTCATTTTATATTGTTTAAATGATTCTCATTTAAAATATCTAAGCGATTGAGACCCTAGAAGCTGTAAAATTGCTTCATCAAAGATGCGAAATATTTATAGGAAAATTGCGGCTTCATGATTTCTAAATTTAGCCCCAATTTCAAATGACCCTGTAAGAGCAATTACATAATCGAATGTTACTAATCTGGTATACTTTATACATTTCGACTATGCTAATTCTAAATATCTTGTTTCCATGACTGTATCTTGTATATATTTCGTGAACATAAGATGTCTAAAATCTAGTAAAATCCGTACAGAATTTTTACAAAGAGGAATACTTAAAGTGTCAGGAAAAATAAACTACACAAAACAACAGCGCAAAATTAATCGGATGCACACATTACGATTCCTAAAAACATAATCTAAAACCACAAAACCCGAAACAGTGCGCAACCTATAATTTTCAATGACATTCCATTACAACTTTTCGTTGCTAGGAAATTCCCATTGTAGCATACTACAACAATGGAATGAAATAGTATTGAATTTCGTTCTTGAAATTTATTATACTTACCTATATATATATAATCTACTGAATAATACAACATATTTTTCGGAATTTCTTGAAAACAATGACAGAAGAGTTAACTTTCCCAAAGTCCCGCCTTGAATTGGCAAGAATCCTGAAAGACAATAATAATTGTGTCTTGAAAACGACAAAATATTTCAAAGAACACTTTGAAATAGACTCAGATAATACGAAACTCTTGGAAACGTTGCTGTTAAGAATTCGGGACAGATTCAAGAAGGCGAAGAGATCTTTAGATTGTTTAGAAGGAGAATGGTGGCATTCTAACATTTCCATGAAACCTGAGTTAAAGAAAAATCGTGATTCTGATTTACTAGAGTCGTCTTCTGATGATGGTGAAGTTCCCATTCATTCAGTGAGTCATAGGAAGCATCTTGATGATCTCTCTCTGCAACAACAGCGTATTCGATTGTCAAGTCTGCTAGAATGCATTAAGTCACTCTCAGTTATTGAGAATACTACAGAAATAAGCATTGCAGCACTCTCATTACAACTATTGGCAAATGAGGAGAATAATCGTCAGGTTGCTACTGTAGCCAAAGAGATTATTGTCAGCGGAGGATTCTGTAACCTCAGTAACAAGCATGTTCCAGTTGATAAAGCCTTATTCCTGCTGGATTTACTTGAAGTGGGCAGACGAAAATACACTCAACTACGTCAAACACTTCTACCAGACAATATACATTTCCCATCTTACAGCAAGCTAGCTAATCTGAGAGATGTCATGATTTCGGGATCCAGTATAACTTTATACCCTAATCCAGCTAAACCAATAGGTATACACGCACCATATTTTCTTCAAGTTCAGAAAACCCTGGAAAGAATATTGTCAATGGTAGATCGCCCCACAAGTGAAGAATTCCCACTCACATTTAAAATCGCAGATGGCTTAGATGGTTCTGGTTGTCACACTATCTACAACCAGCAGACAACTAATACTTTCACCAAAAACTTCATTCCGTTTCGTTTCAAGCCCATCTCCATCCACACAGTAACAAACAGGATTGTTTGGCAGAATAAATCCCCTAATTCACCCTTCTCTCAAAGACCTATTTTTCTCTGCGCTGCGACAGAATGCGAAGAAAATATTCGTTCCTTCATGGAAACTATGATTAATCCCGATACAGCGATGTTGCAAAATGGGATTCCTTTAGAAATGGTGTTGTCAATGTCGATATTATCCGCTCAATGTTTGACGGGAAGATGGCAGCCATTCTCTCTGGAGCTGGAGGAGCCAGTTGTCAGATGTGCACTCCCACACATAAAGATTTGAAGGACCGGAATTTAGTTCTTGAAGGGTTCCCCATCAACAGAAATATCACAGATGCAATCGAGTTATTTTCGCACATTGATGACTTTGAGTCGTTCTTTGCTCTTTCGACTAATGAACGCTTCAATTTAACTCATCAACCAATTTAAGAGATTAACATACATCCAGCATCTCCACTTCATTCATACGCAGGCGTATTTAGGTAAGTAATCTTGTACTCCATTAATCATTCAGAATTTATCTTCACATAATTAAACCAATTTTAGGTGGTTCAATTTGCTGGTATATCATCTTCGCATCGAAAAGTTTACCTGGTCCCCAACTTCACCAGTTATCAAGGAGTCAATGAAATTCCTTCAAACATTTATTCAGGAGAAGACAGGATTAAAGGTTGACCAGCCTAATTCTAGCGGTGGAACCACCTCAACAGGGAATGTTGCTAGAAGAGCCTTTTCTGATGAAACTGAATACCTTGAATGCATTCTATCAACTGTAGCAATAAAATATCGCCCAATCTTATCAAAGATACATACTCAGCTTTCAGCCATTCTTCGGGTTTTCAATTCAAGTCACAAAGTTAACACTTTGGAATTGGGGAAATTGTGCAAGGATACCTACCTTGTGATCTTAGATTCTTTCCCCTGGGCTAGCATGACTCCAACCCTGCACAAGCTCTTGGCCCATTCCGAGGAGTTAATACGTGAGTCGAATTCTAGCTATGGCTTAAAGGCATTTTCAGAAGAAGGCACAGAATCATGCAACAAATTAGTTAGAAAATATCGGGAGAATTTAGCTCGTAAAGTTAGTTTTGAGACCAATATTATGGATATCTTCGTCAGATTAACCTCTCAAAGTGATCCAACCTTAGTCAACCATCGAAGAATTTTGACTTGTGAACGATGTGGTCAATCTGGACACACAACGAGATCTAAATGCTGCAATGCTATGAACAATCAGAAAACTAGTATGCAGACTTTATTCACGACCTTAACCTCCAATACAAATTGCCTATCATGAACTTAAGTATGAATATAATGTATATTTTGTAAATCAATAAGATAAATTCCATCATATGTGTGACGTCATAACTCTATAAATACAAGCCCTACAACAAAATTTTAAGTTCAAGGTGATGGCCAAATACGGATAACCCATATGTAATTAATATATTTCATGGCAATAAAGTCGAGTAAAATGTATTTATTGAAGAAAATTTAAAATTTCACATATATCAATGACGTCATAACTTGGAAATTTTAGGCCATATACTTGTTATGACAAGATGTATTGGTTCCTTATATATAATAATCTATATGTAAATAATACATTTCATATGGCTATCTTACACCAAAATAGCTATTCTTTACTAACTGCCCTTTTAAACCACTGAAGACCTGAGTAAATGACGCCTATGATTGTTTTGCTGATAATTCTTGTAAGTGTATTTTTAGTGTAGCTCCTATAGGGAGTTGGCCTAATGGCATGGACGATGTGCGACGTCCGTGTGAAATCTAACAGTTCACTTAGCACGAAAATTGGTATTCATATACATTTGGGTCGGAGATTTGCACCTCGAGTGTGAATTTTTTCTAAAGTGAATATTTCACCTTTTTTGTGATTAATAATGTTATAGCACCCTTCTGTGTAAAATACAAAAGTAAGCTAGAGATTAGGTATCAACATGTTGTCACTGGTAATTGGGTGCGTAGAATCCGATTTTGACAATTTCAGAGTCTGAAAGTTACAAATTCACAGATTTATCATATGATTAATCATATTTTCACACCTTTTTACACATATTTCGAATTGAAATCAGTCGGGTCCGGTAATCTCACCTTATATCAGGATATATCTTGTACGTATTGATCTACCGACTTAAGTACTATTTTTGAGGTTACCCTCATCAAATGTATCAATCTAATTCATATACAAAAAGCACAACCTCAATCGGAGAATATTCCAAACAAATGTGTATTGCGCAGTTATTTTTCAAGATTCAAACTAACATGACAGTAGGAAGGTAATTAATGTGGTAGCAATTATAGCTTGTTGTCTAGGAGCTAGGTCCAGACTCGCTCACCCAAACCCCCAGTTCCAGCTGGATGGTGATGCCCGACTAGAAATGTATAGATCCACTACTGGCATGCCTTCTGCTAAACCCGTGAAAAACCTAGCCCCTCGTCCTGCCCCCTAGTAACTTCGTGCCCCCCTGGTAATTTCATTGCGCCCTAGGTGAATAATCCTAGCGACGTCCCTGCATTACATCGACTAAATATGTTCAAACGACCATCCTTCAGTTAGTTTAGGCGCAATGAATTCGTCACCTAAAGTTGACCATGATTACATTAAATCCAAACGCGTTTCAAATTTCTCGATATAAATAATACATATTCAGTAATATGTGAATATATCATGCGATTTCTTATTTACATGTAATTGTGTCCCTAGTATATTTCATTGCAAGAACAGATAGGGGCCTGGAATTTCTCTAACTGCCCTGTGTTAAGGGATATTTTAATTTTAATCGAAACTATTACACAGGCCTGTAATTTTATATTTTTCATTCATATTCGTATTGTATCAAACATTTTATATACTTTCAGACATGCTGATTCCGAATTTGAAGTCTATTTTTCCGCCATCATTTCACAATTCTAGGATTTTCAAAAATTTTAGGAAGATTGCCAAATTTTTGTAAACCTTTTTCCAGAGTATGATCGAATCATCAACAATTTTATTGGATTTTAAAACTACAGTATTTGTGCTTCATTAGAAACAGGATCAGCCCTTATTCGTAAAATTATTCATTTTGCAGGCCATAAATAATATTTTTGTGTTTTGTTGTTTTTAATGTGTAATTCCCAATTTTCATAATAAAATGACCAGTTTTTCTTACACAAAGCTCATTCCTCTTTTATTGAGACTCAATGACGTTATAATTCGAAAAGCCACTCAATATATTTATTGTCACATACGTATACTGATTTTTGCCCTAAAATTTGCAAGTTGCGTACTATCAAATTGTGATGAAAATGAATTGGACTTCAAATTCGCAATTAGTATAAATCAGTTGTCAAAATCAAAACAACTAAACCAGTGTAGGACTGTGTTATCATTTCATGTCTATACCTATTTACATTGAAACTTATGAACGGTGTGTGTAATGACCAGCATTTTGAGCGCAATAAGTTGAGGTTTATATTATTTGCAAAATTAAGTTTTATTTTATACATATCTAAACAAAACTCAGTAGTTACAGCTGAAACTATTCCATTCTCTTATCCTCTCCTGCTAGCATAATATTATTCTTCAATTGGGGAACGCTCACATACTGTTAAAATATTTGATTTTAAACGATTTAGCATCTATACACTAAACTGTAAATCTCAATAATTACATTATAATTTATAAATAATGGGAAAAATTGCTAAGTACACTTTGATAAATATTACTACAGCAGACATTGATCCAGTTATGTTATTGTTTAGTGTAAGAAATGAATAGCTAATACAGTATAACTTCCACAAACAGGGTGCAGACTGCCAGAGAAGCCGAAAATGCTACCCGTTTCTCCGTATTCTGCCAATTTCCTTGTTATGGAGGTTCATTTATATGGGGCGAGGGATGCGCTCTATTTATTATCACTCCATTTCCAAAAGTTCCCCGTTTGTATGTAAGAAGTAATTAAATTAGAATTGGACATATTACCAAGTATTGGATTCCTAATAGAAGCCATAAAATTACATATTTCCCATTATTTATCAGGTAACTACTACAGTGATTAACCTCCGTTAGTGAATACCTCGAAATAGTGAACACTGAACAGTGAACACTATTCTTTGGTCTCAATTTTATACCAATCATTTAATTGTGGCCTCTAGTTAGTGAACACCTCGATATGGTGAACAAAACATTCTGTCCTGAGGGTGTTCACTATACTATTGGGAGGTTTGACTGTATTATTGATAAAGTCTCCGTAACTGACTGGTTTGCTGACACAAAATAGCTTCTGAAAACCTTCTAAATCATCTCAAAAGTATACACCAGTTTTATTTGACTACATATACATGTATATACATTGAAATTATCCTTTACGATTAAATTATGAATCAAATCAATCTCAAACAAAATAATCTTGAAATCGTACGGATACTTTATTAACTTTTCTCTTTTAAGAATTTCTAAGCTACGGGACCTCTCTTGGAAGCTTGATTGAGTGCTTCAACCCATGCAACAGCGTCACCTTGGGAGTCTATGGGAGTTGTATAATTATTATCAAGGATTTAAATCAAAAGTCATTACTAGATCATGTTTACTGAGATAATATTCGTTACAAGGACATGAGAAGGAAACGAATACAAAAATATTAATTCCATATTTACGAATATCAAATATATTAAGCAAATTGACTGATCAATGATGGTACCATACAGATTATAGAATGTTAATTATATCTTACCTAATCTGATTTCATAAACTCTTCCAGGTGTAAATAACTACAAGATGTAGAATGTAATAGATTATTTGTAATATTTATGATATATAACAATTGTGTTGATTTTCTTCAGTGTTATCCGACACAATAAATATCAAATAGGTCTTCTAGGATCCAATTTAAATTTTCTACCGGTCTGATGGAATGCTGATCAGTTCTTCTTGCTTATAGGTCATAAATGATAATGTTTTTGTAGCCCATTAGTTAATTGCATGCTGTTTTGATTGCAACCTCAGCAATTTAGTTTCATCTCATTGCAACACAATAGTGATTATATATTTAATTGAAGGATTGACCACTTCTATTAACTCACTTTGAATATATTATCCTTCTGTATATCTGATATATGTTGTACAGTATTCAGCTCTATACTCCCTGACGGTATAGATTTCTAAAGAATAATTTGTTAAACTATGTGACAAAATTATGAGAATATAATAGGAAGAAATTTCAAAGAAATTGCGCTACTGAAAATTTATTTCAGAGGTCCACGGGTTTAAAGGTTGGGAACAATTGCGGTAGGTTTATTGCGATGTCCAATTGAAATGATAAGCAAAACCTCAATTTTTGGAGTTCAGAGAGGGTTTGCCACCATAGCCATTTCTAGACAAGATTCCATCTGCGGGAGTCTGCAATATATGAATTTTAAAATAGTTACGATTTTCATCCCAATGAACTTATGCATTTCCTGACCAAATGTATTGGAACCCATTGGCACTAAGTTTGGGCACCTGGGGTCTGGTCTCCCAGATTTAGAGGGAGAGACTGTATTCATATGGAATTTACATAGATTTCGCATGGTGGACCCAAGGTTTGATTTTGTTTCCTAAAACTTGGCGTCAATGTTGTAACCCCTCACCGCTTACGAGTTATAACACAAGAAACACGGAAAATAGTGTGGATTGTTCTGCAGATACAACGAAAAATTGCGTTTTTTTTAATGTGTATTATAATGAGTCAATATAGTTATTCAAATGTTACAGTTACATGAATCATTATCTTACAAGGCTTGTATCAGATCACCGCGTGAATCTTACTGTATGCGTACAATATTCCTACGTATATTCAATGTAGCAAGAGTTTATGTTTATTATTCAAACTAACCCCTCCTTTGAAGTATGTAAGAGATTTCTGGTTTAGAACGAATAGTCTCTTCTTCCAATCTGTATTAATAGCGCCTCTTTTGTAACCATAGCCCTCCTTGATCGTGAGATTGTTATCCATAATGTCTGTAGTGTTGTTCTTGTTAGGACTAAAGTATTCTGCAATTTTTTCAAATAAGTATTCCATGTTTGCAATCAACAAGTTTGGATAATTTATAGGAATATCTTTTGCTGTGAAAAAGTGTTCAAATAGGAACTAATGTATATTTAGTAAATAATTCTATGTATTTATACGTTCTATGTGTATACGTAGATAAAGTCTATACTACCAATATCAATCAAAGTTATCTATAATATTGCTTTTAGATTTCACCGCCTCTCCCCGTAAGAGTTTTTATTACAAGAATTGAACTCCTCCTATCATCCTGTTAATTTGATATCTTGTTTTTGCTGTGTGCATTGGCTATTATAACCACAATAGCAACTAAATTCAAATTTGCAGTTACGTGTATAGTCCTCATGGTATGTACTATCAGATCACTGTTTCATACTTCTCTATTAAAATACAAGAAGTCTGTTATTTCCTTTGTCAAAGTTTCACTCTGTCAAAAATCTTGCTATGTAACTAAGCGAACCGAATTTAAATGTATGGAATTTTATAGTTATCAACTTGGCCGTCTCACCAACTCGTGAGATTCCTTTTAAATTTGTGAGATTTTGCATCCTGCATAAAAAGGAGTTAAATACCGTATGAAACTTTACAGTTAGAGCCGCGAAATTTGTGAGACTCACAGATAGCCCGTGATGGTTGGTATCTCTGGAATTTATTGGTACCACAATTTGATAGATGATGATAAAATGGAATATTCATAATTCATGAAATGGTCACAGTAATACAGAAAATAGAGAAATCGATCTACAGTCAGGGCCGCTTATTGTGACTGGACCGAAATCTTGTTCCTAATCATAATAAAGAGATTTCCTAAATAAGGGAACTTAATTTAATACAAATCCTATGGGAAGTATTTATTCGGGCCACTTGCTTGGTTTATAATGTGTGACCCCTGATAATTCACATAGAAATAACATTATCAATTCAATGGAACATTATTTACTGAAACTGCCTTGTAATTATACTATTATGACCTCTGCTATAATCAAATTATAGTGATTCAAGAAATACTGTTGTTAGCATTTCTTAGTGTAAATATGTAATGCTTGCTTAATGATTCTCTCATAAGTCATAACCGAATTGATGCAAACAGCGAGGGTGTGATATTTGTATGGAGTAACCAATTTTACACGTATATCTAACTGTTGATAATATTTGTAATTATATAAATCTACTGGGAATAATATATTAGATTACATCATTGGTATCGAAGGTAAATGATTTACAGTCAAAAAATAGGATTCACAACAACAACAACATCACGTAAGTGAAAGTTTGTAAGTAAGTTCACATATTAATATTTATCATCTAGTTTTAAGCATTAAATGGTGTATTGAAAGGTTGGACTAATTGTCCACGAGAGTAACTACAAACTTTTTAGCACCTGGGCCTTACACTACATTTAAAATTGCTTCCTTGACATAAACTTGTTGTTTGAGAACTTACTTGGAAAGGTTCTTCCGTTTTTGTTGAGTATCAAAGATTAACACAGATAATAATTCAAACTTAATTTATTTTTCATTTGATTTGTTAGTATTTCAATTGAGAAATTTATACAACTTAGCTGAGAGACTATTATTCTATTGCGAGATAGATTACGTAGAACCAATTACTAAAATTGGCTCAATGAAATTAGATATTACTGCTTACTATACCTAATTCTGTTCATTTGTGTTGCTTTTCTTACTTGAAGTAACCCCTACTTAATTCTTCGATTTGTTACATACGTATTACGTACCCTAACGTTGTGTTTGTTTGTTTATTCTATACTTTGCTGTAGGCCAGCCCTGGGTTACGTAATAGTAATAGTGACGCTTACAATTTGTAAAGTAATGATAATTGTAATTGATGTTTTTGTAATGTATAGCGATATTTTTCTGTTTCTTCAGCTCCAGTAGAGAGACCTTTTAGTATAGCTGGACAAGTCTTCATGATATGTGTTCCCTCAGTGGTGAAGCATTTTAGAAACTCATCCATGTTATAGCCAATGGTTATAGAAACGTGACTAATGTGATTGAAAAGTAATCGTAACGCGGGGGTATTAAGTAATTGTAATTGTATATTTGACAAGATTTGGTAATGTAATTGTAAGAGTAATCTTAACGAGAAAGATACGGTAATTGTAATTGTAATATATTACATGTATGAGTAATTGACTCCAGGCCTAACTCTAGTACGAAATGTATCGTGGGGTTCTGAGCTGAAATACGTATTATACAGCATTGCTTAAACCGGCCGAATGTTATTTTGAGATATGATTAAGACATCTATTATTCTAATAACTCGTTAGTCATTACCATTTGGTAGCTTCAAATATTTATATTTCAATAGCAATAAATATATAATTACTAGTTGAAGACTATTGTTTATGACTTCTGCTCCGTTGTTCTTCATCTTTGTTTACATATTAATTGGAAATTAGGTTAGTTCATTAGGGCCGAATTGAGGCAAAAAATTCGGTCATATTGGACTAATATTAACCTACTTAAGTACAGGGCTCTGAAATATTAAGAAGATCTGTCATTATATTATTTGTTCCCAGAAATTAATTTCCAACGGGTAGTCATGATAGTATTGGAAAGAACTTCATGCAGATCAGACCAGCATTTGCAGCTAAAAGTTGTACACTACACTTTCTTCGAATATTTATCTTGAAAACTATCATCATAACATGACTGTATTTACTTTAAACCTCTTATAAGGATGATGACCATTATTTGGATAGTAATAGGTTGGGGTGTAAGTAACTATACTGCCGGTCAAATCTAATTTTATACGATACTTACAAGTTTTATCTACTCTGACTAAATAACTGAATATTTGTGTAATCGACAGCTCTACAGCAATGACTAGTAAGTTTGAAGAAGATCCACTCGCTATCTTCACAACAGATCTCTACAAAGCGATAACTACAATGAGAGATAACCTAACTCAAGTGTTTGCTCAGGAATTTGAAGAATCTGATTCAGATATTCTTAGGGAAGTTATTTTCGAATTATGTGACGAGTTATATTATGAATTATTGAACTACAGTTTTGAAATGAAGGTTCTACACGATTTTGATATTTTGTATTGGCGAAGACGTAATATTTTCACGAACGATTCTATTGACAATATTCGCGAATTCTTACACCAACAGTTCTACGAATCTCTCCCCTTATACCCTACTCACTGTATTAACCTATGTCTAGTACATGATCTTGATTATCTTACTCCTCATTTCTATCTCAGGAGGCCTCAACCATCACCTGAGGTTATCAAAACTATACAACCGCTAACGTTTAAGAAAAATGACATCTGTTATATGATTCACAGAAACTGGTATGAAGATTTGAGGGATAGAAATGTTTCTTCTCCCATATTTAACTTGATTTCCGTGGACATGAGTCGCTTGGATGCTCTCAATTGTGAGAGTAGCGCATACTATTGTTTTCCTGAATGGGGCTGGCGACATCTACTGGCTTGGTATGGGATAATCAACTGTAATCTAGCCTTGAAGAGATTAGTGATTTATTCGGACATGACCCACGCTACGAATGATTTAGAAATAGACTTAACTGCATCAGATGTCTGGTGCTTCCTATACCCGGATACGAACGAATTCAGAGTTATCCGTATGTCAAGTAGAGACTCTATAACAGAGTTATTGATTAAGATGAAGCGTGTTTTTAATATATCTTCTCAAAAAATGGTTAGGATTTATTGTAAAACCAGTTCTGGTTATAGTAATTGGGATCTCTTAGATGGAGTTAAGAAATCTAGCTCAGCTTTGAGAGACAATAGTTACGTAATGCTGGTGTTACCTAGTCAAAATGGTGTTTGGCCTGATGTGAAAAAGGACTTTTAAATACTTGAAATTATATTTATTATTTATAAAGTATATAGATTTTGTTCAAAAATTCTTAGGTCTCAGCCTATAACACAACTTTACTCTTATGTAGGCCATACTTACCAACACTCTCTAGCTATTTCCCTGCATAATTATCTCGGAATTCCGGATTTCTAATTTCATATGCAATAAATATGAATTTTTCACCAATTTTGTCAGAAGAATTTGGAGAAATATTCAATATTTCTCGGGGTAATGCAGGGATCCCAAGAAGATTGGCAAGTTTCATGAAGTATGGACTCGGTGAGCTTTTTCAATGCGCTCTTAGTATTGGAAAAAGTATTTTTCTTGGAATAGTGAAAGGCCACTTTTTATCTCGCCAACATTGTAGTCTGCCACATATAAGTAAGCCGAGGACCAATTTGTACAGTCATTAATTTCCACTATTTGCCGCGAGGATTTGAACTCTTGCATCCAGCATGGTCCCCCTCATTAGCGGACATTTTTAGCACCCCTTGGTTGCTGGGGGTATATCTTGGAGCTTAACTTTCGCAAATTAAATGTTGAACTATCGAGAATGGTAAAAGGAAAGCTAAATCCACTAAAGTAATGCAATTCATAAATTACTAAAATTAGAAATAAACTTACAATATTGCAAAATTATTAAAATTCTATATTGTAAAATAGACTTTGAAGTGATACTAAAATTCTAACCATTCAACTGATTTCAGGATCTTTGTTAATAATAATAAATCAATCTTACACGAATGAAAATCGATAAGGTAATATAATTTTATCCTGTGGCCCGTGTGAGTGCTGAAAATCTTAAATTGGTCGGTATATTCAAAAGGTTTGACACCACTGATCTAGAACGACCTCCAAGCAGGTAGCCACTAAACCAGTGTAAATACCCACTCCAACAAGCGAGGAGTGCCTAAAATGCCTTGAACAGATCCAAACCATATATTCAATACTTGTAATTAGTCGTCGAATAAAAACATTCCACAGTCGAATTTAATAATTATTCGACTGTTGAATAATGGTTTGTAAATGGCCCGCTCGGACCAGTTATGGCATGACACGTACGATTAGTTTTTCCACCTCTTGAATATATACAAGTGTTACTCCAGTATTATTCATGATTAGTGCATTATACATATTACTATTATTTATTTTTCAAACAATAATAAGATGGAAAATCCAATGAAATACCCAGCAAACTCCTGTCAAGCATACCACACACCATCTTATCTACAGGATAGTATCAAGCTTATACCATTCAACAAACATCTCTGCTTCGTACACAAGAACATATCTTTCTATTGTCTGCTCAGCGAGTATGTGAACCTTACACCTAACGGCTCCTTCGTACACCCCCATGCCCTGGACTATGTATCTCGTAACCTCAGGGACTCCTTACTGCAGATACACTGGCCTGATAGAATAGACCGCAGATTCATGGAGGGTGAGATGACTAATATGTTTTCCGGTTTAGATTCCAAGTTCTTAGATGGTCTTCGTATGTGTGATTCTTCCTTAATGAATGAGATCGGGTTCTCTTGCTGCTCTATCTCTCTCATGCTCTGTCAGGGCGGTATCTTATGGGGGGTGCAGCTGGGAAAGAATAGAATAGGTCTATGCTCTGCTTCAGGAGACTTAGGTATCCCTTCGTGTATATCTCCATGTAATGAGCACTCTTTTGAAAGTGATATTGAAAAGACACGCCTTTTAAATACTGGACTAAGTTACTACTATCTTACAGAATTCTTCCAATTCCAACACTCCTTCATGCCTACACGTTGTATCGGTAACCTAAATCTGAAGGAGAATTATCAGAATACTATATTACATAAAGCTAATAGTCCTCCTGCCATATGCCATCCAGATATATGGGGACCTGTAGACATGGAGTATAGGAGAATCAACCATGCTTTTATTATCAATGACGACTTGTATAAGGTGTTTGAACGTCATTGTATGTTCAAACTGGACTGTCCAGTATTGGAGAAAGTAGGAGAGTTTATAATACAGGATCATGCAAAGAATGATAACAGTAAATTCAAACTATTCAATGACTGTGGGAGACGTGTAATAGAGAATGTATTGAAAGCTGTTGGGCCATCTCAATTGAATGATCTATATAAGCGATATAATATTATTGATATGGGAATTATTATAGCTGATTTTGATATACGTTACTATTCATCTACATATAATGGTGAAACACCTAATTTGTCTAATGAACTGCCTTCTAACGCGAGTGGTCCGTTAGGATTCGTAATTGACCCGTACGCTCCAGGACACACCATCAATATAATGTCTCCCCCTTCCTCTCTCTTTCACCCAGGACCCCAGTTCAATCTGACAACAAATCAAACTATCAGACAGCAACAATTTGATTCTACAGAACCTCCACCTAAAGTTACCAGATCCTCAAGTGGCACCAGTACACGTCCTGACTCTCAGCCTTCCTCTCTGCCCTCCTCTGGTGTACAGGCTTATCTTAAGTTTGATACGAATAATCCTATCTGGAATATACAGTCATTGGAACAGATGGCTAAATAAGGTATTTTAATGGCTCTACTTTTTACATGTTTACTAACGGTTTAGTATACTTTTCAATGTATGTATATTCTCAAAACTAATATTTACCAATAAGAATATGTTATAAAGAATCTATTGATTGTTTGCATATTGTAAAAGTTTTGAATATTATTGACAAAATCTGTCACTCTTGGAAGCGAGTAATGTACACACAAATCGCTTTTGAGCATTCGTTCTTTATTTTGAGGTCCAAAATCATTCTGTAACTACGATTGGAGATCTAATCCAATCTATCATTTAGGACTTTTGTACCATCTAGCCGTAAATCTCTAATAGTTTGGTGCCACTAGTCAAAGAGCCTACTTAAGGTCTGATATTTTAATATTCATAAAACTTTCTATCCTCTAAACAGATGTCTGAATTGCATTGATGCTCTCAATAACCAGGGATAACGGTGTTATACTTATTAACTTGATAATGTATATTCTCATTACATATTCACTATGTACATAAGCCACATATTGTTTTGTATGACAACTTTTCTCAAGTTTAGTTACTATTCTAACTCTAAGAGTAAGTACGACCATTACCATATATGCTAACCTGACCTGGAGTCTCACCAATCCGTGAAATTTGGCATCTCTGTTGGCTCTGCATTATTAAAGAAATAAGGGTTAGGTCTTATATGAAGTCTCTGTATTAACAAGACATTTGGTTCGTGTGAGTCATACTGTTGATTGAATAATGCACAAAGTAAACAGGGTACAAAAATAGGATTTTTATACCACGAGCCTTTGGCTCGTCGCTTCGCGATGAACTCGGCGCATTGCGCCTCAAGGTATCCATTATCCTCCAAATTGACGGCCCCTTTGAGCATTATAATATAGATATATATAGAACAATGTAATTCACAAATATATGGCATATATGTTATTGAATTATTTGTAGATCAAACCCGTTTGTAACCGTTTAGAGCAAGCCTGTATATATATATATATTGAAATTTGGCTAATTTGTTTACTTTATATTCATAAAAACAACAATAAATTTACATATGATAAATCCAAATGTGTGAAAATCGGATTCAGCATGTTCGATATATTTAGTTTTATTGAATTCTATATACTTCCTTGAAAAACACAATATATACATAGTTATGCGACAACTTCAAAATGGCATACCGTAAATCCTTTCCTTGACAACGGACAAACAAACAAACAGACAGACAACAATTGAGATTTAATAATATAGATTAGTAACGTCTCAATACACTTAGTAATATAAAAATAAAAATCTAAAAATAGATTTTCTATTCAATCTAGAAAGTACATAATTTCCTTAAAAAAGATCTCAAATTAATTCTGAAGTCATCTCTAATTCGAATCAGACATTTTAGTTAATAAGCACAATATGCTTGACAGAATTGTGAGATTTATATATCTATAAATTATTCAATTGAAATCTGCAGTTTATAATGCAATTCATGTCTTTTGTCAACTGACCGGTCAAATTTTTGACCGTAAATTATGGTCAAACGAGCTGTAACTTAGGATTAGGGTGTATGCTTGAAAGTATAAAATTTACTCGAAAAAGACACCCCTCTGAATTGGTAAACCTTCATAATGACCCCAGTTGCTATCAGAGTAACTACGATACTGTAGCTGATATTCTTCTAATATACTTCACCCTATAATTCCATAATCACTTGTATATTTGTTCTGATTAATTAGATTGTTACTAACTATCAAGATGAGTAGACACAAATATCACACCAGACGTAATGATCATAGCTCTGAGCACCTGGACTACTACGAACTACTTGGTCTATCCAGATCAGCTACATCAGAGGAGATAAGGAAAGCTTATAGAAAGTTAGCTCTAAAGTTTCATCCTGATAAGAATAAGGATAATCCAGAAGCTGAGAATATGTTTAAGCTAATATCAAGGGCTTATGACGTATTATCAGATCCTGAGAAGAAGGATACGTATGATCGCTATGGAGCTGATGGATTAGAGAGAGGATTTCACACAGGACATGCTGATACAGGTTTCGGTCATGGATCAAACTTTCCTCAATTCCATTCGTTCGTATTCAGATCCCCTCACGATATTTTCAAAGAATTCTTCGGATCATCATCTCCATTTGGTGATGACCCATTTTGTAGGGATCCATTCGCAGCTCATACTTCAATGTTTCAAAACGATCCATTCTTCAACTTTGACAGAAGAGATGCTCGTATGCCAGCTGTTAGAGACCCATTTATGCATATGGGTATGCCCAGCTTTACTTCCCATAATATGTTTGAGCCTCACCAGGGTATGAATACTTATTCTCATAGTAGTAGTTTCAGTGGGTCCTATTCAGGTGGAGGTTCTGGAGGAGTTAATTCTGTATCCACTACTACTACTATTGTTGACGGGAAGAAGGAAACTGTGCGTAGAACTGTTAAGAACGGTGTTGAGAATGTTGAAGTATTTCGCGGAGAGCAGAGTTTACCTGAACCTGCATGGGGAGGATCTCAAATACAACACAGAACACGGTATTACTAGCTCAATAATAACCGTGTTAAGCTATCTTTATACTTTTATGTTAATAAATGATTGTGTAACTTTACTTCATCTGCTCTACCCTAATAACTCTCTACTTACTACACCTATATAATATTGATGATATCATTTAGGTTATTAATACTAATATTTGGTTTATTTACATGAATGTACCGTATTTTCACGGACTATTTTTGGAGCATTTACTCCAATCCCTCTTGAAAACTTATTCAACTATTTCTACAAAATATACAATTATTTGCCTTTACTTTATGACAGTCTTGTACTGTATTTCTGGACTATGGATGTTGATCTAAGGCTATTTCATGTACAAATATTGACATGGCTGATGTGCGGCATCCCTCTAATTACCCTGAAAATTGACATTAAAGGCTTTTTCAAATAAGAACTTTACGATGTGATGAATTTTTATTTTCACACTTTTCGAGGAAAAGTTCAAATCGATCCTGAAGATATGTTTTCATTATCTTGGCAGGGCATTTGTAAGATACGATTCGGAGATTCATGATCATGAATAATTAACTCTCGTATGCACGTATTTATCATATGATTAATCACGTCGCTGTCGCAAGAGGTTAACCTATAATAATAATACTTAATTATTCCAAGTATCCATTAAATCATATATTATTACAACTCCAGTAATATGCTATCATCTACAACCCTTCTCTCTCTGATCCTACTACTGGTAGCGTATCTGCCTTCCTCTGCTGCTCTATCCATTGCCAGAACTGATAGTTGTGATACAGCCTGTCTAACTGTTACAATAACTTTCGTAATAGTAGCCTGTTGTTGTTGTACTGGATGTGTTATCATATTCCTTGCTGCATTGGCAGCTTTTATAATCAAGTTTGCCTATTCACAAGGTAAGAGTAAGGGTAAAACTCAACAACAGCTGTACAATCCCCAACAACAACCTGTAGTGATGACACAGTACTATCCTGGATACCCTCACCCTGTACAGACAACTACTCCAATTAATATGGGACAAGTACAGTATCCTCCTCCACCACCTGCTCAATAGACTAAGTTTATTTTGTGATGGATTATTACGTCACGAAGATTTTCTATTTGTAACTTCTGTTCATATTTGAATTTAAATATATTGTTTTGTATAGCTTCTATAAGGAGATGTCCTAATGGCAAGGACGATTGTGCCTTAGGTAACTCCGTTAGTAACATGAAAATAGGCATGCATATACATTTTTGATCGGAGATTTGCACCTCGGGTATGATTTTTTTTCTAAAGTTAATATTTCACACCTTTTTGGTGATTAATCATATTTTCACACCTTTCTATGAAAATACAAAAGCAAGCTAGAGATTAGATTTCAACATGTTGTCAGGGGTTATTGGCTGTATAGAGTCCGATTTAGAGATTTTGAGAGTCTGAAAGTTACAAATTCACAGATTTATCATATGAATAATCATATTTTCACACCTTTATGCATATTATTCAAAACCATTCTAGAGATTTTATTTTAACTGTTAGTAAGGGGTAATGGAGTATGTAGATTCTAAATTTAACATTTCCAAATCTATATCTACATTATTTATCATATTTTGACACCTTTGTGCTTTACTTATTTTGAGATAGGAAGAGAAATTTTGTGCTATCTCCTCTGTCACTTTTGGTATATTTATCTGCACTTTATTTGTAGTACAATCTGAAGCGATTAATAATTCAATATTAATTTGACTAAAAACAGGGTAATATGGACCTAACGAAATTTCTTGCAATTAGTTAGCTTCATAACTGAAAAAACACTTCATATGGACACAATTTTCCACTAGTGTCCTCAAAGCCCCAGCAAATACACAATTTCCACGTGCATCCCTAAAATCGGCTTAATTATGTATTTTTCATACATTTATTCTTGAATAGAGGCCCAATTTCGAAAATTTTAATGTCAACATTTCGTGAAATACTGTCCTCGGTATATGATTACCAACTTCAAACGGTCATGACTCGGTCAGTTTGATGCTACAAGTTCAGAGATGGGTTCAGTAGAAAGCCCTGACAGTTCACTATCACCCTGTACAATTTGTCTGCCCATAAAAGATAGACCGAGGTCATTATTTATTTCAAAATTTGACATTAATAATTTCAAAATTTGACCTAAAATGCATGAAAAAGGCATAATTCAGCCGATTTTAGTGATGCATGTGGAAATTGAGTGTATTTACCAGTGCTTTGAGCTGTTTTAAGAATCGAATAATAACCAGTTGAAAGAGAGACGTAGCCTGAACTGACCTGTTATTTTCTACAATATCATTAGTTAGTATATACTACTGTCATAATGATGTCTACATATCTTTTCCTCTCTCTCCTCCTATTGGCTACTATTCTGCCTTTCTCTCTTGCTGAATCACAAATCTCCTACAGATACTCCTACTATTACTATCATGATAGTTGTAACGCAGCCTGTCTATTTGCTACAATAACTTTCGTAATAGTAGCCTGTTGTTGTTGTACTGGATGTGTTATCATATTCCTTGCTGCATTGGCAGCTTTTATAATCAAGTTTGCCTATTCACAAGGTAAGAGTAAGGGTAAGACTCAACAACAGCTGTACAATCCCCAACAACAACCTGTAGTGATGACACAGTACTATCCTGGATACCCTCACCCTGTACAGACAACTACTCCAATTAATATGGGACAAGTACAGTATCCTCCTCCACCACCTGCTCAATAGATTAAGTGTATTTTGTGATGGATTATTACATCACAAATATTTTGTTTCTATTTATAACCTCTGTTTTATATTATGAATCTAAATACGTACATTGTTTTTAGTACAGCTTCTATAACGAGATGCCCTAATGGCATGGACGATTGTGACTTCCGTAACTCCGTTAGTAACATAATAATTGGGACTCATATACATTTGGGCCTTAGATTTGCATCTTGTGTACGAATTTGACCCTTTTGGTGAATAATTTTGACACTTGTCAAGGGTAATTGAGATTTTTAGAGCCAGAAAATTGCAATTTCCCAGATTTATCAAATGCTTATACATATTTTCAAACTTTTTGCAATTATTTCTTATGATGCAAAATTTCACGCCAGGGCATACTCACAGTCTGTCGGCTGGACATGTTTACGTTCTGAATATTTTCCTTTTTAATATTCATCCGAAGCCACGATCCATCTTATTTTCCTATTAGTCGCCATTATTCCCTCATTCAAAGATCTAATCTCGGAATATTCTAGAATCTAGAATCACTCACTCAGCAGGGCTGTATCAACTCATTTTGAGTTGGCAAAAAACTCATATTTTGTTTACCAACTAATTAATTTCGCCGCTACCAACTCATTCAACTCAAATAAAAAGTTGATTTTACCAACTCTTTTTATAACCAAGAGTTTAACTTGAAATAATAAGCTTAGAACATTATAAAACTGATGCATTGATGTTTCGGTGGGAGCAAAATACATTGTTACATCATTGCCCTTGATGATTCCCAATTCTTGGAACAGATAATGTACCTACTTTTCATACCGAGTCCAGGCCCGATTGCGTTGTCAACTCATTCAACTCATTCAATAAAATGAGTTGAATTTGCCAACTCATTTTGAGTTGATACAGCCCTGAATTTATTTATTACTTCTAGATTTACTTTCATATTGATAATAATTTTTATATTATTTGTAAATATTATTGAGTAGAGCTCCCTGCAATACTAATGTATGATTAGAGTAAGAAAATTCTAGGTGATATACACAGTTGTTTCACGAGTGGAAAATGTTTAATGTTGCTTTTACAATAGAAAGTGTAGTTGTTATTAGTAGCTAAGATTTTCTAGAATCTAGAGAGGTTTAATCAAATACTCCTTTAATTGTTTAATATCTTTTTTTGCAAATGTTCTAAATTGAATTGATAAAATATATAGTGTAAATATATTTAACACATCTGATGTAGATTCAAGCCGTCCGATCTATATAATTCAAAGTGACATCATCACACATACAAGCAATGATTAGCAAAAATCGTGTCTACTAGCGCAAGTAAAATAATTCAATACTTGATATGACTATAACAGCGTAATGTGGACTTAACAAATATTTCTTGGAATTAGTGAACGGATATGGTCAGAAATCTAACAGATCTGCTGTTTACTAGACGTGAAAATACTTTGAATATTACATGTTTGTGTGATGTATGATCAGAAAAGTTACATATTGATTTATCGTATAAGAGAGTTTGTTCCTTTAGTGTCCTTTAGTGTAATGTGATGACGGCAGTCTATTAATTTATATTAGCAACATACTATTTTGGCTTTTTCACTAGTGGAGCAACTATGCATACTGCCAGGAATTTTCGTATTTGTGTAACTGTTGCACAAGTAACATTTCATAAATGTATTTCTAGGATCAAACTGCCGTAGATTGAGACTGTAATAAATTACTTTAACAGACGGAAAATAAATCGACAGAACGATAATGCATATAAGTTAGGTCGATATCCACAGCTTTGTTTGGTGCTATATAGCAAATGGTAGAATGAATTTCACAAACTGGAATATGGTAGGGGTAGTACAAAATACATACCGTAATTACTACATTTCATAATTATCACTCCGCTCACGAGCCTCAATGGCGTTTACTGATATTTATACAAAGATTTTGTAGTCGCTTCAATAATATTGATTCAGTGTAATGTGTAGTTCCGTGGAAATACATTTTGATTTACCATCAACCGTAGATAACTGGTCTAATATTTCTCTACAATATTATTAATTACGATGCTATACTCTAGTATGATGTCTACATATATTTTCCTCACTCTCCTCCTATTGGCTACTATTCTGC
Organism: Oopsacas minuta; assembly: GCA_024704765.1. Taxonomy (NCBI): domain Eukaryota; kingdom Metazoa; phylum Porifera; class Hexactinellida; order Lyssacinosida; family Leucopsacidae; genus Oopsacas; species Oopsacas minuta. The sequence continues at coordinate 161,259 of JAKMXF010000066.1, read as the reverse complement.
CTTTCTCTGTTGCTTTATCACCTCCCTACTACGGATACTCCTACTATTACTATTATGATAGTTGTGACGCAGCCTGTCTATCTGCTACAATAACTTTCGTAATAGTAGCCTGTTGTTGTTGTACTGGAGGTGTTATCATATTCCTTGCTGCATTGGCAGCTTTTATAATCAAGTTTGCCTATTCACAAGGTAAGAGTAAGGGTAAGACTCAACAACAGCTGTACAATCCCCAACAACAACCTGTAGTGATGACACAGTACTATCCTGGATACCCTCACCCTGTACAGACAACTACTCCAATTAATATGGGACAAGTACAGTATCCTCCTCCACCACCTGCTCAATAGATTAAGTGTATTTTGTGATGGATTATTACGTCACAAATACTTTTTTCTATCAACAACCTCTGTTTGAATACTTTGAGATTTTCCTATTTTTAGTTATGTTTTGAATCATTCAAGTTATTTCTTTATAATAAGGCGGCTGTGAAACAACAGGGAACATATTTTAATCTTCACACCTTTCCTTGTAATTTCAAAGAATGCTATAGATGGAGCTTAAATACTTCTTCGTCAGTTGAAATATTATTAGTTCAGTTTCTGATAGTCATTTTTATCGAATTTGGTTATACACTAAAATTCAGTCCCTCTACAAGATCTCTCATATGATTAATCATATTTTCACACATTTTGCCTTTACTTCAAAAGTAATATTAATAATTTGTTTTAGCGACTAATTACAGTCAACATCCGGTAACTCGAATGCCGGTTAACTAGAACATTCGCTATCATTACCTTTAGTACTTATCGCATCCGTTAACTCAAACATTCAGTATTTCGAACAGATTTTGATTTCCCCTGAGGGTTCGAGTACCCGATGTCAACTGTAGTTTGTTCATTGGAAGGAAACATGACCCAAATGCAGTCTGCCAGCCCGACATATTTTATTATTTACCTTCTCGGGCTTCACTAGTGATACAAATTAACTGAGGAAAGATGTACACACACACATTCATTATTGAAATTAACACTAACTCGTATCATGTTGATAACTTACCAGCTCAGCACAGCACAGCTGTGTTTGAATGCAACCATCGCTTACAAACGCTCACTTTAACTTTACTACGCCTATGATGCTGATTGAATTATGTAAACCGATTTTGTGAATTAGTCCTTCCCAGATTCATTTCAGCGTTTGCGCCTATAGCAGGTACGTACGTACATAATTATCCTCACTAAAGTCTGGAGGTCACAACTACCTAGTTTTTTGGCCTGACCCGACCGGTCCGAAGCTTTCAAATAGTTGTTGCCACGTAAAATATGTATTGCTTAACTAATTTCTATTTATGATAATTATCTGATCTTTTCAATAGAATCAGCCAAACAATTAACAATAATTACATTCTTATTTTATGTAGAATTATTTTACACAGATATTTTATATATATGGTTCAGACTAAGCTCTGTCTGTATACGAACCTTAGACCCTTATCTCCCAAATGTTGATTGAGATCCAAAATAAATGAATCAACAATATCTTTAGTTACATGTGGAAGTACGACGAGATGAGAAATATTCCCTAGATGTTCATCATAATGTGTAGGCAGTACGTACTTCTGTATAATCTCCTGTGGAGGTTTAGGGAAGCAAATAATTATAGAAGCTGGATTGATTAGAGATTCTATGTCCAACTTTCTGAGCATTGATTCTATGTGCTTAACTCTCTCCTGACACATGTTGTACTCCTGTTGCCAATCAAACTGCAGTAATCTGATTTTCCAGCTAATAACATTGAATCCGTTCCTACACCCTCCTATCCCAGGATCATCTGTCATTGCATATTCGATGTAAGACTGTTCAGTGTTTCCTTGATGAAATGCAAACAAACTGCATACATAGATCCATACCATTTATAACCACTGATGGATAATAAGTTAGTATCATTTCCTAATTGATAGGGATAGTTAGCCTTGTCTAAGTGCCAGAACCCTCCGTTTAGCGCTGCGTCCGCGTGAACATACAAATTATCTTTTCTCACTCCTTTCTCCAGCAACACCTCGCGTATCTTTAGTACATCATCTGTTGCTCCCTTCATTGTTGTCCCTAGTGTAGCAATCACGATCACTGGAGTGCCTGGTGAGTAGCATGCTTCTAGAATATCCCATATCTGTGTGTGATCCATTTGGCCGCTGAGGTTTGTCGGCGCGATTACACAGTCAAGAAATGAACTTTCACAAAAGTCTAGGAACTTAATGATGGAATAATGTGTCTCTTTTGAGAATACAAGAATTGGTTTGCGTGGTCTGAATAACTTCAATGCAAACTTAATTGCTGCTAAATTGCTCTCACTCCCACCACTTGTTATGTATCCCCATGTGTTTTCTGGTGTACCACCCCAAGGAGCGATCAACTCTGTTATTAGTGACTTTTCTTCCTTCATCAATTGTGCAGTCCAGAACGGTTCCATGATCATTGGGTTTCTATAATGGAGGAGAAATGGAAATGACTTCAGTATTTCTATTTTTGCAGCAGCGTGGGTTTCTGTATTTTTCAGATTCATTGGATAGCCAATATCGAGCATTGATTCTTGTTTCATATTTTGCTCTAGCTTCTCTCTAGTCAGGTATTCTATATAACTCCTCAAATTTGAATTCATTGCCGCAGAACTTTTGTATTATTATTTATGAATATATTCACGGACTTTGCAATGAGAATTGAAGCGATTGGACTATTTATACACATATTTTCTAGCAGTAGTACTTGTGCCCAGATTAAAGGTCTGTTGTATGACAGATTTACTACCATGACAGTTTTACTACCTCAATTACTGGTATCATGGATACTCTATATCCATGACAGAGTGACTACCTTACATGACAGCAGGGGCATATGGCCCCAAACAAAGGAGGAGGCTCCATAACTTCAGCTCCGACGAGTTTTTTCGTAAATTCCTCCGACTTAACTAATGATAATAAAGAATATAAGCTAAAGTTTGCAAAATCAAATATTTTAATCTAAAGTAGTCAAAAGATATGTTGTTATTCCTTAACATAAGTCGCATCCATGACACTTGACTTTATGTCTGTCACTGGCGTGTCTTTTTGTTGACATCTTGATATATTTTCTACTACTAATTAGATATTGTATATACTACTAGTTACGTAAAATCACTACATCAAAAAATTGAATATAATCATATCTTTTAAACAACAACAACAAGCAAGATGGAGAAAAATACCCCTTTCTTTTTTCCTCCGACGAAGTTCAGTGGCGCACCGACTGGGGGCTCCATGGAGCCCCCTTCAAATACGCCCCTGCATTACAGAATGATTACCCTTTGATCATGTAATGAAATCGTATAGTTCAACTCTTAGTCCTTATCACACTGATAATAATGCATTTCAATGGTTTCCTCTGTTTCTGCTCTAGAGGTATATTACATAACTAGACATAAACAAGATAATTTTACATTTTTCGTATGAACAGTTTTCTTCCACGTATTTTTATATAGAAATTGGACTGAGTTCGTTGTGCCAAACCAGAATTTGGTTTGACATGGGCTGTATGAGAAAGTTGTCCAATTATTTCCTTTATATTGCTATCATATTCAGTAAAAGTAACAATTTCGAAATAAATGAAGTGAGTAGACACGTCTGATTCAATTCCTCTATTCTCTCGCTGCATGCTGCACAACAATTAGCATGCTTACAAGGTAGAAATACCTAAGTTGTTGTCCGCGGCATCAGACATATAACACAAATATTCTCTACTACTGGATTCTCGCTTTCATTGTCTGAAGTGTCTGACTCATCAGTATCAGAGAATTCAAATTCAGTAAAGGTACCACCAATAGTGTTGCTCATTGCATTTAGATACTGCCAAGGAGTCAAGTCGCCAATTCTGAACTTTACCTTAATAACCTCGCGTTGTTGATCCTTTAGAACATGCTTTGATTTCCTCGACCTAGAAGTGCTATGACCTAGTCTCAATCTCCCCATTTCATTATCTATATCTTCTATCATATTGTGAGAGTTTTCAGAAAATTCCATACTCTTGAATGAGGAGTTTTAATGATAGATTTTAGCTTTGCGTGATAGCTTTCCGCAGCATTATTGGTAGTAATTTTAGCTTCATGGATAGAAAGCTCCTCGGGATTTATTTGAGGAATCCACCCTTTCTTGAAGTTTTACGAAGTTGCTCCAATTTGCCTGATTCTAGATTTGTTGAATCCGGTACTTGGAGGAATGTATTAATTGGACGAATTAAACTTGCTAGGAGAAATGGTATTGCCATGAGATTACTTATGAAATTGGCAGTTTCAGGATTACATGAAAACTCTGAACTAGCCCGAGCTTCTGAGTTTTGACCCAGATACGTTGGGTAAAGTGGAACCAACATCCCTGATTTTTAATGGTGGGATAAATTTCTTTAAAACAATTTCGCGATGCTGGTTCCCAGTCAGAAATAGAGATTTTCGGTTTGAAATCTCGAAGGAGAGAATGGATCTTGGCTATTATTGCAGTATAGAGTTCTTGATCTTTTGACGTCATTAAACAATGTATGCCTGGGAGTGCATGTCGATCAATTACCACAAATGCCGTCCATAATTGGGAGAATTGGGTTGGCGCTGTATAAAATGTCCCATCTGACTGAATTTTGGAAATTTCTGATAGGTAATTTTTCATGTGTTGAGGATAAAAGACAACAGCAGTATGGTTATTAGTCGTGACAGTAAATTTGTGGTGAGTCGCAAAAGTAGATTCGGGTAGCATAACTGAGAATTCTATAGCTGTAAGGGGGATCTTAGGTTCCAATTTTCTCCTAGAACGGTACATAGAAGACTCACACTCATTGGAAGAAATTTCACTTGCAAACAGACTCGTTCTTGTTTCGTCATCGAAAATCTCCCTTAAATTGTCTTGAGAAGTTTGAGCCCTTTTCTTGCATATGGTCTTCAATTCATAAACTCCTGATTTATACTCATCATTACCATGGTAATGAATTGAACTGGGATATATCAAATTATTTTCTAACTTTAATTTAGCTGTCCCTTTACACCCGTTTTTTTATAAAGCACATCTGAGGTATGTTGTATTTTCTTTCACTTTATATTTAGAATAGTTAAATCCAGTGCTTCTCAACCAGGGGGATATCCCTCCATTGGGGGGATGGCAATACCGAAGAGGGGGGATACATATTCGGAGAGAACCATCTATACCTGGGTGTGCGTAAATAATTTAGTCAGAGGAGGCTCCTCGCTATCGCCACTTATTTTACATCTTTGTATTCAATTCCTCGCTCTTTTAAAAACCCATTTGCATTATACGTCGATAAACTTACTCAGACATAATTATTGTTAATACTTTGTAAGTGTTACAATGTAAGGGTTCGAAAAGATGGCATACATCTGACAAATATAATTTGCTTTTGTATGACACTAAATACTATGTATTCAATTGTGAATACGTAATCGACGTGTGAATAATATGGCATCAAATCGCTTTTCAGACGTTCCATCAATCCCTAAATACCTGCTAACCCCGATGGATATGTCACTAGAAGATATGATGGACTTAGACAACATACTAGTAGAGGAGTTGCTATATTTACAGGCAAATGAGGAGACAAAAGCTAAATATTCTTGTGCTAACAAACTGAATTCTGGTTTTTAGTGAAGGGGGTAGCACCAAATCTTTTAAAAACAGCTGAAAAATTGCTTTTGCTTCCATTTCCAACAACATATTTTTGTGAGAAAACGTTTTCTTCAGCAAATTTTCTTAGGTCAAAACACCGCAGGCGACTTGACTTCAGAGAAGATTTAAGGATATCATCATCAAGTTATAGTACAGATATTGAAATATTAGAATCTAATAAGCAATTACAAGGTTAGCATTAATTACAGTTAATTTGAATTAAAACAAATAAATATCAAATTATTTGGAGAGAGGGTGGGGGGCCAAAAGGGAGATTAAACTTCATGAGGGGGGGAAGGCCAGAAAAGGTTGAGAACCACTGCTTAAACCCATCGGTTGTTGTAAGAATTTTCTATTACTACGCCTATAGCTGTCTGATGTGTATTCCATTTTCGAAGACGTAAATAATACAATAATATCAAGAAACCAAAAAGCTTCTTATACCAGTGAAGCAATTTGTTTATAATTGCCATGAAATGTGATTTTTCAAAACAAATCTATTCAGCAATTATTTCCCATTGACAACAGCCATACAACTGAATGAGTCGAACTATCGACAACACAGTCAAAAACTGAGTCGAACTATCGACAACATGCTAAATTCGAGCTAATGCATGCGTCCCAATTCGGTCATGTAATGTAGTAAATCTGTCATGGATATAGAGTATCCATGGTACCAGTAATAAAGGTAGTAAAACTGTCATACAACAGGTCTACATCTATACTTCTACGTACATCTAAATGTATACAGTAGTCAGTAGAACCCTATAAGAGGGGAGATCGGTCTGGCGAATCTCCTGATAACTCCCCATTCTATATTTATAATTTCAAATTCAAAGGGCTTTTAACTAGAGATTTTTAGTCAAATGTATAGCCACTTCCTCCAACGACTGTTTTTCAATGATATTTGATTATTCTAACATACCTTAAGGTTGTTGGTTGAAAAAAAGACAACAACAAAATTTGTAAGAAATTTTCTACTGACAAACCCAAAGGTTTATTTCGTCATAGCGATAAATACGTGTATCTTTTCCAAATCTAGCTCAAAAATTGAATATTCAAGAAATTTTATAGTAGAATTCCCCATCTATAGGGTAAATTCAATGGCATGAGACATAATTATCTCTAAAGTATGCCTCATTCCCCTATAGTGGAATCTATTAAGCGGGGCATCCACCACCAGAGATGGAACTGATCAACTTTTTATGACCAGTGTGCCCGACGTCCGTGAACTATTAAACTACGTACATTACAAATGGAATAACCTTATTTCGAGTTCCCAATTTCTTACTGTCACTCAAAATGGTTTAACCTGCCGTTTAGAGAGCAAGCAGTTACATCCCTGGTCTACACACTTAGATTGAAGACCATGTCGTACATTCTCTGTTTTGTTTAGGGCTAAAATGAATATTGCTATGTCTATTCACAGTAAAGCGATTAACAAATGCAATTTCAGTAATAATCGTACACCCCACAATGGCATTCAACATTCCTTCTGTGACCGCATTGTTTTAGCATCTTCTCGAAACTGACCTATCTAACCAAATGTTAAATTATATATTAGTATAGACCTCTAGTGAATGGATAGTGAATTGAAATTTATTCTCATTAACCTAACACACATTTCCTATAGAACATCCGACAATGGCCTGGAATGTAGTCCTGAGGAAATATTTGAGTTTCTAAAGTTTATACAATCCTTTACAACTACTCACTCCAATCAGTGTGTATGTTATTTATCCCATAAAGTTGTTACTCGTATTATTCTCCAATATCCTTCTCTGTTTACATTCTACAGAACATTTAGTTATACTTCTTCTCCAATTTTACCTTGTTCTACTTCTACTTTTACAGTATCCACTTGGAAACGAATATATTGTCTCCAAGTTTATCAATCCCTGTTGAAAATATGTCCTTCTAACTTGGAATTAAGGAATAATATTGTGACTTGTGTATATTCTCATAGGCACTGTATTATCAAGTCATCAACTGGTTCTAGAAAATTCGACCTGATATTATTGGAATCAATTCAATTACTTACAAAAGCTCTTTTACGTATTGTGAAACTAAATGCTAATGTTCTTACATATAAAAATTCTCAAAATTTGAATTTTAAAATACGGAGGATTTGCCATACTTTCATATTTTCATTTCCTTCTATCATTCTCAATTCAAATATCATGCAATATCCTTGCAATAGGATATATTGTTATGTTCTAATTTATTTACAATATAAATATTTGAATTTATTCGCATTCAAAAGAAAGAAACGATTAGAAAATATCATAAAATTCGTAATTTCAATCCACAGAACATTTATTTCACATTTAAGTACAAATATTCTAGATATTACTCAAACCAGAAAACTGACCTACAGACTACATATTAGGGATCGTTACATAAAGCTATTTACAAGCTTGTTATTACTCTATTTAGACCTCTTTAAATATAATTTAGCATACAATTCATTAGTTGCTATTAAGTTAGACAAAACTTGTAGTTTATTGTTGGAGAAAATTTCTTCATTATTAACTGTTGCATGTGACTACACTGATTATATTTCTGAACCGTTCTCTACAGCAAATCCTATATTCTATTTATGTAGTCAAGAAGATAAATGTCTATTCAGATTCATTTATATTCTTTATGAATTGTATTCTTTCCTTGACAAAAACTGTACAGTATCGCTGGAAAGTAAAAATATAATTTTTACCAAACTCCCAAATCCAACTTGTTTATTTCTAGCATTTCTAACTCAAACTGGTTTTGATCATGTACTTCTAATAGATTTGATTTCTTCTGGATTGAATTATATATTTATCAATTGCTTGACTAGTTTTCTAAGAATCTTACTTCTGTGTGATAAAAACAAAAAATTTATGGATACGAGTATGAATAATGATTTTATTTCTCTACATCAGAATCTTATAACTTATTACAGTATTGATGAGATAGATTCAGCAACGCTCAAGTTTGTAGATATGCTATCTCAATTGTATTTGTTATTTTCCAAACATCGTACAGCAGATACTGATAAACCTGTTAATATATTATTCATTATACTGAAAGAAATTATTAGAAAATATGGAATATCAGATTTTATAAGTCAATAATATTCTTATATCCTATAAAACAAGTAATAACGATTTGCTTTTGCTTTTCTGTAGGTTAAATACAATCTAGAGATATATATTTCATGAGCTAATACTTTAACTGGAAAATGACATAGCATGTCATGTTATTGTATCCACTCCGTTGCTGTTATATATATATGTACATTCGACTTGTTACCCATCTAAACCCTTACTCTAATGGTTTCTCTCCCTACTTCCCTCCTAAGCCTTCATCTAATCCAGTTTTAACCTCGCAATCAACCCCCGACACAAATTCCATCATCTTCCTACAACAGAAATAGGAAATATAATATCCTCCTTACAGTAATTGTATAGTACATACCTCTCTTAATTCCTTGTAATCAATTGAAAGATGACATCATCTCACATAACTGGTAATTGTATACTGTATTATTCGTTCGAACTCATTCATAAAGTATATATATACACCTACAAGTATATTAAATACTGACTTAATACATAACATAATGGCTAGTCTGAGTAGTCTCGGGAGTAAAGATATAGATATTGATCCGTTTATTTCACGTGTGCAGGAGGTACGTGTAGAAATACGCGATAAATTCACTAGAGCCCGTCATCATCTAGAAGCTAGAGAAACCGAACTTCTAGCTAAGTTAAAACAGGTTGAAGATGACTACACTGGAGAAGGGGTATGCGATAAGGTAAATCAGCTGAAAATCTCTAAAGATAATCTTATTTCAACCTTCAAAGACAATGAGAATAAAGAAATGCTCGATCAGAGCTTATCTCCAATTGAATCCAGAATAAAAGAATTAGAAACTAAGTTACAAACTGCTAAAGACACGTACAAAAGTATAGCATTTGATTGGGAGGATGAATTAGAATTGAAACTTAAAGATGTAGGTAAAATACTGCTTAACACTAAAGGTAGGGGTATACCGGATTACGGTAGCATAACAAGTCCAGTTAAAGTGTTCGGGAAGCACAGTAAATCTATACCTGATCCTGCTGTATTCGTTTATCCTGAGGGTTTAGCTGTTGATCCAGTAACTAAATATTTGTATGTTTGTGATATGGGTTTTAACCGTGTGCAAGTATTCAATTCTTCCTTCGAGTTTCTATTCCTCTTCAACGAGAAGATGAAAGGACCAGCTGGCATATGCATCAAGCAGGACAAAGTCTATGTAACACAAGTAATAGGGAACCATCTGAATGTGTATTCTACTATTGGAAAATTCCTCCAGAATAATGTAGCAACAGAATTCGGTTCCCCAAGAGGTCTTGACGTATCTGTTGAAAGAAAACGGATATACGTGAGTGATGGAGAGAATAACAGAGTCCAGTGTTTGAATTTGGATCTCAGCTTCCATTCATTTATTGATGAATTGTATAGGCCCGTTTGTGTCAAACTGATGTCAGAAGAAATCGCAGTATTGTGTCGCCAGAGTCCATGTTTGATCCTGTACAATTATTCTCATCAACCAGTAAGGGAAATGATTGCTTGCGGTGAAGATAATACAGTCAAACTGCCTATGTACATATACATTGATGGAGCATCCAATATTCTGCTTTCTGATATCGAATCTCATTGTGTTTTTGTGTTTTCTTACAAAGGAGAGTTGATCCATAAGATAGGTGAGGAAGGAGAGAAACGGGGGGAGTTCATTCATCCAACAGGTTTTACCATTGATCCTGACAACAGGATCATAGTTGCATCCCGTAACCCTACCAATTGTATACAGCTATTCTGAGCTACTAAGTTGTGTGTTTCTATTTACTCTTTGTTTAGTAATTATGTGGTCAGTAAGTTATGTATAAAGCCTTTCTCCCAATTGTATTTCTATTTTATGTGAGTTTCTATTATTCCATAAATTATTGTCTACTAACGGACTTCTCTTCCTTGATCGCTACGCGACAGCTAATTGCCTCAGGTTGAGTTTAAGTATTTCTTGATGGTTTGAGTCGCGTAGCGAATAACCATTAAGAAATTTAGTTATTTAATACTTAAGCTAACCTGAGGTATTAAGCTGTCGCGTTATTTTCCAAACATCGTACAGCAGATACTGATAAACCTGTTAATATATTATTCATTATACTGAAAGAAATTATTAGAAAATATGGAATATCAGATTTTATAAGTCAATAATATTCTTATATTCTATAAAACAAGTAATAACGATTTGTTTTTGCTTTCCTGTAGGTTAAATACAATCTAGAGATATATATTTCATGAGCTAATACTTTAACTGGAAAATGACATAGCATGTCATGTTATTGTATCCACTCCGTTGCTGTTATATATATATGTACATTCGACTTGTTACCCATCTAAACCCTTACTCTAATGGTTTCTCTCCCTACTTCCCTCCTAAGCCTTCATCTAATCCAGTTTTAACCTCGCAATCAACCCCCGACACAAATTCCATCATCTTCCTACAACAGAAATAGGAAATATAATATCCTCCTTACAGTAATTGTATAGTACATACCTCTCTTAATTCCTTGTAATCAATTGAAAGATGACATCATCTCACATAACTGGTAATTGTATACTGTATTATTCGTTCGAACTCATTCATAAAGTATATATATACACCTACAAGTATATTAAATACTGACTTAATACATAACATAATGGCTAGTCTGAGTAGTCTCGGGAGTAAAGATATAGATATTGATCCGTTTATTTCACGTGTGCAGGAGGTACGTGTAGAAATACGCGATAAATTCACTAGAGCCCGTCATCATCTAGAAGCTAGAGAAACCGAACTTCTAGCTAAGTTAAAACAGGTTGAAGATGACTACACTGGAGAAGGGGTATGCGATAAGGTAAATCAGCTGAAAATCTCTAAAGATAATCTTATTTCAACCTTCAAAGACAATGAGAATAAAGAAATGCTCGATCAGAGCTTATCTCCAATTGAATCCAGAATAAAAGAATTAGAAACTAAGTTACAAACTGCTAAAGACACGTACAAAAGTATAGCATTTGATTGGGAGGATGAATTAGAATTGAAACTTAAAGATGTAGGTAAAATACTGCTTAACACTAAAGGTAGGGGTATACCGGATTACGGTAGCATAACAAGTCCAGTTAAAGTGTTCGGGAAGCACAGTAAATCTATACCTGATCCTGCTGTATTCGTTTATCCTGAGGGTTTAGCTGTTGATCCAGTAACTAAATATTTGTATGTTTGTGATATGGGTTTTAACCGTGTGCAAGTATTCAATTCTTCCTTCGAGTTTCTATTCCTCTTCAACGAGAAAATGGAAGGGCCAGCTGGCATATGCATCAAGCAAGACAAAGTCTATGTAACACAAATAATAGGGAACCATCTGAATGTGTATTCTACTATTGGAAAATTCCTCCAGAATAATGTAGCAACAGAATTCGGTTCCCCAAGAGGTCTTGACGTATCTGTTGAAAGAAAACGGATATACGTGAGTGATGGAGAGAATAACAGAGTCCAGTGTTTGAATTTGGATCTCAGCTTCCATTCATTTATTGATAAATTGCATAGGCCCGTTTGTGTCAAACTGATGTCAGAAGAAATCGCAGTATTGTGTCGCCAGAGTCCATGTTTGATCCTGTACAATTATTCTCATCAACCAGTAAGGGAAATGATTGCTTGCGGTGGAGATAATACAGTCAAACTGCCTATTTACATATTCATTGATGGAGCATCCAATATTCTGCTTTCTGATTTCGAATCTCATTGTGTTTTTGTGTTTTCTTACAAAGGAGAGTTGATCCATAAGATAGGTGAGGAAGGAGAGAAACGGGGGGAGTTCATTCATCCAACAGGTTTTACCATTGATCTTGACAATAGGATCATAGTTGCATCCCGTAACCCTACCAATTGTATACAGCTATTCTGAGCTACTAAGTTGTGTGTTTCTATACTCTTTGTTTAGTAATTATGTGGTCAGTAAGTTATGTATAAAGCCTTTCTCCTAATTGTATTTCTATTTTATGTGAGTTTCTATTATTCCATAAATTATTGTCTACTAACGGACTTCTCTTCCTTGGTCGCTACGCGACAGCTAATTGCCTCAGGTTGAGCTTAAGTATTTCTTGATGGTTTGGGTCTCGTAGCGAATAACCATTAAGAAATTTAGCTATTTAATGCTTAAGCTAACCTGAGGTATTCACATACATTGGGTCAGAGATTTGCACTTCGGGTATGAATTTTTTCTAAAGTGAATATTTCACACCTTTTTGGTGATTAATCATATTTTCACTCATTTCTATGTAAATACAAAAGCAAGCTAGAGATTAGGTTTCAACATGTTGTCAGGGATTATTAGGTGCGCAAAGTCCGATTTTGAGATTTTCAGAATCTGAAAGTTACAAATTCACAGATTTTATCATATGAATAATCATATTTTCACACATTTTTGCATATTATTCAAAATCATGCTAGAGATTTCGTTTTAACTGTTAATTAGGGGTAATCGAGGTGTAGATTCTAAATTTGACACTTTCAAATCTATACTTACAATATTTATCATATTTTTCACATCATTTCGCGCTTATTTCAAATTCATGCTAGAGATTACGTTTCAATAGTTAGACAGGGGTAATTGTAGGATAATTATTCCGAATTTTACCCATAGGATTAGGGGATACAACATAGAATACATCAGGGGACGAATGATATTTGAAAATCCTGAAATACTACTTATAAAGTTTGATTATGCCCGTATTATATTATTTGTTAGAGAACCTATATTAAGTTATCCGCGCTTAAAGTGCGCGGACTCTTTAAAGTCGAAAACGTTTTATTATACCATTTTATTATTGTAAATTTGACAAAATATTTTTTACAAGCTGAGCAAGAAATTTTAGGAAAACTGTTTTCGACTGTTCTAAAGCGATCCTCCAAACTAACTTATTCCTTGATTTTCAGAAAACGGTCCTCCCACCAACTTGGTCTTATGGGACCATTTCTGCAAACATCCTTCATTTAATATTTTAATAATGCACACAATTAAATTATTAATATTTTGGCATTTCAATTATATCTGGCGATTTAATATTACATATCTCATAAATTGGTAAATTTAGCATGAGTTACCTGAGTACATGTCTTCTACTTTTCCTCTCTTTTCTACGAATATTCTCATCTCTTTATAACATAATTAATGACTGCGATGAGACATTCAACTATTGGGAGCCATTACATTACATTCTATTCTCTCAAGGACTACAAACATGGGAATATTCTCCAGTATATGCTATACGTTCTTATTTGTATATTATCCTACACGCCATTCCATTATACCCACTCCGTTACTATGTTAGCAAGATAGTATTGTTCTATTTCCTCAGAGTTTGTTTAGCCGTATTCTCTATCTTAGTAGAGAGCTACTTCATTAACTCAGTTCGTAGAAGATTCAGCACTTCTCTATCTCATACTCTAACTTTTGTATTAGCAGTCAATACAGGAATGTTTATATCAACTACTGCATTCCTTCCCAGTACATTCGCTCTTCAATTCGTAACTCTAGCATACACTGCTTGGTGGAATACGAATCTTAAATTATCTGTGTTCTGTATTGCTATTAGTGCTCTTATAGGCTGGCCTTTCAGTGCAGCATTGGGTTTACCTATTGCTATTGACATTATATTTATACAGCGTAGATTTAGGCTATTTGCTTTTATGTCAGCTGTGAGTTTATTAATTATTGGATCAGCTCTTATTTGTGTGGATAGTTACTACTTTGGTAGATTGGTATTCGCACCTATGAATATTATCCTATACAACATCTTCAGTAAATCAGGTCCCACACTATACGGTACTGAACCAGTAACTTACTATCTACTCAACTTACTTCTCAATTTTAACATAGTATTCTTAATCAGCTTACTATATCTACCAATAATATCTATTTCGTATATACTCAACATTAAGTCTCTTATAATTAAGAATTCTAATATTCTGTTATTGTCGTCTCTTGGTCCTTGTATCTGGTTGTTGATATTCTTCTCTCAGCCTCACAAAGAAGAGAGATTCTTATATCCTATCTACCCTCTCCTATCTCTCTACGGTTCCGTTGTCATTCACTATCTGGCTAATATATTCAGAAATACAAGAGTTAGACAGTTAATCACCGCGCTTTCTCTCATAATCTATTCCCTCCTATCTCTCTCCCGTATATCTATACTTGTTACTGGCTACAGAGCTCCTATTGTATTGTATTCACTGATACATTATTCATTCGAAGATATACCTGTATCTGATCCTAATACTGTATTGTGTGTAGGGAGAGAATGGTATCGCTTTCCGTCTAACTTCTTTCTACCATCTGGTAAAATTACTTTAGGATTTATGAAATCAGAATTTCGTGGACAACTCCCGCAGAAGTTTAATATAGACTCAAGGGAAATACCAGAACATATGAATGATATGAATTTAGAAGAATTAACAAGCTATACAGCTTACAATAACTGTGATTTTATTGTTGATATAGATACAGGAGATAATTCCCTGTTAGAACCTGACTTCATTAACAACACACAAGAATGGAAGCTTATATACTCTTATCCATTCTTAGATAAAATAAATTCTCATAGAATTTTCCGTGCTTTTTACTTGCCATTTATCAGTAGTAGTGATACGTATGTTACTTATAGGCAATATTATCTGTTAGGTAGAGTTCATAAGAATAATTAGATGTTTTGTATATATTTCAACTCAATAATTTGATACATATATACTTGATATTATAATTACTGGATACATAGGTTTATCAAATATATCTTGTCATTATTATAATACGTCAATATACTGGTTAAGTGATCCCTTATACTTTATTCTGAGTTAAAATTAATATTCTGTGTAATTAGTTATTATCCCTCGATAATAGAACTCCGAGCTAAAATACAAAAGCATGCTAGATATTAGATTTCAACTTGTTGTTACTTGTTAGATGTAATTGGACATTTTCAGAATCAGGGAGTTAGTAATTCACATAGTATCAAATGATTGATGATATTTTCACACCTTTTTGCATATACTTCAAAACGATGCTAGAGATTTGGATATCTACATGATTTATCAATTGATTTATTATATTTTCTATTTAATAATTTGGTTTTAACGACTAACGATTTGTTTATTGGAAGAAAACATTACCCACAAACCTGATTTTTTATAATATTGACTAATTTGAAAAATCTCAAATCACCGCCTGTGCCGACCTAATTTCCCTTAGGCCGCCAGATTCAACTTAGTTTGGTCCCACATGTCTGTTGAGAGAAAGTCTCTATCAATATTTAGAAATTTGGATATTCTGTTTACTTAATATTCATAAATCAGCAATAAATTTACACATGAAAAACTTGAAAATGCGAAATTCGGATTCAGCGTACTTGATTACCCCTATATGTCTGTTGAGCCCATGATAACAAGTTGATACCTAATCTCTAGTATTCTTTTGAATTTACATGAAATGTACGGAAATATGATTAATTACCTAAAAGGTGCTAAAATATACACATAAAATTTCAATTGCCAGGTGAACAACTAGATGTCACTACGAGTATACATGCCAATTCCCGAGGCTTAATCTCCATTTGTGTGATTCCCGTGCAAATAGGAGAGCGAACACATATATACCTACCGACTAAGAAAGTCAACCATTTTAGAACTGTGCCATTATACTATACTTACTATAGTTGGCACAGTAAAAACGTCAAGACTAGGGCATTAGTATCTTTCGATCAAAGATCGTACGATCGGGATTTATATCCTTTTCGAGGATCGGAGGAGGATCCATCCATCAATTTAATAAAGTAGTATTGATAATTTTCTCAAAACTATCCGATCCTTTCCAAATATTTACAAGTAATAGTTTAGGACGATTTGGATATAAAGAATAATCATCAAAATTGATGAGCAATTTCTAAGGTCAGTCAAATATATAATTACAAACCTCGGTTTCGACTGTACCATTAATGTTAACACCTCTCATAACATATACACAATCTACTGTTCTATAGTAATTACCACTAAATGTCTAGTTCTGATCTACTAAATACCTTCATTTGCAAGATCTACGATATTGGAGCAATCCAGTTCGGTTCATTCACCCTAAAGAGCGGTACAGTTAGTCCAGTGTATGTAGACTTCCGCCTGTTGGTCTCCTACCCTCCTCTTATGAAGGAGGCCTGTGAATTGCTGGGTGATATGATAGACAGAGAACTTCAGGGAGAATTCGATATTATGTGTGGAGTACCGCTAGCTGCCCTACCAATAAGTTCTGTCATTTCTACATCAAAATTGATACCCATGATAATGTGCAGACCGGAAGTGAAGTCTCATGGCACCGGCAAGAAGATAGAGGGCAGCTACAAGAAGGGAGACCGTTGTATCATGATAGAGGACATTGTAAGCAGTGGAGGTAGCGTAATGGGTGTAGCGAATGATCTGAGAGAAGCTGGATTGATAGTCTCTCACACAATTGTGTTATTAGATAGACAACAAGGGGCAATTAAGAATTTATCAAAACAGGACATGACAATACATGCTCTACTCAATATTGATCTTATTCTAGATTGTATTGAGAAATGTAAGAAGGCTCCACTTGAACAGATAGAGAGTGTAAGACTGTTCTTCAAACAATCTAGCTTTATACCACTTACTAAGAAGATTGTTAAAAAGACATTGCAGCATCGTAAAGAGGAGCTGAAACATCCTGTAGCTAAGAGATTAGCCGGTATTATCAGTGACAAGAAGACTAATCTAGTTCTATCAGCTGATGTTTCTACTTGTGTAGAGGTATTACAGCTGTGTGGTGAATTAGGTGATTACATTTGTATGCTAAAGCTACATACTGACTCTCTCAAGGATCTTCATAGCTCTCCTACATTCATACAAGAACTGCAAGCTTGTGCTGTGAAGAGTAATTTCCTATTGCTTGAAGATAGGAAACTAGCTGACATAGGTAATACTGTTACACACCAGTATGAGTTGCTGAACTGGGCAGATCTCGTAACTGTACATACTGTAGCAGGTCCTGGTTCTGTTATGGCTATTAGAAATGTTCTAATATCTACCGGAAGCTTAGAGAAGAGAGGTTGTTTGTTGGTTACCGAGATGAGTAGTGAGAGGAATTTGATATCAGCTGACTACGTGAAGGCTACAGTAGAGATAGCTAAGGAGTATAGTGACTGTGTGGTAGGATTGATATGTCAGGATGGAAGAAATAAGCCAAGCTCTCTATTGTGTCTAACTCCAGGTGTTAGGATAGATGCACATAGTGATAACTTGATGCAGACGTATACAAATCCTGATCAGGCCGTTAGAGAGAATGCTGCTGACTTACTGGTAGTAGGTAGAGGGATACTACAAGCTCCTGACAGAATAGCTGCAGCTAAACAGTACAGTAGTATAGGATATCTAGCTATATCTGCTTCTGATTAGAGTGATTTGATTTTGTAGATTGGGTACTCTTGGAGTCTTATGAAAGTGATTTATTAATTAGAATTAACATTCAAAATTATGATTATTTACACGAATTATATGGGCCATCGGAATAAGAGCTAATTCTAGATATAAGGCGCAAAATAATCAATGTAGGAATAAGACCTGAAATAATTCAGAACTGCTATCCAAATAGCGTACTGAAATGCTCATATTCTCCGATAAGGCCAATCTAGTTAGATAATCCAAGAAAATGTTCAATCTATAACATCCTTAGTGAGTTATAAAGACACTCGCCAACACGTACGGACGTCAAGGAAAGTTCTGGCCAACTCCCAGGCTCCACATCCAACGCTAATGCCACGAAAAGTCATCAATAAATTCAAGAGTACAAAATATGAGATACCACATAATATGTAAAATATATCTATTCCATGGCTATAATAGTAGTTTTAGGCCTTATTCCTACTTCAGCTTTGGGTCTTATTCCACATCCCTGAATTATATTATGATCATTATATTAATTCTGTTGTGTATTGTTTTACTAAGGGGTTTAAAATGTTAGAAGTTAGAATCACTCTAGTTTGATGTTAGATCGAGGAATTGGCTAATGGCTATTAATATTGTCTAATAAATTGTATTTATTAACACAAATTATATTATAAATATCGTTTAATAATGATATGTACACCTCAAATATTCCAAAACAATATTAAATTGCAATTGTTGTCTGTTTGTTTGTGTGTTTGTCAGTTGTCCCATACTCCCAGAAACTTGGTTTCAACGGTTTACTGTGGTAATCCACTACCCCGCGCTGATTCCGAATTTCGCACTTTCAAGTTATTCATATCATATGTAAATTAATTATTGTTGTTCCTTTGAATAAATTCAAGGCACGAAGTGCCGAGCTCAAAAACTAAGTGTTCGCCAAGCCATGCAGCATGAGCAAGCGAAGAACACTGGAAGATACAAATTTTTAGGCAGTATTGTGTAATTATCATTTTTTATCAACAAACATCAACTAGAATATTTGTAAAACATTATCCTTATTAGATAGAACAAAAATTGTTCCTAATTGTGAAATACAAATACCCAATGGATAAATTAATTCCCCTCTTCTATATCCTTTCTTCCCTATGGTGTGGATTAGTTCTCCTGAGGGAGAGAGTATCTTGATATCGTGACGGTAATAATCGGTAATGAGAATATTCCCTGCTGGATCCAAACAGAAGAAGTATGGATACCATACCATCCCATGCATCTCTTGAGAAATGCATGAGTTTATCAGGTGTCCGCTTCTCGAGTAGAAGTGGACACAATGTGGGTTCCAGTCTAGCACTAGGATGCTGTTTAGAATTACTTTTACATCTACAGGAAACCTTAGCTCTTGAGTACCCAAACTATTTAAGAATTTAAGTTCTTCTGAGAAAACAGAAACTCTGTTATTGTTACTATCAGCTACATACACGTCTCCGTTATAGTCTTTACAAAGTCCACGCGGACGGCATAACTTTCCCTCTGCTGATCCTTTGAGACCAGCCCTCGCTAGCTTGAAATCACAGAATTGGAACAAAGCATTATGAGAAAGGTCCGTAACGAAGACATGATCCTCTGTTACTGCTATACCACATGGGTCCTTGAGTATGTCTTGCCCAAAATTAGTGACGAAGTTTCCCTCAAATGTAACAACTTGTATACAACAGTGACCCAAATTAGCTATGTATACCAGCTGATAAGGGTCATATATAGCTAGACCTCTAGCATCATATAGTTCGTTGTTAGCTCTCCCTTTCTTCCCTACAGCTATGACAGGCTGCTTCTTGAGAGAATAGTTCAGTACCCATTCTTCCACTTCAACATACTTACGAGTAGCTTTTGAATTCTTTGATTCGTTTATCGCCATTGTTTATTGGAGTTTAGTTTGTTACCAGTTTGAATTAATTACTAATACAGACTCCATTTTATATACTCCTTTTGGAGAATACCAATTGAGGTCGATGGTTGCTAAGGTAATCACTTGGTGAAGTTATGTAATTTAAGTTCTTCTAAGGAAATACATACTGTGTTATTCTTACTACGGTATCAATTACAAACACGTCTCAGTTATAGTCTGTACAGAGTCCATGTGGGTAGAGAAGCTCTACTGCAATGCCCTGTTGTCTTGTTCAAAATTTGTGACGAAGTTTCCCTCAAATGACCAACTTGTATCGACAGTTAACTATGTATATCAAATTATTATTTCATAAATAAATAATAAAAATTAATTAATAATAAATAATCAATCGATCAATTAAATAAATTTTGGGTTGTTATCAACTCATTTTCTTGAATAAATTGAATGAATTGAATGAGTTGACAAAGCAAATCGGGCTTGGAGGTATGAAAAGTAGGTACATTATCTGTTCCAAGAATTGGAAATCATCTAGGGAAACGATGTAACAATGTATTTTGCTCCAAACAAAACAACAATGCATCAGCTATAATATTTTAAACTCACTAATACATCAGTTATAAAAATGAGTTGGTAAAATCAACACACATTATTTTGAATGAGCTGAATGAGTTGGTAGACAAAAAAAGCTATTTTGCCAACTCAAAAAGAATTGATACAGCCCTGCGGAAGTAAATAAATAAATAATTACTAATTATACGTTCTTCTTGTAGCGAGCAGATTTGTGCAAATAATTGTTCGTCTGAACCATTCGCATTAACGAGCTACCACTGTATAGTGATCGCATATATCAAATCTGAATGGAGTATCGTGCATCAATCGACCGAGTTCAGTAATTCGGCCGAGCTGAGGTCAATTTACGGACGAGTTCCTATTTGGTGAAAAATACTGAATTTGTGAGCAAAATATTCCCTCAATGGTAGTGTATGCTATTAATCACAATATTTCCACTTTGTGCTATTGCAAACCTTCAGCACGGAAATGTTGATAGCGACTATGATAAATTGTAAGACAGTGATGAATACATGGCTTTACTCTATGCATTTGGATCATCCTCTTTATTCTCACTAATTATATGACGTAACAATAATAGAAATCCAACTCTATAAACATTGATGATTGTGTTATTATTATACCATGAATTAAGGGAATATTAAATCCTCGGCCAAATCGGCGAGGATCGGCCGAGACAGAGTACTCGATCGATTCAAGGTATTGTGTGAGTTTCAACCTTCTCTGAAAAACCCCGAGACTTGGGAATTGATCGATTAGCAAATATTTGTGATGGCGCTCGTGGTACCTTCCGTCCCGATAATATCACCCCCTGGAACAGATTACTATCAGATTCACTTTAATATGAGATGTACACATCAAATTTACAAAATAATCATATTTGGCATATACAAATTAACATACTATATTACATCAAATTGCTTGAATGAATTCTGGTCTCTGGTTATAATGACGGGTAAGCTAATGTTTCTCTGTACCTTACCATTAACGGTTTCGTCAGCCAATCGTTTATATATTTGTATTTATATTGATCTCTGATAATCTTGTACACAATACCAACACAAACAAATAAATACACAAATGCTAGCATTATTTCAGCCGTCATTACTACGATGTATTCAATAAATGTCAATGTGATTCTTATTAAGAAAATGATATCAATATATGAAGTAGAGATTGTGTTACCCAAGCTTAAAGACAAAATGTCCAATAAAGTATTTCGGTAAATTAAGATACTAAACACTGAATCGACTGACAATAAATATCCACAAACCAAATACAGTAAAAATATGGTAGTAGTGAAGATTTGAGCATACTTATATTGTTTGACAATTCGACGTTTCTTTCGATAGTCATTCCGTGTATAATGTAAACGAGATTCTTCTCTTCTACCTTTCAATAAAAGATAGAATTTGTGATTGCTAGAAAAGTAGATATAGAAATCAAGGATGTTGAACAGGAATGATATAATCTTTGCAAAGCCTAAGGTAAAGGTAATACAACTTAGTATTAATATTAGACATGATCTGAGTAGAATATACAATAAATAGCCTTTGATCCAATTTTTATATGGAATATTTAAATATACTCTCCTTAATATGATCAAAAGTAAAGATGTTACAGTAATTACCAGACCCGGGAATATTAAGGCAATTACCAAGATAATTTGACGATAATTTGTGACGACAATTTGACTAGATGATGATTTGTTAGATCTCTTTAGGTCTAATTGACAGACCGCATCTATCCCTGAACTTACACTGCATGATAATTCTAATACAGCTAAGATTAAGAGGAATGTATACACTAAATTATCTATCTCCAGATTCTTCTTAACTTTTGCAAGGTCAACTGGTAGAATTGTTGAAGATGGGACATTTCTGATTTGAATTCTAATTTTGTATTTACGATAAGCCAAATAGCAAACAATGAACAGTAACATGACCATATATGGTATTACTATGACGGGAGACAATTCGACTAAGAGCATCAAGAAAGGCATTTTACTGATACTGATATTATACTGGAAATATATTGATGTCCTTTAAATACCGTTAAAGTTAGTATGAAAACCATTAATTTTAATATTCATAGAATCAGATGTAGTTCATGAACCATTATTTATGCTAATTATAAGAAATGTTATCATTTTACTCTGGTAAAAGATATTATGTAATATTCACATATCTGACAAATCATTGCTAGAAAGTTAATTTGGGAAATTTCCAAAATACTCAAGTTATAATTGAACCCACTGACTTGTTAATTGTTAATTTTCAACAAGTGTTGAACCACATCAATAATGGACATACAAATTTCAAAAGATTTTTGAGCAATATTACTCAAACTATTACTGATATTCCTGATTAGTTAGAAGAATAGCGGAATTTTTGCCGCCGGACTAGACTATTAGCATGAGAGACTATTGACTAATTGATTATTTATTTTGTATTATTGAAGAAACATATATTTTAGCTGGAAAATTAGAAGAAGGTAAATTAAATCGCGATGTTCCTAAAGTATACTATCGTATCCGATTTTCGAGCTAATAAAATGCCAATATACTGGTGTGGAATCAAGGAGATATTAAATAGGTATACCCGCATCCCTGAGCTAGTCTGCTATTGCAAATAAAACCTTCCCCAATATCAAATTTTGTAAAAATAGACCTGATACTACCTAATGGAATTGTGTTTCAAACAAATAAGTTTGTAGGGCTGCAGACTCTAATTTACAGGCGACGATATCACAACTCAAAGAAGATTTAGCAAACCTATGCCGCAGAGTATATATGCACTTTTTGTATGGTTCTATTTCTGGCAGTGACCCGATTAACCGGCGGCTCTATTAAACGGAGTCTACTGTACAATATTACATAATTTAGCAGTGCTGTTCGGATTAGCGAGGGTGTACATATATAGCAATCAAAATATTTGATAAGCCCCTACTGGATGCACATGTACATGGCCACACTATAAATTTATTGTTGATCTATGAATATAAAGTAAACAAATCAGCCAAATCTCAAAATATACGTACAGGTTTGCTCTAAACGGCTACACAGGAGTAATCCAGTACGCTGAATCCGAATTTTCAAGTTTCTCATATGTAAATTTAATATTTTTTATGATATAATGAAATTAACTAAATCTAATTTGCCTAAATACGGCCCCATAGGGACCGCCAATTTGGAACAAAAAGTATACCATATGGCGCATAGCGCGAGTTCATAGCGAAGCGACTAACCAAAGGCTCGTTACAATGAATATTACATCATCTTCTCCGTTACAATTACAATTTCATTACTAAATCTTTTCACATGTTACAATTACGTACAATTACTTTTCAATTACATTACTCAAGGTTGGATTTGGTGATAGTGTTATAATAAAGTCTTGAGTCTGCGTCGGGCCGGGACCGAAGACTGTATTGCAGAATATTAAAAAGATGTCTCAACGGAAGAATACGACCCATGTGCTAACATTTTGTATGTGATTTTGTTAAAATATTAAGGGGCTGTTCAAACGTACATAGCGCAAAATTCCTTAAATGTTTACCCCCTTCTCTGTGTCCCTCCTTTTCACCGTTTTGTAATACAAAAGAATGGGGCTGTCACACGTCGCATACCACCAACCTCCCCTTGTAGCGTTACGTAACGTTTGAACGGCCCCTAAACAACATAATATCTTTTATTTTAGTTTAATAGCAAAGATAATGTTCGAGTTTATCAGGAATTTCACCGATTTCGAATGTGATTGTTACTGGCAAATATCAGAACCGCCTCGAATGACTGTATGTAGGATGTCTTTACACATTATCAATTATGGGAATACAACGACCATTTTTCAATCATCTCTCAATGATCCAGATCAACATATTCATGCTGAAGAATTTGTACTTGATCACATATACAGCAGAGTAGAGAGATTACATTCTTTAGGTAGATTACCTGTTACAGGAAATACTGAGTTCCATCTAAGCATCAAACTAAATAACAGTTCATGTATCGACTGTCAAAGTTATATATATCAAATAATTTCTCAAATCCAAGGTTTATTGCGTGGAGAATTGATTTTTCTTAATCTTTTTTTCTCGCATTTCTATCTTGGCCATTTAGACTATGAACAAGCACTAAAAGAATACAGCAACTGGATTATAAAATTAGTCAAATCGGGAGTGATCATCCGGCTATATCCTATTATTGTATGTGCAATGGTACCGAGAAGAAGGAATCTAACATATTCTTATGTAGAAGACAGCCATTATTGGGACAGTAA
Source organism: Oopsacas minuta (assembly GCA_024704765.1). Lineage (NCBI taxonomy): Eukaryota > Metazoa > Porifera > Hexactinellida > Lyssacinosida > Leucopsacidae > Oopsacas > Oopsacas minuta. The sequence goes on along the minus strand of JAKMXF010000066.1, from coordinate 136,303 downwards.
ACTTAAAGAAGACTTCAGGGAACTATTGAACAAAATCGAGTATGTAATCAGTAGTTGGAATATCAAGACAAGTCATGAATTTTTCTTTGAGACAAATGCTATTCACCAAGCGTCACATACATGGGATAACCCACATTATATTTCAATATTCCCAAATTATTTTGATTAAATAAGTAACTATTTAGAGCTACCAAAAACTTGACTATTTTTTACTTATTTATTATGTGCTTTTGAAGCTTATTAATAGTATATGATTCCCAATATTAAAATTTCAAATCATTTACTTTAGTGAAAACTTATATGAATGGCTCAGATATACTAGTACAGCTTTTTTGTATTAGTTTTTCTATCTTCGAGGAAAGGCCATTTCTTCGGATTAATGAACGTCACCTTTTCGAATGAGGCTATGTGGTTTTTGTATTACAAAAACCTACACTATACTATAGCTCAGTATATATAAGGAATCTCTAATAAGAAGAATCTTATTTAATACACACATCAATAAATAATAACATGAAAACAATAAATAATTGATAAATATATTTAAATAATATAAGAGAGAAACAGAGTTTCAATTCGAAAAGTTATACGTTAGTAGAAAAGGTAAGTGAAACTTAGGAATTACTAAATAGAGCTAGTAGTAGCAAATTATATGTAATATTTATTTAGTTATCATATTTGGCTTTCTTCGCAGGCATGTACCGTGCTGTTGATGAGGCAATCTTATCTTTCTTGTAAACACCTGCAGAAGCTGGTGCAGCTGAAGCTACTTTGGAGCTCTGAGTTTTCTTGTATTTATAAAATTTTTGCTTTTTAAAGCTCTGAACTTGTTTCTTGTAGGATTTTTGGGAAGGTTCTGCAGAGCTTTGGTCAGGTTTATTGTAAGTTTCAGTGGGGATAGTGTAGCTTTGAGTTGCAGCTATATTAGTTTGGAAACCTTTCCGTGGTTTTGCTTTATGATGGTAGAACTCAGGATTTATCGTTAGTTTAGAAAGGTGAATAGACACACCTTTTGGATATATCGAGAAAAAATGAGGATCATCCCAACTAAATAATCTCATGTAAACTTGATAATCTTTTCGAAAGAATTGGTGACTTATCGAGACATGAAATGAACCTTCTCGATCTTCAATATCGGACAGTAATTCCCTGAAATTGTCAATACAATCCCTACCGAATTCAACCATTTCATGAACCTGAGATTTTGGAAAATCTTCAGGTTTCTCAACCATTTTATAGACAACAAGTGGACAAACAATGACAACAATTTTATTTTCAACCAATTCCATGATCCAATCGCAAAACTGTTCGATTCCTTTATCACTCTTGTTATACAGATTTGAGAAAAACATAATTAGTCTAAAATGTACTCGAGGAATCATGTTCTTGATTTCCAACAAAAGTTCTATGAGTGGATCTTGACATCTGGCGCATGGACTATTATTAATCCGCATAATAACATCTAACACTGCAGAATTGTCTAGTGGGATAAAACGTAGTTTTGTGTCTAATTCTTCTACTACATATGTAAGTGCTGTTAATTCAGCATGTTCCTTTTCATGAGGTTTTGAGTATCTTGTACTCAATACTTTATCTTCATTTTCACTCCTTAGACAAACTGCTATTTTACACAGAGTTGTTGGTTTGTCACAATTCAGCCAAAAGTAACCCCTTTCAAACTCTGTGAAATCAGTGATATATGATAGCATCTATTCGCACCACACACTATTAATATCTAATATCTATAAATAAGTAAAGATATTACAACAGTTTACTCTATTATTATATGAGTCAATAATTAAAGTGTAACCGTAATCGGATGTTCTATTATTTGGGTTTGTAACAAAAGAAAAGGCTTGATAAACATTTCATTATTATATACAAATATTTTACCGACATAGATCGCAAATAGAAAATAGAAGACAGATTTTGACATTTTCTACTTCTTCGTATTCTAATATACCTTGTATGAGGTGTTTGAACATCCACAGATTTGTTTATGAATTAACAGGCGAATCTACTCAATCTAGAGCTTTTTCATTTTACTGTGTTGTATTGTAACTCTGACAGAATCAGTGCGTGTGTCTATGACCCTTGTTCATATATACAAACTTGCTAGTGGTAATTGCAATGCATCAACCCTGAGTCATGTATCTGTGCTTTAACTATAATAATCTAGTAAGGTTTGTACGTTAATTGCTCTATATCGCTAATATCAGAGGTATTTCCTTCCTCATTCTGTCAGATGCAAGAGTTACAATACAACACAGTACAATGAATAAAAAATATTAAGAGAGTAATGCAGCAAAAATACATCTTATTCTTATAACAATTTGTATTCACCTCAGTACAGTTTGTATAATAAACATAATAATTGTTGTTGTTCGTATATTTGTAAACTAGTTATGTAGACTTGGTTAAATTTAGATATTTGTAGTTCATTCGCGTATGAGAAAATCAATTCTGATTGTTAAAGGAATACAAATTACATGATATCGGAAGAGGATTAAGAAGAGAAATAAGATTTAATTTACATAATAAATTCACAAATTAAAGATGTATTCTCATGTCTAAACATTCGATACAGTATATGTCTCCATCACTACATACTTCTATCCATCCACTCTTTGCAGTATACGTACTTCTGTCTATAACTTTGTACTCTGACTTCATGTCTCCAAGTCTACCATAACGAATTCTATAAAATAGAAATTCTCTTATATAATCTACATAATCTTGGTTGCCTAGCATTGTTCCACTAGCGAAAATAACAAGTGTAGTAGCATACAATCCATGCCCTAGCTTACCCCACGGATGTTGTCCCACTACAACATCTGCTCCAGCCATCGCGAGCTTTCTACTCAAAACATCATTGTACCGGCTGTCAGTTGACACACCCCAGTTCATACTCACTACTACAAGTCTAGCACCTTTAGTACGAATCATTTGGATATCATAAAGTACGATATTTGAGAAAACAGCTGGTTGATGAGTCAGATCCGTTGTCATAATCTCACATTCCTTTAGTGCACAATAAGCTAGAACTCCTACCTTGATGCCTTGTTGAGTGGTTAGCATTCTCAAAGGTTGCGCTTGCTCCTTCGTATGTAGCACAACATTCTCAACAGGTACTATCCCAGTTAGTTGTATACCAGCTGATTCAGCTTCTCGTGTAATTTCTGGTATCAATGGCTGTAAAGATCTGTGCAATATTTCAGGTGCTGAGAGAGATATAGAACTAATTCCAAAACCTCTCAACATTTCAAATTGATTTTTACTCAGAAACAAGCGAATATCACTCCCATTTAGTTTATCTACTTCTTCTATGTTGCCAACAACGTGAACCAAGTCGTTAGGAGTCAATATATCCTTCAGGAGTGTTAAGTTACGAGCTAGCTCCAGTTTGTACTCATTTGAGCTACTAGACCTATCAATGAGGAATATAAGAGCTCCAATGCCTAACGTAAGATAATCTACTGTAATATTTCTATTTCCCTGTCTCAACCTCAACAAATTGTTGCATGTATATCTGTTAGCTCTTAATGCAGGTGGAATACTCCAGTTATCTGGGAGATCCCATTCATTGTGTTCTTCTATGTGTTTTTGTTGGAGCTCAATCTCAGGCAGTTTTCTGAAGTGAATAAACACAATTACCAATATCATTGCTAATGTGCAAGTGCCTACCAATTTAGTAGCTCTTTTCCTTGGGAAATAATATGGCATGTTGTTACTTGAATTTTGTCTGTGTTTGTTATTTGAACGATTTGGGGTTATTACTGGGGGACTGATAAATTATTTAGCTGGCTTTCGAAGGGTCACATATTGTATTGTCAGGACATCATAATATTATGGTTCCGTTACAGGTGACTAAAGCAATCTTGTGTTTGTAAAAGACTGTAAAATTTAATTTTGTTGGTAGAGGGTGTGTTTATTTTGAGTCTTGTCAGATGGAGTCGACTGTATGGTGGAATCTGACTAAATGGGGAACCTGAAGATCGGATGAGATATTCTTTGTCTATTATGTACTTATTTTTGCTGATTTAGCATGCCTGGGGTAATATGTATGCACATATGCGCAACTAGGGCCATTTTGGGTGGGCATATGCCCACCCAGATTTGACTCCACCGTAATACAAAAAGTATAGGGCGGGTAGGCATAACGTCATCTTTTCCTACCCTGACTCATGGGCCTAGTTGCGCCAATGTGTATGCATATGTTTCCAAAAACTGCCGGGTCACGTCTTGTCATCCTTGAGCATATTTCTATTTTCATAATTGCGAAATTGCTTCGTTTTTTTGCATAACAATTTCGTTTGAAATACTAAAGAAGGCGGAACATTCGAAGCAACATTTACTTGAGCTAGGCCAATCGAATAAAATTTTTGTATTGGAATATGTACACGTTTTTAAATTTGCCATTAAAGCGTAAAGAATGAATAGTCGCCAATTTTGGAAATTGCAGTTCCGATATGCGTACATAAATTTATGACCTAAAAGTAAGATTGTTTACGTATCGGCATCTCTCTCCAGGGGAACTGCAACTCGATAGAAATTTTTGCTAAAAACCTGAGCATTTATTTAATTTACAATATTTTAGTGATACTAATATCATGCAGAAGTAGTATTACATTCTATTTAGAGCAAAATGATTCAAATAAACTCATTAAGTGTGGGGATACATCATCTTATTTGATTCACAAATACGAAGAGGTTCCTAGCAAGTGATACAAGTTCTTGGTAAATCCACAAGGAATTTGCTCGAGTTCTACTTTAAAATGATGACATACAGATTCATAGTCAACTCCGTTTAATTGTGATACGTTGGTCATGTTCTATGGGTTGGTTTAAATTCTTGGTGTAAAACTATCCCAAAAAAGCAGAAATCAAGAATTTTCAAAAGGCAATTATGTAATCGTAAAAACATTAGTAAACAATATAATAAGTAACATAAGATAATGTTTACTTCTTACAAATTTATCCTGATGAACTGTGCTTTACATATCTAAAAATGAATCACATACAAAAACCATTGGAATAATTATTGAAATTATCAATTTCTTCATCAGAAGTAGACAACTCTTCTAAGCAAGTATCTGAATTATTCTCTTCTAGATGCAATTCTGGAGCTAATCCATCCGTATCTCCCAGGCTTTCCTTTCCTATGTTTCGCTTATATCTAATCCTTTTGTTGCCAAACCAATTGTTAATCTACAGAATAGAACTTATTATACTACAATATGGACTCAATATTCGGAATTTAGGATCATTTTTACCAAGAGTACCGTAAATCGAGTTATATTTCCTATGTTACACGAATCACGAAAATATTTAATTTCCAGATCTACAGTACTTTTCTTTCATAATTAACAAGTGAGATACTAACCTGTGATAACGTTATTTTACACTGAATAGAAAGGTCAGCTTTGACTTCTTCACTAGGGTATGGGTTGTCAAGATGAGAGTAGAAATACTCATTCAGAATCTCAGTAGCTTGCTTATTGAAACTTCTCCTCAGTTTTTTTGAGGGTCTTCCGTCAACGAAATTTTTCTTAACTCGTATGACTGCCTCTTCGACATTAGTTCTCAATTGTAGAAATATATATTGAGTTCTCTCATTGGCTCCTTTGACAATATCATCAATCATGTATTGTGGCGGCATAGGGATACATTTCGGCTGATCTTTAATAACACTTAATATTCCTAATGAGTACTCGTCAGACAAATGTTTCAAGTTTCTATGTTCAATATCGTACACCTATAGAGAACAAATCGGGGCGATTATTCTTTTGTGGCAATTTTTCGTATGAATATTTTACAAGTTTTGAAAATACAACTGATTTTGGGAATCTCACGACATTATTCAAATACTACACAAAGAAATGTAAATAGCATTACGAGATCCCAATCCCATATATTACTCATAATCTCATCGTATTGATCAAATTTCCTTACCTGTTTAATTTTATTAGTTTTAGCTTGATACTCGTCAAAACAATCCCGACTACTATCTGAAATTTCTTCTATGTTACTAATGTGTTTCTGTTCAAAGAGATCCTCCAGTCTATTCAGACTCCCTCCAATCCCTGAACTACTTTCCGTAGGCTCCAATGAATCGGTATTTTCAAATTCTTGCTCAGCATATAGCTCAGTTAATACTTTATAGATTACATCCGAAAAGGGAGATTCTGAAATAGTTTGTTCAATGTTCTTCGGGTCAGAAAGTGTGATTTGAGTGCATTGCATTAAAATATCGGCTTCCTCACGCCATCTAGTTGGGCTTAAACGTGGCTGATTGTCTATAGTTAATGGAGGCTGCGAGAAATCAATGTTTGACATTTTGCACTATTAAATTATTTTAATATATACACAGTTTAGCTGCAAGTCGATATTTTGCCAATTCAACTATCTATTTCTCTTTATATGATTTGTTAGAGTGCATTAGTTTGTAGATGCATATAGCTCCGCTTTCAAGGTTATACTTTATGTATAACTTATATTAAATAAAACAGTGTTTACCAAATCAATAGCGACTAAGATAAATGTGTTAGAGAATATTTGCAATATTTCTTTTGTAAATACCACAAATAAAGTATGCAGACTAGAGCAGAAAATAACCAATTTATTCTGCTTAATTAAATTACTGACACAATATTCATTAGGTAGTTTTGTCTAAAAAATAACGTAACTACAATGAATGTATATTATAACTATGTTTGGGTTACACTGCTCCAGTATTCTGCAGCCTGGGGTCCGCCATAGACTACTATAATACAGATAAAAAAGTAGCCGATCAACGAATAAAATAGAGGCCAGGGGCCTTATTAACTAAAATTCTAAGAATTATTCTTAACTTAATTCTAAGTGTATTTCTAAGAATAATTCTAAGAATTCATGAAATATTCTTAGTTTTCGTTAAGAATTCTTAACTTGGCTATACTTAACGGATTCTTAGAATAATTCTTAGAATTATTCTAAGAATTAATCTAATTCTAAGAATTTGACTTAAAGTTAAGCAAAATTCTAAGAATTTGACTTAAGAATTTTAGTTAATAAGGCCCCAGTTTTCCAGATTATACAGTTCTAGAATTTTTCTATCAGAATAATTAAAAACACTAGATATACACCCATGATAACTATTCCTATAATTATCCAAATATTCATGAGATTCCATCTAAATTATTTAAAAGACATATATTGTAGACAAAAATATGATTAAACTGTATTTAACGAGTCCGCTTCGCTTGCTCGAGTTACACGGTTGCGGATTCAGCATGTTCAATACATTTAGTGAAGTTTTATTGAATTCCATTTACTTCCTTGATAAACACGATAAATACATAGTTATGCGACAATTTCAAAATTGCATACCGTAAATCTTTTCCTTGACAACGGGCTTATAAACAGACAGACAAACATATTCTTACTCATTGAAATATATTTTAACCAAACACTATCAAATTTATATTCAGAAAATATACAGTAGACTCCGCTTAACAGGGTCACATTGGGACCAGGCCATTTTGACCAAATTAAGCGGAATAAAGGTGTTGGCCCGATTAACCAGAGTAAATTAACACTATTTGTATGGTTCTGTTTCTGGTCAAGTGACCCGATTAACCAGTGGCTCTATTAAGCGAAGTCTGCTGTATTAACATTCTATTATTATCTGTTGGGGATGTTTGTTAAATCTCGATTCTATAAATTATGTATACTTAAACTGTTTATGCAATGTTGCTTCCCACTTAGTGTATTTGTAGCTACGTATTACTGATTGGCGGTAGAGCAGGCAAGTTTGCAGTAGTTATTAAAATGGCGATGGCCGGACCAGTTTTCTGAGCTTGCTATGCTCCAGTTAAGGCCACTGTTAGTAGTTGGAAACATGTTTCAGCTCCACCGCCCGCATCTGAGTTGGCTACCGCACTAATATTGTCATTATTGTCATTATTTCACCATTTGCTTAATGTATTTCAACTACAAGTCTACAAGATATATAAACTAGTTAAAGTACAATAGAAGTATCTTTTTCATAGCCTAGCCTATTCTCATATCAAATTTGACTTTAATAATTATAATATTTTTATGAATGAAGTCAATGAACCAATTTTCCAGCTGATGCCTCTCTAAATAATGAGATAATGATAATGAACCGCCCGCCGCATGCATGTTCAGGTGGCTCTAATGTGAAGCTGAAACAAGTTTCTCATTAACAGTGGCCTAATGTGTATTTTTCATCTATATTTAACTGTAAGAGATTCCATTACTTCGCTGATTAAACCATTAGAAATTTGCCTCTTGGTTGTCAGATATGATCACCCAGTTATCCAATTTTTGCTTCATATCCTTCATATACGTACGTGTACTACTTATACAAGCTACATTTTCTACATATTATTGCTAATTAAATAAATGTTTGCCAACCTTCAGGTTGAGTTTCTGCCTCCAGATTGATGTAGACAATACACCTGGTGTTTCGAGGTAGATTAAGATCATTAGAAGTTATTCAACATAACAGAATGTAATCCATTCTCTCTCTTTCTATCTGAAATATAGATCAATAATAATGTTAATATCTATATCTACTTCAAATACTTATGCAAATTTAACCTCACTAAGTACAAACCAATTACAATTCACCACTTTGTAACTACATACATGTGCTTGTGTAGTCACATTGATCAATTAATTTCAAATAGTTTAGTATAATTGGTTCTATATTCTAGTAATTTGACTACTACTAGTTATTGATTGAGGGATACCTGTGATTAGATTTGAGTCCTAGAGCCAAATCTTGAAATTAAATGAAGCTAGTAGTAAACCATCGATTATCTGAACTTCTATTACCAGATATCTCGGGTTTCAGAACATAATGACATTTAGTAGTTGGTGGAAATTGTTCAAATTCTATTTAGAGGGAAGCTTCAGAAGCAGGACTGGAGGAGTATGTATATTATTTGAAAGAACAATTCAGATGGTACTTATTTCTTACGTCCCACATTATCTCGCATATTTACACTGTAAAATTTATATAAGCTCTGAATATTCAACAGATCAGACGAGGTTTCAAAAAACCGGCGTCGTAGATCTCATCCAGAGTACTAATCAATAAATTTAATTAAGAGTGAATTGGGGAATAATCTATATTATTATGAAATTGCAATTTTTGTTTGTTTGTTTGTTTCTCCGTTGTCGAGTAAAGGATTTATGGTACAGGCAGCCCTCGCCGTTCGCGGTTTCGACTATTCGCTGTTGATATTTTGTGTTTTGTCTGTTATCCGTACCGTGTCTCATTTATTTGTGGTTTTCACTACACACTTCAGCAATTTGACAGAATATTCTGCATATTTTTCTAACTATTTCCTATACAGTAGAACTCGGATAAGACGTACCCCCTCGGGAAACAGAAATTAGTACGTCTTAACCGAGTGTACGTCTTATCCGAATATGTTTGCATTACAAATAATGATGACTGATATTTTGGGATATAAGAAATAGTACGTCTTAACCGAGTGTACGTCTTAAGCCGAGTACGTCTTATCCGAGTTCTACTGTACTTTCTATTACCATCATATGTATTTTCCCCATTAGCATTATAAATATCATTTAACTCACTACTTCAAATACTGTAGCTTTTATGTGTGTTAAGACTATTTTTCAAAAGCAAAGTTTTCTATTCTTTGCCCAAAGGCTACCAAGTATTAAACTCTTGATTTTCAACTCAACTTGTGAATAGACCCTATAATTTAATTCGCTATTATCTATTATTGATTTTGTGTTTAGTAGCACTATGCGTGTGTTGTCCTGAAATCTATGAACGTAACCCCACTATTCTCATTAAGCTTTAGTCTCGTCGTTCGCGAATTTGTCGTTCACGGCAATTTACAGGAACGTAACCCCCTGGAACGGCGAGGGACACCTGTATGCTATTTTGAATTGAGATGTCGCATAACTATGTATTTGCCGTGTATACCCAGAAAGTTAACAGAAATGAATATAGCTTGACTACTTAAATATATAGAATATGCTGAATCTGATTTCACACTTTTGAACTAATCATATAGAAATTTATGTGTTGTTTTTTATGAATACAAAGTAAAGAAATAATTGGAATCTTTAAATATACGTAGAGATTAGCTCTTAACAGCTGCAATGAGGTAACAAATTCCGCTGAATCCGAATTTCCTTTCAAGTTTCTATTCAGTCAAATTCCATCAGATTCCACCATCCAGTCAATCCCTTGGTCCAGTATAAATATTTATACTAATGGATTTTATTCATTAATATTCGAAATAAGTACCCTATTCCTTAAATAGTAGTCCCCCCCCTGAGGATAATATGACTAAATCTTAGAATAAGTTTACCCTCAATTTACTCAAAGCGTTTTAAATCCTCTAGCATCAATCTAAAATCTCTCGAGGTGGGGCCAAAAAGAAAGAGGGAAGGATCAAAGGTTTTTATCTATTTTTATGTGGAATTGGTAAGAGGCTATTGAAAGTTGTACGAACTGTCAGGTCTAGGCCATTAGCTTTGAAATGTAGAACATTTGATCCAATTACTAAATAACCAATTGATATATAATTCTGATCAAATTTCTGAATTTAATCATTTCATCTCAGTTCTACCTTGGATTATTATCTACAGTATAAAGTGTTAGAATTATTCTGCTGTATCCCTGAACCTTCATTTGTAAAAAGAATGGAGTTTGTTATCAGATCAGAGAATGGGATTATTAGTATTTTCATGGAATCGGTATAGATAATCCATATTGAATGGTAACATGAGGCCAAAAGGATCGAAGCATCATTCTTTCTCAACACAGCCGTTATGAGAGCCACTACTGTCAGATTACAATTGTTATATACTAAACAGGCATTTAGTTATGTGTTTTCCTATTTATTGTTAACAGTTCATCTATAATTATTAAATCTCAATTTGTCCTTGTGTGTGTCTGTGTGTGTCACGCTCCCATATAGAAAGTCATTCATAAAGTCCAGAACCAAATATTACACAACACAACACAACACAACAACAAAACAATATTGTGCTAGGGTAATCGAGTGTGCTGAGTCCAAATATGATATTGTAAACAACATTATGTGATTATTTGTCTACTTTTAGGTACGTAAGGTAAGCAAATTTCAAATTCGTAGTAGATTCATACTTTCAACGGCTATACTGGGATAATCGTATATGCTGAGTTCAAATATGATTGTAAACAACACTTCATAAAAGATTTAAAGATTATGGCAGTATCATGTTTGCTACGGTTAAGATTACGAGTTTACGTACTCGAGAGCTATAGACCCGAGTGCGGACACGAAGTGTTCGCAACCGCGTAGCGAGCAAGCGAAGCGCTCTCGTAATTATGAATATTTAATGTGTGAATGTAAAGAGTATTATCTCCTCGAATGCTCAGGGCAGGGGCTTAGCACAAACATATCTACAATCATGACTACTATATCAGGTATTCATACAAAGCTGTAGTAACTCTCAAATTGATGATTAGATTCATAATTCCTACAATGATTCATGGTACGCAGGGTTGCCGTGGGAATGGGAATTGAAATTCCGTCCCTACGGCAACCGCGAAGGTACGCTATCTCGAATATTAGCGAACAAATTTCCTTCCCCACCAGTTGACTTTTGTGTATATGATGCCCACTATCTCGGAATTTACTTGACAGTTTTTATACCAAACTATGTACAATTTACAATACAGGACAAAATAGAAAGAGCTAGAATAGAATATTATTTATTCATAATGGACACGTAGTTTGCAGGAAATATTCCTGTCTTCCCATAAGCTTCTCCCTCCCACCAGTCAAAATCTGTATCAGTTCTGAGGAGAACTTTAATTTTATCTCCCTTCATAAATTCCAAATCACAAGGCAATTCTCCCTTATAACTGAAATTAGCAACACACCAAACATCTACCGCCCATTCTTGACTGATTGATTTAGTCTCTGTACGGATTACAGCTGTTTTCTTTTCTCTCATTTTCCTACGATGCTCTTCTATCTGGGGATGACTCTTGACTCTACCTCCTCCAGTTTTCCGTTTGAAATGTGGTTTAGGAATGTTAATGTTAGGAAGCTTTGAGGTAGATTTAGGCTCAGGAGTAAAAACAGCTTCCTTCGTTTCCTTCTCATCCGTGATATTTTGCTCTATTGTACCGAGTGTCTTTGTTTCTTCAGGTTTGGAATTACTTCGAGACATTCCGTATTTGTTTGCAAAGTGATCTGTGATTCCCTTCTGAGCTCCATCAGTAGCTCCCTTGACAGCACCATCCTTCGCAGCCTTAGTAATCTCAGAGTTAGCTACCTTAGATCCCACCTTACCTGCCAGCTTACTGCTTCCCGACATGAGGGAACTAAAGATAGTGCCTTCTCCTGATTCTGACATTATTAATACAGTATATGTAGAGCTAAATCGACAAATAAAGTTTAAAAATTCATAATATTCCATGCCAAGAAATTTCAACAGGAAAACACAGTGATAATTTGATTTCCTATCATGCCACTGTTAGTTACACCGTGAACTACGTAATATAAGGCCATGGCAGTGGTTCAGAAAAATGGACCAGTGATATGTGACCAGGTAGACTAATATGCAAGGTGATTATGATATTTCAGAAATGGTGATTTTTGCCCGATTAATTGTAGTGTATATTTGTAGAAGAACAAATTGTCAAGCAAGATATTCCAAAATATCTTAGGAATGTGGCAAAATATGTTTAATGCCTTGCAAAAAACTCTAAATATTGCATCTTTCATTTCAAAGTCAATATATGAAATGATCAATAGATATTTTTATACAAAATATCAAAAATTTGTAATATAAAAGTTGGTTCGTTCTTAGCTGCACAGAAAAGATCAGGGATGACACATTTTTATGAATAACCAATTATAAATATATAATCGTTAAAATTATTATCACGTCAGGACATTTCGCATCTTGAGGCGTACCTGTGATTCAAATTTCAACCATCTAACATACATATTGGCTGAGCAGTGGCTAATAGTGTGATTTTTCAAAAATCCAAAAAGGTGACAATTACGTCATAATTTTGTCATAGGTGTGAATTTTCGTTCAAGACTCGAAATTATCCGAGCCAGGCCCAAAATACTCCTGTATGCCAAACCTCAGCCCTAAGGGTCCTCCAGTTTCTTCAATCAATTCTGGATATATGTTGCGTCCAAGTACGAATTTGGTGTATTCGCGAATACACTAAATTCGTACTTGCACTGCAACATATAACAACCAGATAGATTAATCGCGTTTTAAGAGTATAGATGTTGGCAGCCTTTTCATCGTTTGTACAACTTTTGAAAACATAGTATTGTTTCAATGCATTTCGCTAATCCGAACAAATATTTGAAATCGGAACAGTGCTGTTCGGATAAGTGAGGGTATACTGTAATTGGATGTGTCATCCCTGGTCTTTACTATAGCTCAAGAACGAGTCAACTTTTGTATTAATTTATGATAACGTCATAAAATAATGAGATAATGAGAATTAAAGGCCGCCTGCTCGCATGCTTAGATGGACATCATGTGGAGCTGAAAAAGTTTTTCATTAACAGGGTCCTTACATGTACACATGGAATGTCAATACATACATACATACAATAATACACCGTTGAATGTTATTGGTGTATTAATTCATTTTACATTCAAAAAATTTGTTAATTTAAGACGGTTAAGTCAATAAACACGAAGAAACCATGGATATTATATTATTGATGTTTGTATGCATCTGTCAATTACTTTAATGGTAATAATTAATACATCACCCCACAGCATTGAAATTTGAAATGGGATAATGGAATAATTCTATATTTGATAAGCGCTTTTACAGTTTTAATATTTTGTAACATCGAATATAAACAAACTTGCAATAATCTCCAGAACTACAAATTAACTTCTTGTGATTCAAATATTGACTCATCTGAATGAGAATGGAATAAAGAATGAAAATAATGGAAGTAGCACAGAGAGCTTATGACACACCCTATAACAGCACCTGCTACTACATCTCCCAGATGGTGCATGTGGTCGTTAACACGAGACCAGCCTATAAAACAGCCAATGAGAAACGGAGTCAATGATAACAATAGTTGTGGAAGCCTTATTCTGAATTGAGATAGTGCTTTAAACCTACCAGCTAGGTATAGAGACATGAATAGTAGAGTAGCAAAACTCCAGCTGGCGTGTCCACTAGGAAAACTCTTGTATCCTTCTTCATATCTAGAAACGTCACCTGAACAGATCGGCTCTAATTTCCATGTAGAATATGCAGGTTGACATCGGGAGATAAAATCAGGTCTAGGTCTCCCAACAGTTAGCTTAAGAATGTTTGTAGTAACACCGTTTAGAAGTAGTGTGCCTGTAATCCCTAATATCTCATCAATCTTAACCATAGGGAATCCTTTTAGTGCATTCGCTATTAAGAAAATTGATAGTGGAAATAAGACAACACCAGAGAATAAGATGTGAGTAGGGATCAGTTGACTTTTTGATTCTGTGTCATAAGCATCTGTTAGATCAGGTAAGATATCCATGTGATGAGAATGCATGAATTCTGTTATCAAAAATAAGAGGAGAAGCACCGAGCGAAGCGTAATCTCAGTAACAAAATATTTGATTCTCATTTCAAAATATGCTAATTGTTACTAATCAAAATAAAATATGTATTAGAAATACAGTAGATCTCGTTAATACATACGTGTATAAGTACACAAATGGACCTTCGAAGTCAGTACTTCTTATCCGGAATACGTATCAACCGGAGCAATATCCATTGAAAACTATAAAAGGGACCTAATTTTGTGTAAATACATATATGTTTGTATTATCCGGAAATTCGCATTAACCGTGTTCATATTAACGAGTTTTACTGTGGAAAGTAGACGAAAAATGTGTACAAATAAAATCTACAGTAGCTCAGAACAAGTCTTAGAGACTTTGTAGTAAACAGGCATCGGTGATTAGGGAAAGAAGTTTTGCAGAAAAATAATATTTTCTATGCTCTGTACTTATAGAATTTAGTTTCCAAATGAATAAGTAATTGTAGAAAACACGCAAGAAGTGTTACGTATATACATTAAAATATGGTAAATCTCTTTCAGAAGTTCTAATAAGCCATTTGTAATTGTCTAAATAAATAATCTCAACAAACATAATCCAAGTGATAATAAATAAGAACAAAACCTAAACAATCATCAGAAGAACTCCTGCTTATATTGACTAATAGTCTCATTATTGAGGTGGAATCCATACTGTCCACACTTATATCCAGCTATTTTACAACCAAACTTAATAACACGACTTACTACATCATTATTCAGTCCCTTATCATCAAATATCATGAGAGCGAACAGACATGCCGCAATAAAACAGTCTCCCGCTCCTAGCGTGTCTTTCACACCTTCAGGAGGCGGAAATGCTGACACAGATACTATATCTCCTGACGTCATAGGACATCCTCTTTTTATACCACCACAAGCGCCATTAGATCCCCAAGCACACACTATTAGACTACCCTCCTTGGTGTGCTTGCTTATCTCCAGTAAAGCAGTCTGCATATCTTGATGACCCATAGAACTAGCGTATTCACTACTCACGAATAGAACGTCAGGGAGAGAAAGGATTGAAGAGAAATCTAACGGCTTTTCTAACTCAAAGGATGTTTTAACTATTTTATGTGAATCTATAGAATTCCAATCTGAAATGTATCTTAGTATCTTATTCAGCTCATCTACATTAGTACGACCTTCTAAATGAATTAGTTTGTATAAATTCAGATTTAGACCTGAGAATTCTTGGTAATTAATCTCTGGGAATCCTCCATGATAATGTATTAGAGTTCTAGAACCATTAGACTTGTTGATAATAGCACAAGTATTTGGTTGAACTAGGCCTTCATGTTTGATACAATTCTCTACAATAACTCCATACTTCTTCAGTTCATATAAACAGAAATCAGTCTCTGTTGTATTCCCTATACTTCCTATAAACTCAACTTTATCCCAGCCCAGCTGTGCAAGAATAGCAGCGTTAGTAGAAGCATTACCCCCTCGTGACCTGGACTGGGAGATAGCTCTGACGTCACTATCCTCTCTAGGGAAATCAGGTAGTATGTATATGTAGTCAAGACACAATAACCCGGCGCAAAGAATACGGTTACAGATTTGTGTCTCCGAGTTTATCGCTGCCATTGCAACTTTATTTCTCTAAATTACTTATCTACGTATCTTCAAAGACTAATAAATAATCATTCGATCCAAGGTTGTAACCGAATAATATTTGGCGAATAGTTCAATATTTGGTTAAGCGAATATCAGTATTCGGTATTCGGTATTCGGTTGGTCCAAACCGAATATTATCAGCAGTATTCGGTTAAGCAACTATTCATGAATACTGATATTCGGTTCGATCGGTTTCAATCTTGATTCGAACTAACTGAAACTAATATTAAAGAAAATAATAATAATAATAATATATAATAAAGTTTTATACATATATCAGTATAAGAACTAGCTGAAGACAAAACTGCTGAGCATATCAGTAAATAAGTAAATAATTACTTGAGTGAAAGGGTTGCTTTAGACTTAGTATTATGTGTACGAGTAGTATTGTTAGAGTCTCCTTCTACGCCTGTAGTATCACTCTCTTCACTTAATTTCACTGCTAAATTCACAGTCTGCTCCAGATCCAATATAAAATCCTAAATATAGATAATTCGTGTATGAATACGTATACGTAAATAACTTATAAAACAGGATAGTTATCATTTACAAGTAACTAGTATCGGTAAATAATTACTACATACTTGTATAAAGTCCAGTTGATCAAATACCGTCATCTTAGCTGGTTTCTTTTTAGAATGTCTGTGTTGATAGCAAATACTCCCAATGTTGTCAATAGCTAACTGTGACTTAGCTAGAGTTTGTTTCTAGATAAATACATTATGCTATTCATATGCAGTACAACCTGAATAACTAAGACAATGGGAATCGGAAACAAAAGGAATAGAATAGTACATACCGTAACTTACCTGCTCTCTAGCATATGCTTCTTTCATTGCTATCAGCTGATTCATCATAGCACATTGTCCACTCTCTGTTTCTAATATTGATTGGTTCTTTGATAGAGATTTATTCTTTTCCTATACAATACAAGGAGAAGTAATAAATTGAACTAAAATTTAAAATTTGATATATTTGTAACTAATATAGTAATTACTTTGCTTGTGGGTTCTTACATAATTTCCGCTTCGACTAATTATTGAATTTATTTCCCATTAAAATGGAACCAAATTAAATACAACGATTGCAAATTTCAGAATTTCTAATCTAACTAAAGTACCAATAACTGTGTTCCATGTAATTGTGAGTCAATAGCTATCTGTATTTGCTTCTTCTCCAACTAAACAGAAGATCGAAATACTCAAAGGTTCATTCATACAGAATTATTAGTATAATTTATCTATGCAAGTAAACAAGAACATAAACAGCGTAACAGAAATAAACATGCATACATTGTAAATTTTTAGAAAAGCACAACTATTAACCGCAACGAATTTTGTACCATTAATAGGTCTCATAGTTTTACAGCTAGCCAGGAATTATAGGGCATGTAGATTCTTATTTTCATATTTTAATGCTATATCTAGAAATTCATATATTATCATCAATGCAGAGGTTCCGGGTGGACTATGGATGTTACGAATCTAAATCCTTCAAATCAGTAATTTACGGATTTGGTAATTATTCTCAAATCTATTCAAATTCTCTCTAATATTAGTAATAACTCACTAAAGCTAATATATATATTTATGGCTTTTGAAATCAGCTATGGATAAGGATTCTGATCCATCCGGACCACCTATGTATTTTCACATCTTTAGGCTTATACCTCAATGATATTATTCATTTACCCCGACGAATAATCAGAGCTAAAGGGCTAGGAAAGTGAGTTAAATGAATCCATCGTTGTTTCATTAGTTTAAAAAGTATAGGCGAGGTAATTTCCTTGAGGCAACTGGTAGGGAAAGTTATTAAGCAAATTAACGTTCTACGCCACTAGTATAAAGTAAAGCATTATATGGAAATATGATAGCTATATTATGATTTCCTAAAGTTCAATCACTTCGTATTAGCAACACATTATTCAAGAACATGATACATGTATTAACAGTAGCACAATCAGGTAATCACATATAGAGTATTATATTCCTAACAAACAAGAGTATTTAATAAATTACTAAAGCAGACATAATCATATGAAATAATTCTAAGCGATGGCAACAACTAAGGTAGAATTCAATCAAGATTATTTTGGAAGAATCAAAGATAACATCACGAGAGTATTCGACGATTTACTAAATCGATTATCAACTAGAAAAGAATATATCCTTGAAAGAGTACGTGATATAGAAGAGGAATATTTAGCTTCGAATAGAAAACGGTCCAATACAATAGATGAGTTGAAAAAACTTCAGAAAGATGGTGAGGAAATAGGTATGATAGAAAATGAGAATTTTTCCCTTATTGAAGCGGTGAATCAAATTTACGAAACCACCATTAAAGATTTATCAGGAACAATACCAATGCCAGATGTCACTATCAATTTCCCATTTCTTAACGAACTTGTCACGATGATTGAGGAATTAGGTGAGGTTAAAGAGTCACAGACTAGAGACTCCTTATACGAAGAATTACCTAACTTAGCTGTGGGAAATTGTGGGAAAGGTAAAAGGCAGTTTTGCTCACCAAGAGGAATAGTCCTTGATGAAGAGAAAGGAGATATATTCGTGGCTGATCGTGATAACAGTCGGATACAAGTTATGAATTACATAGGAGAATACATATCAGAGTTTGGAAAAGGTGAATTAAAAAGTCCGTATGGAATAGCAATGACTGATTATCATATTTTCATAACTGACACGTTTTACCATGCAGTATTCAAATACTCTAAAAGTTCTCCTAATAAGTTAGAAGCAATAGCTGGGAAGAAAGGGAAACTTGAAGGAGAGCTCAACAATCCACGTGGGATATCAATTGATACAAACGGAGATGTATATATAGCAGAATACTGGAACTCGAGAGTATCTGTATTTACCAAAAACCTGGAATTTATTAAGTCGATTGGGAAAGGTCTTGTCTACCCTAAAGATGTAAAGCTAACGAAATCATCAGTTGTAGTCCTGGATTGGAGTTCAAACTGTATCAACTATTTCAACCGTAATGGTGATCACATTAGCTCCAGTGTAACCAGAGGATATCAACAGAACTGCTTGGTGCATGAACCATTCTTTTTCTGCCTGGATGAATCAGAAAATATCATTTTAACCGACAGATTAAACCACTGTATCAAGATAATTTCAAAATCAGGAAAATTAATACAGACTATAGGGAAGAAAGGAAAGGACAAAGGACAACTGAACAAACCTAAAGGAATTTATATTACAAAGACTGGGAAGATATTTGTTACTTCACAGAATCCAAAGTATGCTATTCAAGCCTTTGAATACATAAATAGGTAGACATTATCTGTAATGCCGACAGTGTGTTAGTAGGGATCTTTGATTATAATAGTATACATTGATTATGCGACTAATACGTATAATTTTCTAGTTTCGTATTTGTTTAATGTTATCATATTAAAGAAAAGTATAAATTACATTCATTACAACTGGCTGTCATGCTGAACGTCGTGTTACAAAGAAACCCCAGATCATCCTGCATTCTTTCTTAGGCTAGACTTTAACTTATATTGTAGCCTGCTGAATAATCAATATCTCCCAAAATCCGTAACACTAATTTCATCACTCAGATTAGATAAAGTGAATAAATGTAAATAAGTAAGAATATAAAGTGTACAAACTTGTTCAGTGAGATCTTGTAACCTTTCCTGTAGATGTGTTTGTGTATCTTTTAAAGTATTATACTTAAGTATTAGACTATCAGCAGGAGAATCTCCCACTATTTCTATATATCCTAGAAATGACATAATATAACCAATAAACAGATAAGACACATAATAAACTCATAAAAATTTAAATATTGCTTTGTAGAAGAGAAACAGATGAACTGATACGGGTATATGTAGTTCGTTATATTGAAGTATAATTTCAATTCCTTGCCAGTGGTGTAGGTTCTAGTTGAAGCGTAGTAAATTCTGCAAAATTAGTTAGTAAAATGAACGGTAGCGTAGTTTGGATGGAGGGCAGGAGACAGGCAAGTACACCGCATCAGGCTTGGACAGGGTCACGAGTAAACCGGGTCACTATTTTCAATAAATTTCGGGTCTGAACCGGGTCACTGATTTTGACTTGACCCAGTTTATATCCTTATAGATAATAAAATTATATCGGTCTGTAAAATCATAAAGATTCAGTCAATATTAGTTAGACGTTTCATTTTCCCTGAATATTCAAACTTAGTAAAATCTAATCATTATCAAATCGCATGAATATCGAAAATTAATGTTTTTGAAATACCGGGTCACCGGGTCAGGAAATCATGACCCGGTCCAAGCCTGCACTGCATATCCAAGTTAAGATTTAATATACCGTAATCACGAATACACTAAGCTTTTACAAATAAACACAATTGAATTGAATATCCGGCATATATATCCTATTCTACACTAAAGCTATAATATTATTGGATATACTGTAGACTCCGCACAATAGCGCCACCAGGGCTTAATTGGGTTCGAGAACATATATTAAACCATGAATTACAAAGAAAATAGGTTCTGCCTCATGGACTACTAATTAATTAGTGAATATCTAATACAGAATCTTTAATTAACTAACAATATGCTACTCTATAACTGGAAAATTTATTGAGCATCAATACTGAATTCTGCTCCCGGTCAATCCCTACCACAAGATAATCGGGTGACTTAGCCAGAAAACAGAATCATACAAATTCTGTTAATTGGGCTAACACCTTATTTACTTAATCAGAAAATAATGGCCTGACCCAGATGTGACCCTATTAAACTGGCCCTACTGTATATTGTTTTCATTTTGTTGGTTTATACTCTATAGATAACTTTTATGAAGCACTTTTGGGCAGCTGAGACAAGTATATATATAAGACAAGTATACCTCTGTTGAACTACACAATAATACTCATGTTAACAGCCCTATGAATAACATAATAGTCCTGATTTGATAATGTATTTTAAAAAGAAAGAAAGAATCACACTAATACTACCATCCTACATATATTACGTATCTTATAAATAATACATTGTAATATTACTCACATACCATCTGGCATTGATTCTACAGCTTTCTCTAATAATATTTTGTATTTCTGTAATTCTGTATTCTTTTTAACAAGTTCAAAATGTCTATAAGAGTAATATGCTATGATAAAGTGCTTGGACTATACTGTAAGCCTGATTTAAGAAATGTAAAGTTAGTCTCCTGTAGCATTGGTTGCTAATCAATAACTGTAAAATAATGCTCTCAATAAAGATTAAAATATATGTTTATAAATAGAATAAACTAGAAGCACTTCTGAAATGAAAATACAGTTGATGCTGGATTTAAGAACACCTTTGAAGTTATCATACATGTTCTTATAATCGGTATATAAGGAATAAAACATACAGGAATATGCTATGAGAACCGTATTACATAGGATGGTGCTTATATTCGGTGTTCTCATAATCGGTATCCACAGTATATATTTATAATACACATGTACAGTTGACATCTGGTGTCTCGAAACCTCAAGGGAATTCAAATTCTGTTCGAGATAACGTGAGTTAAAATAAGCAATTTTACGTTGAGGGGAAATGAAATTCCTTCGAAATAGAGGGAATTCGGAATAATGGATGTTCAAGATAACGTATGTAGAGAGTTCGTTTGGAAGTAAGAACTGATTCAATACTGTATTAATAACTCAACTACTAACTCATCTCTCAACACATCTCTCTCTTTCTCTAACTCTGATATTTCCTTAACTTTATCATTTATATCATTCGTAACTAACTCAATCTTATTCAGAGCATTCTGTTGACGAGATTTCTCATCTTTGATGTAGCTAGCAAACTTAAGTTTTCGCTCTTCAAACTAAGAACATAAATCAAGAGATTAATGATATGTTCAATTAAAATATACAGACAGTATACTATCGTGAATATGAACAGATAATACAATGGACACTAAAAATTCTCAATATATATCTTTACGGATTAAAATTCGGTAAAATATTTTAAGGAGACTGATATAATGAATTTAATATGATTCAGTGATTTAGACAGGCTACTTAGTTACAATTGAACTCTTTGTTAGCCTGCTAGCTAGACTAAGAATAGCGAAGTTCGCCTATTAGCAAGTTACTTTCAGGCTAAACACTTAAATTTTGGCTTCTTCGAACATGGAACAGAAAACCCTTTATAGAAACCCAGATCAAATTCAAGAATTCGGAAAATTGATTGATTACATATTTCGAATTAGTGAATGTTTTCAAAACATTCGAACTATGAATTGTTTCAATAAACCTTCTCTCTTTTATCTTTGAGTGCATTCTCTCTCCTGGTAAGCTCTTTATTCTTAGCATTATACCTATCAATAGCTTCTCTATGTTGTGCATCAGTATCTGATAGCTCTTGCTCTCTCTGTAGTAATAAAGTGCTTTGTTGAGTGTTGGAGCTGTTCTTAACGAGACTAGCCGCATTCTAACAAGAGTAACAATTAAAAATATTGACTCTCATTATTACCAAATATCGGATAATAAGTACGATTTGTGCTACTCCTTCAGAGCTTATCAATACTAAATACATCGGTTAATACGAACAAGGGTGATGAGCTTTCTGTTTGGCAAGTACAACTTAGTATTCCCCTTTACACGTAAATGCATTAACCGATTACTGACGTAGTGTTAATCTCGTAATGAATTCGAACACTAAATCGTTTTATTGCCTTCCCGGAATTTTCGACATTTTCACTTAGATGACATCATAAATTCGCACATTTGTTCGCCCGTATTCGATTAAATTTACTTCATCAAGCGAAGAGGCAAAGTTCCCTTTGAGTAGGAAATTGATTGATCTGGAGGCGATTCGATGAAATAGCGAGGAGGCAGTTCCCTCCTCTGCATCAGCACCAGTAAAGAGCTCAATATCAGACTTCGTAATTATTACTGTATAAATATTTTGGAAAAATTGGACTATACTTCGGGGGGACGTCATTACCTCTATATATATATATACATACCTGCTTTACTATTGGATGTTGTCTAAGCTTGTCATAACTGGAATGAAGATCCTCTCTAGAAAAAAACAATAATTAAATACTGATCAATTCTATGGCCGATCATTCTAGCATAAATACTCTAGAAGATCACTGAATAGGAAACAAGAATTTTCATATATAAACTCACTGGATTTGAGTAACGAATATGTTCTTAGGAGGAGGTGGAAGTTTGAAATTATCGTCAGGAGTCATTCAGGAAACAATCTAATCATTAGCTGTCAAAATAGAATTCTCTCCTTCAATAATAAATACAAATATTTATGCCAGAGTAATGCAAGCATATCTCATTATATTAGTTGAGTGATGTCTTCTGTATTACAATATTAACAATCCATTTATTAATATGTTTTTTCAGCTGGTAACACTTGTAATTTGATTTCTATCTGTGTTAACAGTTTAAGATCTTCAGAGCTAGCAAATGTTTCTTTTGTTTTAAAATACTCTTCTATAACTCGTTTAGCAAGAAAGTCTACTGACTCAACATGATTACATTTTAAAAGAAAGCGAGTTAACTCCTTAGCAAACAATTTAAATAGTTCCTTCGAAGTAATCTTCTTCTGTTGAGAGAAGTAAGGACTAAGAATACACACAACTACACCAGCTATGTCTTTGTGAGTATCTTTTGTAGAAGCAGACGTAACTGTAGAAGTTTTAATATTCTCTTTAGTAGGTTTATTGTCTAGAAGAGGTTGAGAGGGAGTATTATTCGCCCGTGTGCCAGATTGTGTTAGATCAATTAGCTGGGTAGAGAGCTGGCGTTTATCTGTTTGTAGATGTGGTTTGGAATCTGAGGAAGAACTGGATGCCTGAAAGAAAAAGTTCATTATAGGAAGTTGTTTCTTAGGTTTCTTTCTAGCTACATCACTATCATCTACCTGTGTAGTGTCGGCAGCAGTCTTCCTCTTACCTGATACACACTGTGACGTATCGTTAGGAAATTGAGACTGTACTATCTCCATAACATCCGTGACCTTACACTCAGTAGAAATCTCTCTAACATCGGATGCATTCTTAAACTCTGTAGAATAATTAGTACATGTGTTGCCAGCTGTACTCAGTAGTTCGGAAGCAGGTTGAAACACACTCTGCTGAACTAGCATATCATCATCAGAATCTGATAAAGGCTCAGTTTGACATGAAGGTATATGATAGAGCTCTAGGTTCTTTGTGCTTGTACGTATTTCACTGAGGATACGGTATATACTAGCTTGATATCCTGGGACAGTTATGTTATCTGAGAATATCTTATACTCCAGCTGTTTAGCAGCTGTTACACACAAGTCAACACCTCTTGCTAGAGCATTCTCTTCAAGAGCAGACTGGAGTCTATCTAAGTTCATTTCTCTTGTCTTCACCCCCAGACCTCTAATCGACTGACCACATGGCTCCCTTACCTTAC
This sequence comes from Oopsacas minuta, assembly GCA_024704765.1. Taxonomy (NCBI): domain Eukaryota; kingdom Metazoa; phylum Porifera; class Hexactinellida; order Lyssacinosida; family Leucopsacidae; genus Oopsacas; species Oopsacas minuta. The sequence goes on along the minus strand of JAKMXF010000066.1, from coordinate 111,626 downwards.
AGTCTGAAGGTTTACATCTCTCTACCTCATTCTTCTGAGCAGATTTAATCCTCTTCTTTCTCTTTTTAAGCTCTAGATTGATTACCTTAGTTAGCTCATCTTTCCCTGCTTTAGTCCAGCCGTCTTCATCTGCTTCATCGCCAGTAGAAGAGTCTGACAAATCTTGTTTATGTCCCCATTTGCCTCCACCATATAATTCTCTGTTATAGTATGAGCCCGAGCTCTCAGGCTTAACATAAGGTGTATCCTTTTGTTTAAATTCCTTCGTCAAGTGATGTGCTTTATGAGCATTGGCTAATTTCTGTGTAGCGTCCATATCCTTACAGTAATCACAATTCTTAACGCACACAGGCTTAGGATCTGAGAAGTATTCAGCAAAAGCTGCATGTCTGCACCGCGGTTTTTCACAGTAATGAGACATTTTCTCAAAGCTACTGAGTGCAGCCTGGAAACGCTGATCGTTCTCTCCTTTCTTCCCGACAGCCTTACATTCCTCCTTTTGAATTATGAACCGGACTAAGTCTCTTTGCTTACGAGAGAAGTATAAACGACAAAACGCGGGTCCTCCATCTCTTCCAGCACGTCCTGACTCCTGGTAGTATCCCTCCAAAGATTTGGGTACATCCCAGTGAGCTACAAATCTCACATCTTGTTTGTCTACTCCCATCCCAAAGCTAATGGTTGCTACAATAACAGGGAACTTACCCTGCATCCAATCCTGCTGGCAACTCAGTCTATCCTTCTTACTGAGTCCTGCATGATAAGGCTTACACGTGAGGCCTTTGGTAGAGAGCTGGTGAGACAGGTCACTACAAGCATCTCTCGTGTGGCAGTATATTATGCCTGAGCCAATAAACGTTACGCCACTCACATCAGTTTCAGCTATTGAGGTAGTTTGTGAATTATCGGAATATAATGGAGATTTGAAAGATTTTACTTTTGATGACCTTGTTCTCACAGGTTTGGTAGCAATAGAGTCTGATTGAGTGAGACAACTGATAGCAAACTCTCTGAGATCATTCTCAGGCTTTATAATAGTTTCTTTAAATTTAACGTCGTAGAACAGATTTCCTCTATGACAAGGCAATGTGAGTGGTAACGCATCAGTTAGAGAAAGAAACTCAAATATATCTTTCCTAACAGCTTCAGTTGCTGTAGCAGTTAGGGCTAGACACGGAACACCTGGAAAATGTTTGCGGAAATCTCCAAGTTTGAGGTATGCCGGACGGAAATCGTGTCCCCATTGAGACACACAGTGAGCTTCATCCACAACAAAGTAAGCAAACATTCCATTTTTATGGAGATGAGACGCTAGCCTCATGCACTGTAGTGTAGCTACATACTCGGGTGTGATATACAGTAACTTTACTTTAGGGGCGCTATTGTATAAATCTCGTAACAGATTTTCTTTGTCAGACTTGGTTGTGTTAGAATTGAGTGCAGCTGCTGACACATGTCTAGCATTACAAGCTACTACCTGATCCTCTATCAAGGCGAGGAGAGGAGAAACTACAAAAAATACTCCAGTACTGTTAGCTGCGGGTAATTGGTAACAGAGAGACTTGCCAGCACCAGTAGGCATGGACACGAACACATCTCTGTGTCCCTGCAGCACTGTACGTACTGCTTCTTCTTGTGTGTCAGAGAGAAACCTGGTGAGTCCTAGTTTGTGTAGAGATGATTGGAGACTGTTCATTGCGGCCTAATAGTTCCTGGATTAAACATTCTGATAGATATATAGGGGGTAATATGTGGATAAACTTTGCAAAGGAATAGTTCAATATTTGGTTCAACCGAAAAATATTTGGAGAATAATGGATATTCAGTTATCTACCGATGAGACATCTGGTGACACTTGAAGATGAGATCGAATCTCAAACCAAATATTAGTTAGTATTGATGAGTTATAAGATACATAATAAAATGAAAATACAGATAAGAATTAAATAAATTTCGAATAAGCGATCGTAATTATATTCCTATGAAGTGATATTCGCCATATACTCAATGAGCCATTTTCAACCTCCACACACTACATAGAGAGACTGTCCATTGATGCTTCCTTCGAGTCTCTTTTAGCAAGAATGGCATATCTCTAGTCTCCAACAATTCAAAATCAACCTCTAATATTTTCTTCAATTCAGTAAAACTAGACTTGGAATCAACATTGTTGTCATATGTCCCTCCTAACCAGAGATCTTGTGGAGTGAATTTAGAGCTCCAGGTGAAGGGAGTAGTTAATACTAGGATACCGTCTGGGTTGAGGAGAGAGAAGACTCTTCCCAAGAAACTGAGGGGATTCTGTAATCTAGAAATAAATCATTTAAACTGACGTAATCATAACTCGATAACAGCTTTATTGCTAACGAAAATGGGAACTTGATCTAAACGCTAAGGAGAGTGGGTAATCACAGGATCCTGAATGAATGTACACTTTTAGAGTTTGCTAGAAGGGTCAGGTATACTTCCTTAAGGTAAAATTCATATTTTACAAACATCGGGAGGGATTAAAAGGTTAAATACATCAATTATAATTCCAATCAGAATTTTTCTAAAACACATGAGTATACAAATAAACAATAAACACTACCTGCAAATCAAATTAGCTGCCAAGATACAGTCAAACGTCCCAATGCTATAAGGGAGATTACAAGCATCTCCTTTCATAAACTTAACTCTACTCCGCTCAATATCAGAATCTACTAGAGCTGTAGCAGTTTTACCACACACTCCCTCCTCTAGGATAACATACTCCATCTCTCCGTCTCTAACCAGTTGACTGCCAGCATCTACAAATCTCTGAGAATAATCAATAGCTAAAACATCAGAGAAACCTCTAGCCAGTTCAAAGCTAGACCTCCCGACAGCACAGCCTACATCTAATGCACGACCTCTCTGTGAACAGAAGTCAAGACACACCTGTGCACATCTCAAGGGGAAGTATAGTCCATTCACAGGCAAGAGGTCAGGATAATCAAAATCTTGCTCTTTTGCGTAATGTAAGCACATGTATTCATTCAGTTGAATGGTAGTCTCGTAATAATCAACTTCCTTACATTTACGCCTGTTCTTCACTACATCATATATAATGTATACTGTAACGCCTGTACCTACACCCACTATGAACGAGACGAGAGATTTAGTTGATAGGTTAGAGAGGAAATTCATAGAAAGGTTGGTAGAGTTGAACAGTGAATACCCTAATAAATATATGGTGGAGGTAGTAAATAACTTCAAAGCAAGAGAAAGTAGATATTTATTGCCAAAATTGAGAACATCATCATGTTATTAGGGCTTCTCAAATGGACACAAGCGATAGTTGTTTAATAACTTAAATGAGTTTATGAGCCTGCAATTCAATGAGCATAAATAAAGATTAAAAATTCAAAGAGACAACAAAACCACTCCAAAAAATTCTCTCTCAAACTTTCAAAAGAAAGATCCAAGTTTATCAGAATTATCGGAAACATGTTGCAATAGAAGAATGTCTTTGCCTGCTCAATAGCTAGCTCGGTAGTCGGTATAATTGGAGAGCCATATCGATCTTAACCTCTAGGGAAGCAATAATTAGACATTTCGTAGCTCAAATTAGTCAAAAAGTGCGCTTTGTCAACCACATGATTCTTTCTGACCGGTTTCAGTTCGGTCTGTCCGAAAATTGGATCTAACAGTCCGGATAGCCCCATTGGTCTGGACCGGTCCCCGAAATTGCTGAACTGCTGCATGCCTGTTACAAGCACATACACATGTTATCTGAATTTAGAAAAGGATAAACACGCGTGGATTCAATTAACCGCTCTAAAATGTAAATTTCTTAATCATTTATCATCTAGATCAGTATCATAAAAGGTGTCACATCGATAGGTCTGGACCGGTCCACCGATCTGGACTGGTTTATCGGTCCGAACGGTTCAGAAAAACTCAACGGCGGTCCGGTTCGGTTCGTAAAATCACCGGACAGATGCATGTCTGATTCATAATTTTTCAATCTGGATAACCATGTGTGGGTCAGGCTTAATCTAAATATGGGTAGCGCATGCAGAATGGACGTCTAGCAGCTGTTTTGAAACACCCCCATTATCCTGCAATTTAATACTATCACAAGAACCCTTTAACATAAACTAATTTCTAGTACTATGTATATCTTCACAAAATAGGGGCTTTATTTAGTGTAGAATTGTAACTAGGTGATTTTCAATTGAAAATTGGATTGCAAAACACGATACTAGATATTTGCATCTATTTGTTGCCATTACCTAACATAATAGGATCTAATACTAGGTTTTGATATCACTCCCTTGAATAATACCTGCACCGTGTAGAGCTAGTTGAAGTGGGGGTCAGGGGTTTGGATATATTTGAGAATGATTACCAAATCCGTTTTAGGGATTTTGGAATGGTTTGAGAATTTTTCCAAATCCATTCGAAAATGTGTAAATTAAGGATTTGGTGGATTTGTAATCCGTTAGTCCGTAATCCATTGAAACCCTCTGCATATAGCATATCCATGGTGCGGGTCAATCCTACGATATAATCTATGGGGGAGCGACGTTAGTCCTACTCCACATGTAGGCGTTAGTCCTAATTCTGATTTGTAGATGTTAGTCCTACTCTTTTCAGGAGTAGACATTACTGGCATTAGTCTTTGTTTCACAGTTAAGACAACCGAGAGTATGAGGATTTAATTACACTAATTGGATAGTAGTGATGGATTTTCATGGCATTAGCGCTGGATCTTGGCCCTGAGAGTTGGCTGGAATTTTCCCTGACGTCCCTCCGTGTTGGCAAGTGTCTATATAACTCACCAAGAAGGTGATTGAATTGGAATTTACTTGGATTATCTAACTAGATTGCATTTAGCCGAGAATATGAGCATTAAACCTAGCTATCAAATGTCCAACATTAAAGGGTAAAATCAAATGAATGTAATACATTTTGCAGGTAGGAATAACTTCTACTACTAAAAAGAGTAGGACTAACGTCTACAAAGTGAGGAGAAACAGAAAGTAATGATTAATTCACAGGTAGGACCAACGTCTACATATGGATTAGGACTAACGCATGCGTCCCATAATCTATGAGTAGGTTTTTGACCCGCATATGACGTAATACCTTATGGTCGTAGGGCAAGAAAGTAAACAGAATTCAATAAAACTTGACTAAATATATCGAATATATAGAATCCTATTTTCACAATTTGAATTAATCACATGTAAATTTATTTGGTGTTTTTATCAAAATAAATTCAACAAATAGTTGAAATCTCAAAATATACGTAGAGACTTGCTCTTAACGACTACAATAGGATAACAAAGTATGCTGAATCCGAATTTTGCATTTTCATGTTATTTAATTGATGAACTGAAGATTTCATACAATTACGCACAAAAAATATAGAATATTTTGTAACGTAAACATTGGATTTAACAACAAATCTCATTTTAAGTTATAACTATTATGCGACTTCCTAAATGAGCTTTGGAGTAAACATGATACAGCAATAAACTCAGAAAGCTGATTTAATCAATTTTACATGTCTAGTACGTATATACATAACTCCTGTTAAAATGTTACGAAGAGTTCAAAGGTGAAGATAAACTATCTTTCGAAGTAAAATGATAATATTTGTCACGAAGAGTATGTATATAGTAGTCTCAATATACCGACACAAGGGTACTTGTATAAATAAATTCAAAGTATATTTGGTAAAATATTAAGTAGAAATATTTTGAAGAGATGAACTTTATATTATCAGTATTGAGCATATGTCTAGGCACTTTATGTAACATTATTTGTTGTTGTTTAGGCATATAAAGTAAACAGCAGTTGAAATCTCGAAATATACTTAGACTTGCTACCAACAGACATATAGAGGGAATCAAGTACGCTGAATCCAATTTCGCGTTCTCAAGTAGAGACTTGCTCTTAACGGCTATAGATGGATAACAACGGGCGCTGTATCCGAATTTCGCATATTTAAGTTTCTTTTATGTAAATGCTTTGTTGTTTGTATGAATATCAATTAAATAATTGCTGAAATATTAATTTATTAATCCAAATTTGCAATTTTATACTTTGCTAAATTCGAGGCACGACGTGCCGAGCCCCATGCGAACACTTTATGTCCGCAAGCCCCACAGTGCTAGCAAGCGAAGCGGCTCGTATATTTTAAATATCATTTTATTCAGCAACTTTGGCTAAATTCGTAGGCTGGTTAAGCGGTTAACTGCTGAGATTATTTATTTATACAATAAAAGTTAATAAAATGGTGTATTATTACGACAATTGGAAGTATCAAGTTTTTCGTAGAAGTGTCATGCTTCACAGCATAATTTCAATGTGTAGTGACATATATTTCGTATCCTGTGCAAACGAAAGGAGTTCCATTTTGTTACTCACGTATTTTAAACTATTTTGTCTCATATTTAGAAATTGCTCAGAATGAAATTCATAAATAATTCTCGATACCTTGATGCCCCTTATTACATATCCTTAGGCAGCATACAGAAATCGCAAACCAATTAAAATAATATAAAGAGGAATTCACATTTATATATTTACAAACATGATAAATACACTTATACAATAACTATAGTAATAGTAACAATGTTCCTTATATTGGTTTGCTCTTTACTTCAATACTTAGCAATCGCGGATTATCAGCAGCAGTAACTGTAGCTGAATCAGAAGGTTCTTTACTTGCAGACGGTTTGCTGTCTCTTTCTTTATCAATTGCTTCCGTTTTGTCTGCCTCCTTCTTTTCTGCATTCTTTCCCTGCTGTTCCTTGTCGTCACGAATATTTCATCAAACTAGTCTCCTTGCATTTGATTAGTCAAGATATGCAGCAGCAATCCAACAACTACCCTCTTCACTTCTTGTTGTTCTGCTCTCCTGTTTCTCTCTTTCTCGAATTCATCCAGGTCTCTTGCCTTATCCATAATGTTACTAGTGCAAACCATTGCATGTCTTTCAATACGAATGCTTTCAATAGTTTGAATCATTCTTTGTATTAAAACTCTGTAGTAGAATTCATCTTTAGATGTAGAAGAAATACACATCCAATTTTGTTTAGTTCTTGCAATAATTTTGTCCTTGAAAATTTCCAACTGTTTGTTTTCAAGTTCGCTATTAATTAATCGTTCTTGTTTCTCATAGGAGTAGATGTCCTTTTCACCTTTTGTCTGTAACTTCTGATCAACCTTAGTGAACACAGGTATTACGTAGTCATAGAAATGTTCATGGCGGATAAACTTTTTAAACATTGAAAATGTGAAACCATTTCTTTTCCAATTGGTTCAGTTGCACTTATCACAAACAGAAACGCATCTACACCATCTTTAGCTTCATAGAAAGCATCAGCTAGGTCCTTCTTGACTTATTCGCTTTTCCTAAAGTCTCCAAATCCTGGAGCGTCGATAATCCTTAGAGTAAGACCACCCGGTAGACTCCTGCATTCACACATGTTCTTATCTGTTACTCGTGCCAAACTGTCCGCGACTACAAAATGTTCTTTCTTCAGTAGAAAATTTCCAAGACTGCTCTTTCCTGCACCCATATTCCCAACCAACATAACCGTATAATTGCCGTAATCTTTCTTTCTGACGACTGTACCTCTGTGTGTATTTCCCATGAATAAACGCGAATAATCTTAAAAATAGTTTTGCAAGCATAAGAAGTATTTAGAATAATATTATAAAAACCTATGCAGTAGACATCCGGTATCTCTAGCCGAGATAAAGGGTATTAGAATGCTAATATTTTGAGTCGAAGGAAAATGAAGTTCTTTCGAGCAAGCAAATATTCGAGATAACGGATGTCAACTGCATTATAATATCAATTTACATATTTGGACCGTGACGGAGTTTCGAGAGAGCAGCGGTAGCAAAAACTAATGCAGTTAACAAATATATAGAAATTCAATACGACATAAATTATAACTTCCATATATCCGCATGTGTAAGTAGTATATTGTTATTGTAAGTAGACATATTCAGTACCAGTGATACCATTTCTTATCTCTCCTCGGTCGTTTCACAGTCGTAGAAGATGATACACTATCACGAGTGAATAATATACTGTGAGTTTTACGACAATCTTTAAGGAATTTCCTATCTTTACACATTTGTTGCAAAAGCGTGAGTAATTGTTCTCGATTTAATTGCTGTAGAAAATCCAGGTTCGTTGCGGATTGACTTAACTCGAAGTTTTCAGTATGATACACAGATGTAGGTTCACACATTGTACTAGCATGTAGTGGAGTGTCTGCAAATTCCGACATATTTAAGCATTGATTGGAATTTGGTGGATAAGTTTAAGACAATATGGAATTTTCAGATCCTAATTGCGTGCTTTGAACCATATGCTGTGGTTTGGAAACGATTGCTATCTCGTCATTACGATTCAGTAATATATTGAGATTTGGAATGGCGTCGTGTTTTTCTAGCTGAGGATTATTATCCTCTGAAACGCTTTCATCATGAAAAATTCGCTTGAAATTCGGATAAATGGAAATTATTCGGTCTTTAAGGTCGAATAGTAGACGTTATTTATCTGCTTGATCGATACAACTAACGTAAAGACATTTGTTACCAGTTTGATCAATTATTCCTTTCACTTTCTCCATACCTCACATTGCTATCTGTGATTCCAGCTTAGCAACTCTCTCTTCAAATGTGCTATATCCATTCAGTTCATCGATTGTTGTGAACACAACTACAGTTCTCTTCCACAATTCTTCTTTCTCCTCGAAATACAATTCTGAAAACCCTTTCAGTTCATCAATCAATTGTGAGATGATTCTTTCATTTGACTTTATCAAGGGAAGGAAGATACTCACTCCTCCGTCTTTATTCACACTTTCTATTAATCTGTCCCAGTGTTCTTCCAGTTGTGGAATTTCAAAACCACTACACATGCCTGGAGATTCGTGGATTCGTACTTTAGCCATTCCTCCTTTGCTTTGTATATCAATGGTTTCAGCATAGAACTGTTGAGTAGACATTGAGTCTATACCTTTCAACTGATTGTTCTTAGTTAGATAGGAAAGTAATGTATGTAGTTTGTCCACAACCACTCTTTCCAAACATCAAAATGTTCACTAAACCTGTTTCATTTCCCAATGGAGATTTATTCGTATCTATGATTCAGTTTGATTAACCCGAGATCAGTGGAGTTATCTTTCGTAACGTATTCACTTGTTGTTGGTAAAATATTCCAACCCATTTGTTTCTGTTGCGCAAACACGGCGTTTCTTAACTTTTCATTATTTTGGATAGCTTCCAATGGATTATCCAATATTTCTTTCATTTTGGGATTGTTTTCACCTTCGTCGCTATTATTTTGAATTTCCCCTGCAAATTTACTTAGTATTTCTTTTGTTCCCTCCCCATCACTTTGTTTTCCTTGAAGAATCCCCAGAAGTTTTCCTAACTTTGCAAAGTCCATTTGTTGTAGTGTAATCAATTTTTTTCATCTAATATATTCTATTGGTATACTATATTTAAAATTCCTGCAGGCGAAAGCACTTAACAAACCTGATTATTGTAAGAGGCATTAAATGACAGTTTTAAATTCAAAGCAAAAATCTCAAATCATTGTCTGCTAAATTCTATCAAATTAATCTTAGCGGATTATTGAAACTATAAATTCCACTGAATGCCGATTATATCCACTTTAGCAAAGAAAGATAAAATTGAAATTTACTAATCTTGTTATACATTCAATGATGTCAAAATCGAATTCTACGTCCCTCGTTACCCCTATTTAACAATGGAAGCTAATCTCTACGACAATTTTGAAATGTTCACCAAAAGGTGTGAAATATGATTAATCTTATTATCAGTGTATATATATTTAACCGAATGTATTGATAAATAGAATTGCAGTCCATGTTCAATACAAATTCATTGCAGTGCTAATTAAATCACATACTCCACTGGAACTAATTTTATGCATTTATGCCTAAGCGCCAAAACCCTGCAATCTGATTGGGCGAAAATACAGAGGTGTCAAAAGGTGTGAAAATATACACATTAGAAATTTTCAAATGTCAGGTACACAACTAGCTGTCACTACGAGTATAGTATACATGCCAAATTTGGTGTCTTAATCTCTAAAGGTGTGAAGAGCAGAGCGAAAACATATTAAACATTATTGAACAATATATCATTTTGATCGTAAAAATTCACTTTAGAAAAATAATATAGTATAAAATTACCAATATCAACCACAAAGTGTACATTTTCACCAAGGTTGCAACCGAATATCAGTATTCGATATTCAGTTGATCCAAACCGAATACTATCAGTATTTGGTTAGGTTGCTATTCCTGAATACTGATTTTCGGTTTGATCGGTTTCAACCTTGATTATTTTCACCAATGTTGGTTTACCTGAGCTGCTTCTGTTCCAAAGCAGCTCATAGTCACACCGCATTGTCATTGTCAATAGGCATCTAAAGCTTTAAGAGTTACATAAACAGATTATATTCACTTGCTCAATACAAAATAACTCACAAATCTTTGTAGATTATTAATAAAGTATCAAAAATCTTAGCTTCTGAAAATATTGTTTATTTCTGTATTATTATAAGACATATTCTCCTTAATATAATATTATGAAAGTAATTTGGACTTTACATCATATAGCAATTCAGATTAAGATTTCTCTCGGACCTTATGTAATGAATACTGTTCACTTTACTTGTAATACAAATTACAAGTAGAATGGCATAAGTAATGCAAGTAAGAAGAATTGTAGGCAATTAGTAATCATATGACACACAACTATAATGTGTCTTGTGTTGTCTAATGCTATTTCCCATGGATTAATGAACTCCCCGATACCCTGACCTTTCTTCCCAAACTTGTGTATCTATTATCTCTCCTGATTGAATACGTACACACAGTGATTACTGTAGTCACTCATAATAATGTTATAGTCTCTGTCTATGTAGAAACAGAATGGCTCGTTTGTTTGTTTGCAATCACCTCTGGTTATCAGTCTGTTGGTTAGAACATGATCTGAATTGAACACAAACATACACGAGTGACTCTTATCTAGCACCAATACTGCTTTTAGAATTGAGGGACAAATTCATTCTTAAATTATGAGAACTCTCCTTAATGTTAAAGCTTAGACCTTGTCTATACGCAAAAAATCTTTTAAATTAAAAATGGTATATTATACATATGAAATAAGAGATGGGGATAATATTACTAGTGATGGCAATAATTAGTAAACTATTCTATGTATTTTGTATGTGTGTTTTATAATACTATTAGGCCAATTAAAGTATCTATTAAATCAATCTTGATTTGAGTAGAATTCAACTCTAAGAAATGGCTAGCGAAGCAGTGAATAGAAACTTTATCGAACAAGTAAAAGAGAGTAGAAAGAAGATTAGAGACTGCTTCAAGAGGTCACATGAAGCTCTACAACTCAGAGAGAGTATCCTCCTCTCTCGTATTGATGAAATTGAGGAAGATTATAATGACAAAACTCAAGAAATGAATTCATTGGTCGAAGCTTTGAACAAAGAAATGGCGCAAGCTACAGTGACTCTCTCCGCTAATAAACTTGCTGAAGCCCACAAACAAATTAGTTCAATAATCGAAAACAAAATAACAGAACTAACAGCTGATACAGACAGTAGTATTAAGTTTGAATGGAACAATCAATTCGAGACTGACATAGGACAGCTAGGGAGTATTATGCTTAACGGTCAGACTAACATACCTCCCACCCGCACCTTCCCTCCTCAAGTGAAGCCTGTTGTACCTGACTACAAGGTTAAACTGCTGCCTACTGCTTACTGCTGTAAGAGATCAGACAACAAAGCTCCAGGAGAACTTAACGTTCCCAGAGGTATAGCAGTACATTACCAAACTGGAAACATTTACATAACGGATCGTGACAACAATCGTGTACAAGTATTTAGCAGTAACAGAGACTATCTCTTCATGTTCAGTGAGAAGATGAACAAACCAGTAGGTATCTGCATATCTCAGAATAAAGTGTTTGTTACACAAGTGCAAGGTCATTGTGTTAATATGTACGAGCTAGAAGGGAAACTAATCAGGAGTGTTGGTGGTGAAGGGAATGGAGAAGTTCAGTTCTACCATCCACAGGGTCTAGATACCTCTGATAGGAATAGCAATGTATACGTATGTGATCGTGATAATTATAGAGTTCAAATCTTAACTGAAAAACTCAAGTTCAATTCCATGCTAGGAATAGGCTTGTTTAACAATCCGCGTGACGTTAAGGTTACAAGAGACAGAGTATTGGTGCTAGATGGGAGTGATCCGTGTATGTTTGTGTTCAATTCAGATCACGTTCTAATCAACAGACTGATAACTAGAGGTATTGGCAAACAAACAAACAATCCAATACGTTTCGACATAGACAGAGACTATAACATCATTATGAGTGACTATAGTGATCACTGTGTGTCGGTATTCAATCAGGAGGGAGAACAGATACACAAGTTCGGGAAGAAAGGTCAGGGTATCGGGGAGTTCTATAACCCATTTGGAATAGTGCTAGACAACACAGGACACATTATAGTGGTAAGTGATAAGAATACTAATTGTCTACAATTCTTTTGATTCATTTTAGTATGTTAATGAGTGTGAATATATATGTACGTATTTTATTTTGAGATTGTCTATTGTACTATATTAAACGGAGACACGTGGTAAGTATGTAACATATAAATCTTACTTCTTTGAGGTTTTCATTGAGTTGTGAGAAGTCTATTTTGATATTTAACTCCTTCTTGAGGATATGATCTAGAGTCTATAAAGACTGTACATATAAGTCACAAACTTATAAATACAGTAGAATTCGGTTAGTATGTACTTTTCTCCCAATTTGATTTATTATCGACGAGCCGTTTCGATTGCTTACGCTGCATGGTTTACGAACACTTTATGTTCGCAATAGACTCGGCACTTCATTCCTCGAATTTAGCAAAGTATAAAATTGCAAAATGGAATTAATAAATTAATAATTCATTTATTTTATATATGAAGAACTTGAGGATGCGAAATTCGGAATCAGCGTACTGGATTATCCCTATATGTCTGTTAAGAGAAACACTCCAAGTATATTTCGAGATTTCAACTTATGTTTGCTGTATATTCAAAAACCAACAACTAAATTACATAGGAATAATTCGAAAGTGTGAAAATCAGAATCAGCATATTCGATTTCCCCAATGTAATTGTTTACTTTTCGTATATCGTCAACAGAAGGATATGTTATTCCCTGTGTTATATATGCAGATCATCTTCCTCTATTATTATAATACAAAATAGATAAACAAACAAACACGCAAACACACAATAATTGAGTTTCAATAATTTAGATTTTGTGTTTACATAATTATATAAGAAAAATCTCAAATCACCGTCTGTGCCGACTTAAATTTCACGAATTTAATGTCAGTGGATTATCGAAACTATATTATTCTAATAAATAATAGAATTATACGCTCTATTTACCATTAAATTACAATTTTGAAATTTGAAAATGTGAAAATTGATGTAAGTATATATGCACTTAATAGTTTATTGACCAATAGAATTACAGTCTAAGGTCACATGCAGAGCCAAATTCTCTATACGTGACCGTATCTCTATGGTGTGAACAGCAGAGCGAAAACACATATAGTAGAACTCGGTTATTAGTACTGTTCTCAATAACGGGCATAGGTTAGTACGCGTACTATTTTTGTTTCCTGAGGGTGTATCTTATATCCGAGTTCTATCGTATATAAATACACTTAGAGAGTTCCTCTTAACAGAAATATAGGGGTAATCTAGTACGCTGAATCCGAATTTCACATTTGCAAGTTTCCCATATGCAAACCTATTTGTTGTTTTTATGAATAATTGTAAACAAATAGATGAATTATTAATTTATTCATTCAATTTGGCAATTTATACTTTGCTAAATTCGAAGCACAAAGTGCCGAGTCCAATGCTAACACAAAGTGTTAGCATGCTAATTACTAATGCAACTTATGGGTTATTGTTAATTGGCGTAAATTAGCTATCAAAATAATCTGGCCTATTAGTATTTAGCATTGTGGGTTTTGTCTAACAGGTTATTTTGTCGTTTTTGCAGTGTAGTTAAATAATAATAATCAATTTCTGATCAGACAAGAATCGAGGATTGATAATATAAAATATTTGATGGAATATTTACTAGACTGATAATCATATTTCTAAAGTCATGGCCAGTGAGTAATTCAATACATTGACAAATACACTCGTGTAAATGCTATTGTTACTCAGAATGGGTCTTGCCAGGTGACAATTCACCATATATATATAAATTTCCCCAAACAATTATTTATTGACAAATTGTCCAACAAAAATCTCTTGAAATGAAGAATTTGAGATTTGTTCTAATATTAGTATGCTCCATTATGGGAAGTATTGAATTCATGATGTCACTTGTAATGCTTGCTGTTGGGAATTATTTAACTGTTTTCGACGCAACGAACAGAAATATTCTCGAAAACATTTTAACTACCATCTCCAGTGAATGGCCATCACTTTAAAGTGTTTTAAATAACAACATTGATCAGCGGGGTGTTATTATTTGTTGCATGCATAACAAATGTATTAGGTGCGTTTGTCGCTAGCTTTTCACATCGAAATAATACAAAATTGATTTCAATCGCTCTACTCGGTGCAACCATCTATATGCTGATTCTTACCACTGTCATTCAATTGACAGGCGGCTATATTGGAATGCAATATCAATTGAGCTTTCCTATGAAAACTATGTCAAAGATTATTCTAGAATATTCCATAAGAGATACTTCACAGATAGACAGCGAATAAATCAGTCATTTATTGATAAACTTCATCAAGTATTGAAATGCTGCGGGCCCGAAGGACCAGACAGTTATGAAAATATATCAAACATTCCATCCAGTGTTGTAAAGTGTTCTATAACGCTACTGAATGCGATACAGGTGAGTTCATGCAGATATACAATGAAGGCTGTCTAGAGAGAACATACGTATCAATGTTATTATATGTTTATGAATTTTTCAAGCTAATAGCATTGGGAGTACTTTCCACTACAATTCTATATCTGGTTGCTATGGTTACCGCTGGTATGCTGTTATTTGTCCTGATGGTTGAAAAGCGTAGATAATATTGTTAGAATAAGCTCTACTAAATTTTGGCCTTTACACAAGTATTTATGAAAGAATAATAATTATAATTACCATATTATTATACGATATATATTGAATGTATTAAATGCTAATAATTCTTACAATATTGATTTTCAAATTCAATGAAACTTAAATAAGGAAGGATAAACCATATTTAATTAATCAAGTAAATCTAAATAAATTCAGGATAACTTATGATTATGGAAATATCAACTCAAGGAGATTAACACGAGAAAATCGCACAAAGTTTTTGAGGTTTATTTTCTCATAGCAAGCTATGTTAGCAGTACGTAACAGACGGAAACACCGACGGCTAAACCTGAGGTTGGAAACGAGTTGAGTTATGATATAATTTCAAAAACTTATACTATAAGAAGTGTACAAGATGTGAAATAGAATAATGCTATATGGTGTAATCTCCGTGGGAAATTTAACATATAATATTAGTATATTACGATGTATGCAATATAATACTCAGCTCAATACTGATCTACGTGTATAAATAATTCAAATTATCCTCCTTTTTATATAAAATTAATTGAACATCTAGAACTACCATTTGATGATACAAATATTAATCGACAGATTCGTGAGTTTATTATGGTTTGTATTTTCGCAATTTCTACTCATATATTCGTTTATTAATTTATCTGTATTTTTTGACTATCACAAAGGTGTTTGTAGGAATTTTTGTTACGAGGAATGATTATAGGTATGTAAAGTAGGTTATTACTATTTCTTCGAGACCATGTCAACCTGCGCGGTCCGAAAAGTATCAAACGTAGATATCATACGATTAATCATATTTTCACACAGTTTAACTGATGATGACATGGGCAATGGAAACCGTAAAATTCGATAAACATTATATCCATCATTCATGTGCAATTTGAAGCATAAATTATTCCAATGTAACGGCATGTTGCATACAATAAATTTGCATAAAAATTCCAACAAACATACATATAACAAAGTTGCATGATGTATGATTGGCTTTAAACCATGAAATACTCACAAAATGATGTTTACAATATGATAAATCTTAATTTGCACATTTGTAAATAAATATTGTGCTAGTCATTAGTTTCTAACGGGAAAACAGGTATACTAGGGAGTTGCGAAAAGAGCTGTTTTCAAAATATGTATTGATTGATAATTATTATAATACATAATCAGTGGTGGCCATAGCATAGATCTCAAAACTACACCTTGGACGACAATCCATTATGAAAAGGTCGACTAAATTCGTTAATATTGAACTATATAATCTCATAACCTCTGTGATGTTTCAATAAATAGTAATTGAATAGAGCAAATTCCTGGATGCCTGCATAATGTCTATTGGGTTGAGTACATACTTTAAACTATTTTACGAGCGAGGGTAGCGAGCGTGCGAAATTATTAGATTTCGGGTACTTTTGAATGTCGTCCAGGATAACACGTATATTACCTATATTATTTTGAATTTACCTATTAGGGCCTTTATTGGCATATCACAAAGTAGTATTTGATAGTTATAATAATTTTGAAGTCCACATATTTCGTGTGTTGAATTTTCCATGCAACAAATTAGTATGTATCATTCATACTCACCAACCAGTTACAATAATATCCCCGGATTTTCTGAAAATAGTTTTACAATAACGAATTGCAATATCATACTATAATTTGGAGAAAAAGCACAACATTTTGCAAATATTTTCCTTCACTTCCTATTAAAATCTCGGCATAATTCCTGTATACAGGGAGGGTTGGTAAGTAGCAATGTTGCAAAAAACTTGTGCATGGAAATAGGTAAATGTTCTAGTAGTTATTGGTTCCGATTCTGTCATAAGACCTTGGCAAACCCCAGCACCTGTAGAAATAGGGAAAAAAGAAATGATTACTGATATTGTAAACGTGTTTCATTTAGTCACCCTGACGTTTGAACCTATATCCATCCCTAACAAATAATGACATACTTAGTTTGCAACTAATATGAGGTCATTAAATGATTTTTTGGTTGTTAATCATTAGTTATATCACTACGCAGCTTTGATTCTCTTGTTACACATAACCCTTTGAATGTTGATTTAATCTATGACAATTTTATTAGCAACTAATATGATATAATATTAAATGAATTATGAATATTCATTGCGGATCATAGACTCAATCTCATAAGATATATCATTACAGCTTAGAATTAGTCAAATTAATATATTCCGATGATTCCATCGAAATTGTTCAGGAAATTGTTACATCATTATTTAATGTTACAATGTAGAATTGAATTTAGTGTGATTGCAAGACTTTTCCAATAATTCCCCCATTTCATATAAGTAGTTCATTATCTAAACCTCTCGCATAGTTGTCAAGCTCACGGATCCAACATGAGGATTACACTATTGTAGAAAATGTGGGAAAGTCCTGCAATCACATAAACTCACTTCTACACTGCAATTAAAAAATACACATCTGATTATTCTGGAATTATTTTATTATTAGTATTGGTTGATATAAATCCGAATCTAGCAACATATACGTAAAATGGGAAATACACACGCAGATACAGTCGCCAGAAAGAAAGATTACGACAATTATACAGTTATGTTGGTTGGGAAAATGGGTGCAGGAAAGAGCAGTCTTGGAAATTTTCTACTGAAGAGAGAACATTTTGCAGCTGCGGACAGTATAGCACGAGTAACAGATACAATCAGGTGTGAGTGTACGAGTCTACCAGGTGGTCGTACTCTAAGGATTATCGACACTCCAGGATTTGGAGACTTTTGGAATAGCGGACAAGCCAAGGGGGACATGGTTGATGCTTTCTATGAAGCTAAAGATGGTGTAGATGCGTTTCTGTTTGTGATAAGTGCAACTGAACGAATCGAAAAAGAACTGGTTTCATATTTCGCAATGTTCGCAACCTTTATGGAACATGAACATTTCTACGACTACGTAATACCTGTGTTTACTAAGGTTGACTTAAAGTTGGAGAAAAGAGGCGAAAAAGACATCTACTCCTATGAGAAGCAAGAACGCTTAATTCATGGTGAACTGCAGAACGAACAACTAAAAATATTCAATGAGAAAATAATTGGAAAGGCAAAGCAGAATTGGATGTGTATCTCCTGTACATCTACCAAGGACGATTTCTACTATGATGCCATGACTAAAAAATTGATTCAAACAATTGAGGGTATTCGCTTTCAATCAGACGGAAGGGTTTGTACAGCTATGATCATGGAAAAAGCGAAAGATATTGATGAAAAGGAGAGGGCTACAAATCAAAGAGATGAGGCAAACCTGTGATCGATTCTGAGAAAGACTGATAGCGGATCCGTGAAAAAATCATGAAAATGTGCATTTTGCAATATGTTAGGCCCAATGTGGATAAAAGTTGAGCTTTGTAAAATTTCTAATTATTTATCTCCAATTGTAAATTTTGGAACTAAACATTTTTTGTGTTTGATTTTTATCGATAATTTTTGTTTATTTGTTTGTTGTTCAAATAATTCACAGTCATGTTTAACATACGTATTGTTAGCATTGAAGTCCAAATTCAGTGTTGGACAAATTCCGATCATTTAACGACTACCATTTTAATAATGACTATTTACCAAAATACCATATTTAGTGATAGTTTAGGAATTTGACCTATTGATGATTGCCATCCGTTAGTTACATACAATTATGAACTCTTGATTTAGCTGGAACGGCGTTTTTGTAATTTTCCATTGGAAACAGAGACTCTTGAACAACATGAAAGACCAGCTCTATTCCTTAATTAGCGGTAACGACAATAATCAGCAGTGATATGACTCATATGCATACATAGTATGTATATACAGTAGTATAATTAATTAGCCCAAAATATAACAGGCTGTATGTAGGTAATTGGAATAATAAAGTATCCGAATTACCGAAGTAGAAAGGGTGGAAGAAGGGGAGTTTAGTAGAGTGGAATGTGCATAAACCGAGTAACTGACATGGAAAAATTTGTCGGTTTAGCAAATTGCGGATTATTATGCATGGTGAATTTGTATAGTCGGAAGCTATTTCAGATCAAAAACACTATCGGGTTAGACTCCATTAGAGTGTTATTCCGGATTATACAGGTGTTGGTTTGTGCAGTTCCCACTGTACAATATATAGGGAGAATAAACCATGATATACAAATAACGAGTAAAGTACGAGTGATATAATAGAGAATATAAGTAGAGCATTGTTAATATTGAGATCAGAATATCTGTACATTATGGTTGGGTTCCTCAGTAATAATTATGAATTATTGATTCTTCCTTCAGGGAAGATTGTGTTTCCTGTAGGATATAAACTATCTCCTCTCTCTCCTCCTTCCTTACCAAAATTGTGGATAAACCCTTTTTCATAAGATTGCAATATTCATCAAGAAAATTGAAAAGGATTGTAACAAACCAGCCTTCACCACGTGGAATAATTTCTCTAATCAGCTGATAATAATATGTGAAGATACAGACACAAAAATTTCGGAAAGACAATACAATAACCGCCTTAGATGTTAATTGTACATCTCTAGTACCCAAAATATTGTCAATATACGAATGGAATGTGAGTTCTGAATTCAAACAATGAACTTTGTTATTTCCCCTTTCAGCAATATATATTGTATTAATTTCTGTTGAACAATCAATTCCTATCGGTCTATTAAATGCAATCCATTCTTCCCTTTCCCTTCCAACGGATTGTAGATACTTCCCTTCTGTAGAATAAACAATGAGATGATTAAAATTTAGAATTAAACTGAGTGCCATACACCTGGTTCTGATTGATACGAATAAGATATGAAGTATGCAATGGCTCTGGAAGTCGGTATATCTGCATGCAGAACTTGTACAAATTTAAATAGGAGTGACCGCCAGTGTGTGCGCTCCTTCAAATATGGAGCGCCACTCCACCATCGGCTCCTGAATCATAAATTGAGCGTGCTCCAGGTCCCGTTCCTCAAAATAGGAGCGCGCTCCTTTAATGCTCTGGATTTTAGACTTAGTATAATTCAATTAAATAATGTAAACATTCTATAATCTTCGTACATTAAGCAAAGTTACAGCACACAAATTCTTATATAATTATGTCACTGGAATCGCTTCAAAACTAAAAAATGGAGCAATAATACGTATTTCGTATTACAACCTATAAAATGTGTTAGCATTATTAGCGAATATATTCTTCTTCTCTTCTAAGGTATAATCAGCTATAGAGAACTCCATTGCTTTTATCAGTTGCTGATAAGTAGCGTTCACTTTATCTACTGGGAAGTTAGAACCGTACATACATCTATCAGTACCAAACAAACCAATTAGCTCCTGTACGATAGACTTGATGGGAACTAAATCATCAGGATTAATATGTACCATAGCTAACCCAGATAACTTCATAAAACAGTTAGGAAGTGAAGCTAGCATTGCCAGCCCATCTCTCCATAACTTCATAGTAGCTTCATCTCTCTCATACATTACCCCACAATGATTAATTACAACATTTATAGTGGGATTAGCTTTGATGACGTCATATGCTTGTAGGTATTGACGTGGTAATATATGCATATCAAATGTTAATTTGTGTTCAGCAAGCAGAGAGTACCCCTGTTGCCAGGTTACATCTGTAAGATAATTATCATGTTTAGCCTCACAAAATATTTTCTTGTCTGGATGGAAATTAAGCAGCTGTCTTGTGCCTCTAAAATTCGGGTATTTCATATGGTTTATCAACACCTGAGATACGTCTGGTGAAGTTAAGTCACAATGACTGACTATACCATGGGGAAATCCTTTTGGATTAGAATCTGCAATTGTTTGTAAACTTTTAGTTTCATTAATCGGATCTCCATCCATAAAGCATTGTAAATGTACAGACTTTGTTATATTGAATGGTTCAATATCTGCTAAGAACTCTGGTAACAGATAGTTCTGAATTGATTTAAATGGGCCTGCTGGGTGACCTGAGTCTTTTACATCTTTCACCCAGGAGTGAGTATCAGGTGTCCAAAGATGATGATGAGAATCTGTAATTACTATTTCTTTAGATAACATTATAGAATATTGCTATTTGTCAAGAAACGAATGATAAAGTAATTCTAGTTATAATTATCAAAGAACATAATGGAGTATATGCATGAGACATATGCCATTCAGAAAGAATAATGGAAGATAGGTATAGGTGTCCTACAAATTTATTTCAGAAAATATATTCTAATATTAACTCGTGATGTAAAGCTATCAACAGGATATGTTTGTGTTCTGAACCATCAAATCCTTGTCTCTATGTCTTCAATGACAATTTCATTCTACAGAAATGTGGTAATTGTTGACGTTGAGGAACTGGAAAGAAAGTTGTTAGTGATTTCAAATTTCTTCTTTTAACATTGATATTTCAAACATTTTCATTGCCAGATTATGATACGAATTCTATTCTCATCTTCAGTCTTTGATTAGAAAATGACGAACCGCTTCGCGGATCTACATACTCGATTACTCCTTACTAACAGTTAACACGAAATCGTAGAATGGTTTTGAATAATATGCAAAAAGGTGTGAAAATATGATTATTCATATGATAAATCTGTGAAATTGTAACTTCCAGACACTCAAAATCTCAAAATCGGACTCTATACAGCCAATAACCCCTGACAACGTGTTAAAATCAAATCTCTAGCTTGCTTTTGTATTTTCATAGAAAGGTGTGAAAATATGATTAATCACCAAAAAAGGTGTGAAATATTAACTTTAGAAAAAATCATACCCGAGGTGCAAATCTCCGACCCAAAATCTATACGTATACCAACTTTCATGTCAATCTAATCTAACTGTTAGATTTCGCATGGCAGCGGAGACCAGACGTACGGACGTCGCACATCGTCCGTGCCATTTGAGCATCTCCCTGCTGCACTAAAAGGAAATTATAGTATGTGATAACTAAAGAGTAATAGCAGTATTGCTGATACAAACTGACGAGATGTATTCCTAACAAATTAAATAAAAAGAGTAATTTTAAAATCTGGTTAGCAAACTGCTAGTAGTATAAATGTAATTGTCGTGCTTGGTGTGAAATAATCAGTGGTTTATGGTATGACGTAATCGACCTCAACAGGTTACAGAATGTCTTGTACCCCAGCGTCACTCTGTAGAGTTGTACGGTATTTCCAGTTGGTTCCGCAACATTATACTACAGTTGAAACAATTGTTTTAACCATTTCTTGGTCAGGCAAGAATATTTAGAAGAATTTCTTAAAGAAAAAAGAACAAAATCCGCTATAATAAACTAAAAGTTAGCAATAAAGCAGTTTTGATTGTATTTTCAAATGGTCGGTTCTTAAATCCGAATAAATTGGAATTACATAACTTAAGTAATTATCAACAAGAATATAGAGAGTCTAATCGGATACAAAATCACTGTAAAATTCACACAATATTTTGAAAACAGTATAATTAAGCAAAGCGTGAATTTCCTGTATCTTACTGTAGGTAGTTTATTAATAGTATCAAATTCCGAATAGCAATGAGTAAAATACCAAATATATCAACGCCTCTAACGATTAGTAACAACATAGTCAATACACATTAGTTCTGCTCTAATGGCAGCTCAGACTTCCTCACCCCTACAATACTCATATAGTTAGCTGGTATTAACCCTACATTCTGGTCTATACACGCTAATAACCATCCTCTGACGTGAGGCTGTTTATGTTTGGGAGCAGCAATGAGAATATCTCCCTCATTAAAACTCAGCTCTCGAGGGGGCTGTCCCTGGAAAGAATGGTTAGCTTTCAGTAACACATGCTCGTCCTTGCCTTCTGCCCATAAGAAGTCGTCTGTTTCTGCTTTACTCCCAGTAAAAGACTTAGTCAGTCTCCATAGTAAATAAGGTAGAGCTAGGATAACAGTAAAGAAAGATAGGAATGGCCATAGACTTAGCTTGTGATCAGGAACCAGCTGTTCCACTGATGTTATTTCTCCAGCTCCAGCCAGAGCAGAGGACTGCCAGACAGAATCGAACTCTGCATTTCTCAGAGGAGATCTGACCTTCAGCAGCACCAGCAGTCTGTGTATCCAGTTACGTACTTTGTATAGAATACTTAGACCAGAGATTACCCCGAATAGAGATGTTTTTAGCTGGGAGAAGTGATCAGCTAGACCTAGTATAGCTCTGAAGGATGTGCTTAATGCCAAGTAAGTAGACTCTAGCATGATAGCTACAGACCCAACAGCTCGTACTATTGTCTCTATTGCAGAGAAGGCAGATCGAGTTCCTTCTTGTGCGTCCCTCACGAATGAATTTTCTGAGGTTTCTCCCAACCCACCCCCATATCCCCCTGAATATCCACCCCCATATCCCCCTGAATATCCGCCACCATATCCTCCTGAATATCCACCTGAGAAGTGCTGCATATACGGAGAGTATCCCATCCCCATACTGCCATAACCATAGCCCATCTGTCCGCCCATTGAGTAGTCAGGTCTGCCGGGACGGGCAGGGAGGGGAGGGGCTGGAGCAGCAGCAGGTAGTCTGCTGTTATTGTAAGCAGCATAAGGAGAGGAGTGGGGGATAGCAGAGTTAGATGTAGATACACCTGTGGTAAGGATGTTATTTCTGAGAGGATTGGAAGTTATATCTGCAGATTCTTTAGAAGGAACTAAGTTACGTTGCCAAGGTTTAGGTACATCAGACATACTAAATATTCTATTTTAAGAAAATGTAAGAAATATAATTGTTCATAACTGCAAGTGCCAATTTTTATGTACGAATATAAAGCTCCCCATAGTTATAAAAAGTTGAATAAGACATACAGAAACAAACAAAAACAAAAAAGAGCAATTAAAACAAGATTGCAATCAAATAATATTTGGCGAATAGTTCAATATCGGTTACTAACTGAATATCAGTATTCGAAATTCGGTTAATCAAAAACCGAATATTATCGGTATTCCGTTTAGATTGTTATTTATGAATACTGATATAAAAAATATATAACAATAATAAATAAAAATAAAAACTACAAACTGTGTTTGATCTTATTTTCGATAAAGGGCATGGCATCTGAAAGAGGAATATCGTTCAGAGTTCTGAGGAATTTTAGTTTGCCCTCTGAGGTACCTCTCTTAACAACAATACCACCACAGTATGGTATGAGTCCGTTGAGAGGAGGGGCCGAGTAGAATCGGAATGCAGTCCGTACAGCTATTGCATGAGTTATAATAAGTACTGTATCAGGCCAATACTTGTCTGCAACCATTTGTATAGCAGCTCTGTATCTATCTTGTACTTCTAATACAGTCTCAGGGAATACTGGACAAGGATCTGACATATAATTAATACTAAGTCCAGTACATGCTTCAGTTTGTTGCTGCTGGTCAAATATAGGTTGTGTCTTAAATCCTACTTCTTCTGAGAGACACTCACATACTCCGTTACATACAATCAGCTGGGAGTGAGAGAGACATTTCGCTATAGGAGCAGCTGTCTGCAATGTACGTAGGAAAGGAGAGCTGACTACATGCTTTACACCGAGTGTGTCTAGTCTCAGATGTTCACAGATAGAGCTAGCTACCTCTCTCCCAGAGGGAGAGAGAGGGGGGTCGTATTTCCTCATCTGCTTGTGACTGAGCCAACTCATGTCTACGTCATCCAATCTCTCCGCGTGTCTGAGTAGACATATCAGCTGTTCATCTCTCGCAGCTGTTTTCTGACTATCACTATCTCTAGAGGCCATTAGCTTAGTAGATTCTCATATAACACATTATAATATAGTACAACTTCTATTAATGGACGGGCTGGCGGATTATGGGGAATGGGGAATGGAGAACCTTAGATTAAAAATACCTTCCAAGTTACAAACATTAAAATTAACCTCTTTAAGTGAGGAAATTGAAGATAGTATTTCTTGAATAATAAATTTTGTGTGTCTAAATTTGGAAAAATCACATATTAATCGCAATAATCAAATCGAATCTTTGGTTTTCTAAGGAAAACTTTCTACGAGTATATCCAACCAATAACCCTATGAGATATTATAAAGATCGAATATCATAGAATTAAGAGTTGTTAGAGGTATTGGTTGAACAAATCTGACTCTAAAAACTCTGGTCAAAATATGCAAGTAGATTGATTATATGTGGACATCACAATATATTAGCCGTCTCGATCTCCCCTCCTTATAGAGGTTCTATTATAACAATATATTCTCCAAGTTATTAACCAAAATAATAAACATAAACAAAATACAGGAGAATTAGTGTACGAATTAGTAACTATGAAATATAATAGGTTCAATCAATTTTGATAGCAGAATAGATCTTACGGACAAATACATAAGAAGAATACATTCCTATGGTACCAGAGAGTAACCATAGAGATATCAGAATAATAGCTGAGTAAGCCCAGTAGAAAGAGAAAGATATAATACTCATTGCCTCTACTCGTGTGTAATGGAACAGAAGAATATACCCAAATGCGTATACAGTAAATCCCATAGACAACAAGTAAGAGGATCTCCACCACCAATGGTACTGCTCTGAACACAGTAATAAGTATGTGGAGATGATTGCCACCTGAGAAGTTGTTATTGTGAATATTATAAATACTAGGAATAGGAAGCCGGACAGGTAATAGAAATGGTGCTCCCAAATTGCAGTTAATACAAAGTAGAATTCTAAGAACACGACAATGAATGGGAATAAGCCTGATAACATGGCGCTTATCACCATTGAGTGACAAACTGGCTGCTCTGGAACAGGTCTAGGAATCACATTGATACGGACTGGATGTTCATATCTCACTTTACGATATCCTATGTAGAATCCAATATACACCAAAGGTAGAGATATAAATCCCCATAGAGCTAGCAGTATTGCTACAGTAGGCATTGGTAATGCTTGAGTGCTCTGTTTAGTCACGAATAGTACATTAATCAATGCAGAAATTATGAATATTATAGCTGGGTAGAATAGAGCTGTTGAAACCGCAGCTAATTTGTAATCAAATCCGCCCATTGTCTTGTAGAACCTCCCAGACGTATACCCCCCTATAGATCCCATAAACATGAATATGACTATACTGTATGTGAGTAGAGCACCCTTGTTGTCAGGGGATAGGAAGCCGAGACAAGCCAATAGAAATATAACAAATATAGTACAGAATAGTTGTACACCAGAACCTAGCAACACAGTGAGTTGAAAGGAATGTGCAGGAGGACGGAACACATCTCCGTGTACTAACTTCCAACCAGTCTCCTCAAAAGTACTGTCACTCAACTCGTCACAAATTCTATTGTAATGCGATATATCTCTTCTAAGAATTTTAATGAGAATAGCAGCTACAACACCTGAGAGCATCAGTACTATTACAAGAGCATTAACTAAAGAGAACCAGTGTACTTTCTTGTGTCTGGGTCTTAGCAGTTTGTCCCAGCGACTGGACCAAGAGTCATCACTCGCTACCCAGGAGACAGAATAACTGAAAAGGATAATATTCATCTCATTAGGAATCAGTTCTTGGGGCAGGTGTACTTCAGGGAATGCGCAATCAGTTGAATTATCGTAATGTGAGCTGTGCACAGAGCTAGGCTTAACTGAGAACCCAACTATACGGTATTGTCCTTGAATAGAGCTCTCATGGTATTTCAAGACGAAATCTTAATAAAAATAATACGAAAATATATAATACATTAACATGTACTAGAATAGCAGTACCATGAGGACCTATTAATGAATTAATAATCTCTTCCACTGGTTATTTGTTTATCTACTGTTCAGCGCTCTCAACTATCAGTCTATCACGATGTCTCACGATTTCGGTCTACACTTTCTGCCAAATCCTTGGTCTTTTCATAAAAAATAAACTCGGAATACTAAATCTCAGGTTGAATGCACTAGGTAAATTGTACACAAGTTTACTTCTATAGGAATTATCGTATTTCTTAGATGAGTAGTCTGGTGCTAAAATGAATTATTTAATCGAGGCTACAATTCGAGTAAATACGATATGGCGATAATATTTAGTAATAGAACCTACCTAAATGATTATTTATGTAATATTTCCCTTCCAAAGTAAATCCAACACTATAACCCAAATCGTAGATCTTATCATCTCCAAGGAATTCTGTAATAACTGGTAACTGATCCAAAATTAGCTGTACAAAGTATTCATTATCAATTCTAGAAATGAAGGTATTGCTATTCAAATGATTTATCGTTTTCATACAAATAACTCTACATTGCATATTTCTTAAAATAATCATGGTTATGGGAATAACAACATTCCTGTCTCCATGTAGTAACTCTCCTAGATTCTCTCCACCGTATTTAATGCCATCCTGATGTTCACAATATTTGAGGGAATAATAATCGTAATACATGAGAGCCACATTGCTTGTCATCTTCACAGCCATTACTTCCACTTCATCTTCTATAGCATAATCTTTTGGAGATGGCCATGGTAACAGATATAATGCATTTGAAGTCAGAAGTGAAGATAAAACTATGTAAAGTAACAGGTAGCAGTGTTGTATCTTGAGATACATGCTAGATCAATAAATAAGAATAAACCTTGATATATGTTGAATACAGAGCATTAAAAGTCCCTTAAATTTGGAGGACGCTCTCCTAGAATATTTTTTCGATAATCTCGCCAGGGTTTTTTCCAGGGGGGGATTGCGGGGGGCATTTTCTCCCCTCCAAGTTATTTCGCCCCCCTTCCGGTTTTGCCCTCTAGGATATTATTCATATAGAAATGCACAATTGTTTAATTAGTGTTTAATGATGAAGAATATTGAAAAAATGATTTTAACAAATATTATAGTTTAATAATTAGATTTATACGACAATTCGCCTTAGTTATCCGTTCCATATTTCAATAATCTCATGTACCTCATCGTCCGATAGTTTCAATTACTAGGTTTCTATTGTAAGAAATGAAAATTAGTAATAGAATTACTAAGTTTCCTATTTCACCATTATCATGCCTCCCTTATGCTTGTAATCTTTCAATTTGCCCCTCATTCCAAACAATACTAGAAAAAACTCTGCTCATTATTCTACTATGCCATTGCCAATTGATTTAGTTGATTATAATTATCTCAAATAATAGCCGGTGTCACAGTGGATAGTGTTTCCAGTGAGTAATGTTCTCCCGAGCCTGCAGGGGCGGATCTAGAAAATCTGGTGGGGGGTATGCCGCCTACTCAACCGTCAAAATATTCAATTATTGGATTTTGCTCTTTTACTTGATCATTATTAGTTTATTCCGTTATTTTAACAAATTATAATTATACCATAACAACCAGTATTTCTCAATTTGTAGTGTTTTAACCAAACATCAACAAATATTTTATAGTGATGTATGTATTTTATGCGATTTTATGTCAGGCTTAATCTCCATGACCACTTTAACCAATCTTGACAAGCAGTCTAGGTACTCCAAAATAATTGTGTTCTTAATACAAACATTATGTATGTGTGTTTACAGTTTCGTAAGAAAGTTTGTCAACAAACTTTCTTAGGTTGCATAAGGAAACACTAATTATAAAAAGGGTAAACAAATAGTTAGAAATATGGTGATATATATATTCTTTAATTTATATCAGAATTATTTTCCTATGGCTCCTTAATAACTACAGTAGGCAATAATGAAATAATATTGAAATAATATTGAAGGAACATTTCCCGAATTACAAGTATATAGTCGAGAAAATAAATTCATTAGGGTTGTAGTATAACAAGATATGTACTTTATTCACTCTACTGAGTAGACGAAATAAATAATTTAACAAAGCTGGTGGGGGGGTATGCATACCCCCCATAGATCCGCCACTGGCTATGTAAGAGTTCACAGAAAGTGTTAACCTTAGCCATGGGTAGAATAGAGCGCACTACTAGCATATTAGGATACATCCGTATATATGAATATATCTACATAAAACAAACAATAACAACAACAAATCACCTGCTATTTACAAATAACACTAGCTAAATTCTCATATTCGTGTTCAGTAAAATGTGAATCAGGAATTTCATAGTAATCTGGTTGTGTTGACACCTCAACATACTCATCTCTAATTGGAACTACAGATGTCATTGGTTCGTATTTATAATTTGTCTGGTGTCGGGAGGGTAAGGTGTGAATATCTGACAGCTGTATATATTCTTTGTTTGGTGTTATATTCTCTGGTTTAGACGAGGAATTATCTTGTTTTGTATATTCATGTTTGTTTGTTTTCTTTCTCTTCAACACCAATATTATGATCAACAAAACAACAATGATGACTAGCACTATCAATATGAGGACACCAGCAATAAGACCAATAATCCCATAGAGAGTAGATGGCTTAGATATCAGCTGATTATGTATATAGTATATTTGCGTGTAGCTATTATTAGTATTGTGTAATCTATTCGTTATATCTACTGTAATGTAGTAATGGAATGTGTATGATACATCTATGAGATAATATTCTGTCATATTTGTAGTTATATCTTTATGCTGAATAGACTCATTCACACTATATACGGATATTATGTATATCTCATTAGCTAGCTGGGGGTAAGAGGTCTCCCAGACCAATCTAACACCTCTGTTAGAAGGTATTATAGTGTGTAGATTGAGTACTTCCTGAGTGTACATGTCTACAGGAAATATTTAAGTAACATAAATATATAGGAAGGATAGCTACAAATTCGAATGGTTAAATATGGCAGTCATTATTAGGGGGGTCAATTCTTTGACAAAATATCTTGCAAGATCTCCTCATGTACTCAGGGTGCAAATTCAAAGCCAATTGGTTAGGTACATTTAAGAATAATTCAGAATGAGAATTAGCCACTCCAATGGTAAATATAACTAACCTTCAACTCTTAAATCAGCTGTTTGTCCACCTAAGAATAATCCTCTATCTGTCTGTACAGAACATTTATGAGTTATATTTCCTTTCACCAATTCCAAAAGAATACTTGCTTGGTTACCAATCTGACTCTTAAGAATGCTACCAGTACTAACATCAATCAACATAATAGTTAGATTATCAGCAATCGAGTCAGTAGTAATACTACAAGTAATAGTGACGTCATCATATCCTACAAACACTGTATTGTAATTTGGTGTATAGGATAGATGTATGGATACTGAAGGAAGAGAAGGTGTTGTTGTTGTTGTTGGGCTTGTTATTTCAGGTGTTGTTGTTCCTGCTGTTGTAGTAGGGTCAGTAATTGTTATTGTTGTAGGACTTGTCGCTGTTGTTGTTGTTGTTGTTTCAGGTGTTGTTATTATTGTTGTTGTTGGGCTTGTTGTTGTCGTCATTTGAGTTGCTGTTGCCTCAGTAGTTGTTATAATTGTACTAGTTGGTTCTGTAGTATCTACCATAGTGGAACTAGAACTCTGTATAGTTCCAGATGTAGATGACGTCACACTAGGAATAGTAGTCACTCCTTGAGTAGTGCTGCTAACTGGAACCATAAGTGTTAAACTAACTTCAAAGAGTATTTCCCCGCCAATTATTCTTCTACACGTATACACATTGTTATCATGTTGTGACGTCACAGTAGGTATAATGACAGAAGGATATGATTGTGCAACACCACCAGATATCAACTCCCCTGTATCAGCACTACAGGTTATCACTAAGTTATTTGTATTCTCTACCACCTCCAGTACCTGGTTAGTAGTGTAGTTAATTGGAATGTTGTCTAGAATAACTTCTATATGTCCTCCCTCTATAAATATTATACCATAACAACCGTTACGTACCCTAAGAATGTATTACTTACCTTTAACCTCAATATCTGTAGTTCCTAAATATGTATTCTGGTTATAGCATGTGAATTTCTTTATTCCTATTGTCTTAGTGTTTGTGTAAACAGAGTATACATTAAGAGGATTTGTGTGTCTCATTAGTGGAATGTCTCTCCAATATATATCTGTGTTGTTGTTGTTGTTGTTGTTGTTTACATCTATACAATTGTATTCTCTGTTTACAGGGTCTATATCTAGTATATATTCGAAATTCTGAGGTGCTACTGAAGGAAACTCCACATCTATTGTGTCTATAGATACATATTGTAAACAATTTTATTGCGAACAAGTAAACAAAAATATAAATTTACAATCTGTGCCGACAGCTACATCAATTTAATTGAAGGCAGTATAAAGCGTTAATTACGTTTAGTGCCTCCAAGTAATAGTGCCAGTTAAAAAGCAAACAAAACTAACCTGTATAACACCTTTGCAGAACAACAAACACGACAATAACAAACAAACAAATTTTTAACTCCATTGCTAGCAAAATTCATGCTAAAATTGAGTTAACTCAAATGTATTTATATTGAAAGTTTTTGAGCCACAAAAGCCTACAAACAATAAATGAATGAATAAGACAATAAAATTTAGTTCATAAAGCTGCCACCAATATATTTCTGAATCATTATCTATAGACACTGAGGTTTTCGTAGGTGTTTCTCTCTATTGAGTATTAGTTTCAGTAATATATTCGGTTGTAGAACAGTAGTAATATCCTGTTCTATTAGCTGGTAGGTCTGTAGATAGATGTAACTTTAGAAATCCTCTTGACGATATCGATTCTGTCTCTTCAATTAATCCCTCCCCTTGTCCTGAATTCATTTCACCTCTGTATAACCACTGAGATGTCTGAGTTTTACTAGAAACACACAATATAGTTACATTTTCAGTTATTACAATAGGTTCATCCTCTCTTAGCACTGTATACGTATCTTGTTGTTGGTATAATCCACTTCCCAGAAGGAATAGTTAATACGGTAGCACTGCAGGGGCGGATCTAGAAAAATCTGGTGGGGGGTATGCCGCCTACCCAATCGTCAAAATATTCAATTATTGGATTTTGCTCTTTTACTTGATCATTATTAGTTTATTCCGTTATTTTAACAAATTATAATTATACTATAACAACCAGTATTTCTCAATTTGTAGTGTTTTAACCAAACATCAACAAATATTTTATAGTGATGTATGTATTTTATGCGATTTTATGTCAGGCTTAATCTCCATGACCACTTTAACCAATCTTGACAAGCAGTCTAGGTACTCCAAAATAATTGTGTTCCTAAAATACAATACCTATTTGGATATGACGTACACTCGGTTAGTATGTACTACTAATTTTTGTTTCCCGAGGGAATATTTTCTGAATTCTACTGTATATGGTGAACAAATAATTCAAATCTCAAAATATCTGTAGAGAATTGCCCTAAACGATATACACGGCTAATCAAGTAGGCTGAATCCGAATTTAGCATTTTAATTTTCTCACATATATATACACTCCCTGGCCAAAAGTATTGGAACACCATAGCATTAATAACACATGTGGCATGTGGCACATTGTGAGAATATACGTATTGAATAGTCTGAAAATATATCAGAAAAGGCGATTGTAATGATAAAAGTAATGATTGAATAAGTTCACAGATGTTCGAAATTATCTTCAGCCTATGCAACTAAAGTAAACTACATATTTATGTCATGTGTCAATTGTGGCAGAGTGTTCCAATACTATTGGCCAGGGAGTGTATATATGTATTGTAAACATAATTCTAAACAGTTGCAGAATTATGTTTCAACGTCTATACCGGGTAATCGACTACTCTGAGTCCGAATTTCACTATTTTTAGTCGCGTGCAAATAACAATTCTTATAAAAAAATCGAGGCGCGAAGTGCCGAGCCACATGAGAACACAAAGTGTTCGCAAGCCGCAGCACGAGAGCAAGCGAAGCTGCCCGTATATTTGTAAATTGTAATCCTGAACTCTAGCCAAAATACAAAATCTAGTGACCGGAAAACTGACTGTATTTAGTAAAGTGACCCATTTGGCCTTGGCAACCCTTGCAAAACCCGCAGTAAACATCATGATGAGCAATTTTATGGAAAAATTTACATATGAGAAACTTAAAATACGAAAATCGAATACAGTATACTTTGTTACACCCTTGCAGCCGTTAAGAGTAAGTCTCTACGTATATTTTGAGTATTCAACTTTATTTACTTATATTCATAAAACAACAAATAAATCTACACATGATTAATTCAATTATGTGAAAATCAGATTCAGCATATTTGATATTTTTAGTTTTATTGAATTCTGTTTACTTTCTTGATGAATCACAATAAATCATAGATAGTGTGTGACATCTCAGAATTGAGAATTCGATACAACATACCCAGGGGTTTATACATAAATTTCTGAACCGGCACTTTTTCTTACCCTGGCCCCCCTGGGATGGTACTTTTTTGGACGGTGACATATTGATCCTGACTAATTTGAGTCGGCTGCACTTTTGTACTATATGGTTGCTGAACTGGCACTTTTAGGTGCCAGCCAAGCACCCAGATAAACCCCTGAATATACCATAAGTCCTTTCCTTGACAACGAACAAACAAACAGACAGACAGATAAACAACAATCGCAAATTAATAATATTGATTGCTAGAGTGCTCGCGTCTGTAGCAAATTTCTTCTTGAAGTGTCGGAAACAGCAGAGTACAAATTCCACTCTAACAGCTCTAGGTCTGGCTCAAAATGACATAGAACCATATCCAACAGTTCTTGTACCCTGCTTCCGGTACTCTAATGAAGAGGCAAATTTGAGTGAGTTGCCACAGTACAGGATTCAAGTCATATTATGAATACACGTATTGCTAAAATTTGTCAAGAATCTATATTATAAATCTCAATTGTTGTTTTTCAGTTTGTTTGTCCGTTGTCAAGGAAAGGATTTAAGGTATGCAATTTTGAAATTGTCACATAACTATGTATTTATCATGTTTATCAAGGAAGTAAATAGAATTCAATAAAACTTCACTAAATATATCGAACATGCTGAATCCGATTTCCACACTTTTGGGTCAATCATATGTAAATTTATTTATTCTTGTTTTTACGAATATAAAGTAAACAAATCAGCCAAATCTTAAAATATACGTACAGGCTTGCTCTAAACGGGTAGCCAGGGGTAAGTAAGTAGGCTGGACAAGAATTTAGCATATTTCAAGTTTCTCTTATGTAACTTTATTGTTGTTTTTATGAATATAAAGTAAACAAATTAGTAAAATCTCAAAATATACGTTGATGCTTACTCTCAACGGCTACAAAGGTGGTTGATCTTACAAAATAATTCAATAATATACATATATGCCATATACGTATATTAGTAAATTACATTGTTCTAAATATATCTATAATATAATACTCAAAGGGGCAGTCAATTTGTAGAATAATGGATACCTCGAGGCGTAGTGCTAAAGGCTCGTATTGCTTATAATAAAAGTTTGTTTCACTCCGGCCAATTATGGCATCCTGACCATTTCAAGCGTTACAGTACACCAGTACACCATTCTAACAAATGCTAAGCCAATACAAGTGATTAGTGCATTATTTGATTGATTAAACCCAATTTGCACTTATTAGAATTTAGCTCAGTATTATGAGATATAATTATAAGGTACGCATTTCTGCCATACACAGTTTAGAAGCACCAAAGTCTGAATATCTAAAGTGAAATACAGTGGAACCCCGGAAATACGGTCACCCACGGGACCGAGAAAAATGGCCGTAATTTCGGGGTGGCCGTTAAGCGGGGTTCCACTGTACTACTAACTACTTCAGTATAATCGACATATTCCACAGGTTTAGGGAGAAATGATGGGGTTACATTTAGAAATAGTGGTCAGGCCATAGCCTGACCAGCCTGACAGTTTCGTACTGCCTTGTGTTTGAATTTAAGTGATTTGACATTTGATTGAATAATTTAATTTTAATGATTTAATTTAAATAGGAATTATTCATTTAGATAATTTGATTTGATTTGATTAAATTCATGGATTTACATTTGATATTAATCGATAAATGATTGACTGTTGAAACTAAAACTTACGAACTGATTGAATTCTGCATTTGAGAAATTATCTGACGAAGAATGAATTCAAAACTATTCATCATGACTATAGGTTAGTCGTAGAGCTACCAGTATAAATGGCTTAAATAAATACATATAAACAACACTAATCAATTTGTATTCATCTATGGCTCAAGATAGTGAAGTGAAAAAGAAATCAAAATCAAAGAAAATACAATGGCACTATGGTGAAGATATTAAATACGATGATAATAAAAAATTCGTCGAGCTAGAAGAAATTTTTGTTGAGAATCCTTTCAATTACCTTCACAAATTTAGGAAAAGCAGAGAGACTATAATCGAGAAATGCGTGAAGTTAGACATAGTATCTTTCTATGAGAAAATAATTGTGAAACATGAGGAAGTCAAAACAGATAAAACTGATGCAACCTTTAAAGAACACATTAGAAAAGCTTTAGTGTTGGCTGCCAGGATAAATAAAAAGCATTTTATTGATTTACTTTTGGATCAAAATCAGGACTTATTCAACTTAGCTGCTAACGATTGTTGGAAAGTCCTGGATCATTTGAACATTCCAGATTTGGATCAACAAAACGTAGATGGGAATACAATGTTACATTTTGCTGCTAGGAAAGGTAGGAGTGTTACGGTCAGATACCTAATCGCTAGAGGAGCTAACACAAATGCAGAGAATAATTCAGGATTCACTCCCCTTACTCTTACACTCGAGGAAAGCCCAGACGAAGATTCAACTATATCTATTCTAATCGAGAATTCTGATACTCAAAACATTCTTCCATTGTGTGCTGAGAAAGGGAAATATGAATACATCCATAGACTGATTGGAAAGGGGGCAGATCCAAATGCGATGGATAGTAAAGGAGACTATCCTCTTGGTCTTGCTGCTAAAAACGGACATACTCTTACCGTGTTGGTATTGTTAAGGAATGAAGCTATAATCTCAATACTAGATAAAGATTATAAAACTGCATTAGACCTTGCTTTAGGTGAAAATAGAGACGAAACAAGCGCGCTATTAATACGTATGGACCCAGAGTACAAATATATTTCTTCATTTACACAAAGAGATGATGAAAATTATACAATATTGAAATTGATAAAAAAACGTCAAAAACAGACTTTACTTGCTCTCCTTGATATTAGTGGAAGGAGAGAAAGGTATGGACGCTCTACTAGGGAAATATACTGGAATACATCAGAATGGGATCCCAATTACATTGGTGAAAAAAAGATATTCGAAGCATTAAGTTTTTGGGGTGACGAGGAATTGATCTATCATGGAACAATTCGGTTAATAGTTGATCAATATATGAAAAATTGCGGGTACGCCTTCCTTTGTGTGTACTTCTTCTTCTTTATGTCATTTATTTTGTCGTTATCGTACAGTTTGATACAAGCTGCAGCTGCAGGGATCCCTAGAAGCACGTATACAAAGGATGTAGGGGGCATATTCAGGATCCTGACGGACTTATTCGTGCTGCTATTCTTTGTTTGTAATGTTGCCACTGAATTGTTAGAATTTTTCAGAATCAAACAAAATACACGGGAATATTTGAAGAGAAAAAAGGGTCCATTTTATTACAGAACATTTAGAGGCGAATTATATAATGAATTATGGATAAGAGTGCTAATTGACTACTTTGTCAATCTCTCTAACATATTCGATGTGTTGGGTCTATCTTCACTATTTTGGCTAATGATCCTACGTATAGCTAATCAACCTGTTGAATGGGTATTCGCTACCCTTACTTTCTTCCTGAATGCTGCTCGTGTCTTTAAATTAATAGTGCTAATTCCAAAACTGGGTCCTTACGCCACAATCATATTCAGGATACTAGTCCATGACGTTCCCTTATTCTTGAGTCTCTTCTCGATAAATTTGCTAATCTTCACAGGAGGATACTTTATCGCCCTCAGGACACCTTACACATCTGAGGGGTTGAGAAACGTCTCTCTCATGCAGAACACTATTCGCACTCCAGGGACAGATAGCGATTTTCAACAGGTCTTCCTTTCTGGTATCAGAGTTCTATTAGAGGGTAACGTATACCCAGATAATTACTTAGATCATCAAATTAATTGGCTAGCAGCTGCCATTTATTTTGCTTTCCTATTCATGACTGTTGTTGTGCTGCTAAACGTGTTCATTGCTCAGCTCTCTGAGAGGTATTCTGCTGTCAAGGAGAGAGCTAATCACATCTATGCTAAGCAAAAACTCAATTTTATTGTGCAACTATATACTACTTCGATTTTCTCAAAATTCATGAATATCCAGATTAAATATTTGAAGAAACGCCTGCATATTGATAGAGATATAGAATTATCACCTGAGGGAATGTTGAAATATCATCACACCTCTGATTTGTATACCCTGATTACTGGGCCAATTAATAATATAAAGTTAGTAAAGCAATACGCAAAACCCATTCAGGTTAACGTAAAGAAACCGCATCAGGAAGAGATAACTGAAAAATCCCCTGATCAAGAGTGGGATATCAAGACGGCAATACAAAATCTTGAGAAGAGTAACATGGCTTTGGAACATAGGTTACTAATGTTCAAGGAAGAATTTGAACATTTCGGAAAGTTGGCGTTGGAAAAGAGTGCGGTGGAAGAAAAACCAACCTAAGTGTGACTGTAATTACTTGTAAGTACAGTAGATTGTAGAGAGTGCATAATGCTTTGTAGAATTGTGCAATTTGTAAATTATATACCATAAACATCGGCTTTTACAACAAATCGCTTATAACGACTCATTTTGCTCGCCCAGAATCTCGCAGCATTATTCTGCACACACCATACCTCGGGTATAAAGACCTGTCAGATAACGACACATTGAATTTAGCGACAAATTTCTATGCCTGCTCTATGCAAATCACATCGGATATTACGACTTTTGTGCTGTCTGTACTGTGGACTAATTAGTGAATTATTAAGGGTTTAATAATTGATTTAATTATAAAGGAATGATATTCTCCCGTTTTGAATCAACAGCACCTGGCTTCTTACGAAAATGCATATTTAAAGCTATTGTACGTATTTCATTGTCGTGGATTCTTGTGGAGTTGGCAAAAGGAAGCGCTTTTCTTTTGCTTCCTCGGATTTAGCGACAAATCGGATATAGCGACCTTTTTGGCCTGCCCAAACGAGTGTCGTTAAATCCAATGTTTACTGTAATCGTGTGTAGGTATATGATTTTTTGGTACACGTGAAGCTTATAATCAGCTTAGAATTACTAATTAGCAATTCCAAGTTGAAATGACTAATTTTGCACAGTTATAGCAGACATAATTTCGGATATGAATATAGTAATGCAATTAGTTAACAAAAGTGTCTGTAATTTCGATATGGCTTTGCATTTGAAAAAATTAAGCAAGGATCATGCTAAACAGAAGATGATATCAGATAAATCGAACTTCAAGTCGATTCTGCATTTTGTTGCTAGCACGTGACTCATATGGCCTGTTGTGGCGCGAATATTTTCGTATTCTTAAGAGCGATTAGAAATGAAATTGAATTTACGAAATAAGTAACCAACACTACACAGATTATATATGGTCAGAAGCCTAACATACACAGAGTAATTAAGAGAATTATACTCAAATGTAAATATAATGGTGAGGTTTTCTTGGTTTGAGTAAATAATTCCGTAAAATATTTATACGAATTATTAAGGAACAATGTAGCTCAATTAAGTGGAGTGTGATCTAAGTATTATTTGTATTAAACTTGTAACCTCGGAGAAATGCATGTTTTATAATAAATAACGAACATTTAATTCTAAATTTATCATTTACATTTTATTCGATTGCTAGAAATCTTCTTAATATTTATGACACTCGCCTTCTTGGCTCTTTTACCAACCTCAGGAAACAAAGAGCGACTCTAAGTCAACATAGACCGCAACCTATCACTTTCCATATACTAGTCATCATACAGGTTTACGGTTTATTGCAAATATAGATAAGTAAGGATAATAGTTTCTATGAAAATTATAACCCTATCACAACATTGACTGGCTAATTAAAAGAATTTTCAAGGAATAATTCGAATTTTTAAAATTTCGTTATACAAGATATCGCTACAAATGCTGGTCAAGCCAGCACTTGGCTGGTCACTTGGGGTTGACTATAATTTGGCATTCACCGTTCACAGATCAGGAACACAGCAGGAATAATAAGAGTGTTATTATACTACAGTTAAACACGGTTAAGTAGTAACTCCGAATCAGGGCTGTATCAACTCATTTTGAGTTGGCAAAATCAACTCATTTTTTTCTACCAACTCATTCATTTTTATTGCACCAACTCATTCAATTCATCTAGCTTATGTAACCAACTCATTTCAACTCATTTCAACTCATTTCATTGAACTATCAACTCATTCAACTCATTCAATAAAATGAGTTGATTTTTCCAACTCAAAATGAGTTGATACAACCCTGCTCCGGATAAGGAGTACGAATTTTAGCAGTCCCCTGGTGTACATATTAACGAGCGAAGTACGGCACTTGTGTACAAGACAAGTGCGACAATTGTGTACAGCTTAGTGCTTAATTTTGTTTGACATTTGTGTACAGATTTTCTGTGGAAATACTTAGAAATCAGTCTAAAGTTACAGCTCCCTTTAACTAGGCGAACTGCACACCAGTAGATCTTTAATTTGCGATAATAAATAGGATTTCTCTTCTTGTACAGATATACAGTCAACATTCATTATCTCCAAACCCTCAGAGGAAATCTAATTATGTTTGAGTTAACGAGTATTCAGGATGTGACTGTAATACAATTATTTACTTTGTTTTAGTCATAATATGCTTTATATTTTACAAGAAAATTCAAGAGAGACTCGAGTTTTAATTGAACCCAAAGTCCAAACTAAGAAGATTCCAGATCAACTCAATTTCCAAGAAAGTTCAAATTCATTTTTACAATTGATTCAATTAATTAAAAGGGTTTGTTAACGGGCGATGATCGTTCCGATCGATGAGCACCAATAAGTATTGAAATACCCTATGCAACATCTAAAGGTCGCTTTTTCAAAAATGCTGACAACTCAACTCCTATTAAACTAATGTAAAACGGTCTTCATCGTTCTGAACGATCATCGCCATTAGACTAACTCTAATTAAATATCCTATTCTCCTCAGCTCAAAGAGAAATATATAATTAAAGGTGTAATGATGAACTATAAATGAATATTGTAGAAACTATAATTATTCACTACTGTGATAGCTAGTTAAATTCAGAGTGGGATAAAGAACATTTCCTAAAATGTTATTTCAACAACATGCTCGAATATTTTTTTTCTGCGTGGATCATTCTCTCAAACCAAATTGTAACTTAAATCTTACCTTACTTATAAACGAAATAAGAAAGAGCACGCATGGGACTTACTTATCCAAAATCGGTCCTGGAAGGATCGATTTTGAAATCAGTCACTCCGACGGTACTGAATGTTATTTTATACAAATAGGCCAAGGAATACCAGGAGGGCTTGCTGCAATTCTGTGAGAATATGACCCAAAATATCCATGTTTCTGTAGAACATCAACATAAGTAACTTTAATAATATAAACAAAACAGAGAATTAATTAAATTTACAATCAAATCAAATGAAACTATTTATAAATAATTCTAAGTGTTGATCAGCCAATCAGAAAGCGTTCTGTTAAGCCTAATAAGTAATTCTTTTAATAGTTTATTAGGCGCGGAATATACATTCCTGAGACACACAATTTCCTCTGAAGATATTTCTTGATAATTTCTGCCTTTACTAGGGCCCAGACATCTACTAACCCTATCCATATCTACCGGACAGAAATACCCTTTCTTCTCATCAAATCGTACCGAACTGTTTATATCTCTCCTAACAGTAATATTGAGAAACTTTAAAACTTGTTCAATCGCAGAGATTGGATTTTTGGTTATCTGACCCCCGTCTATAAATATGATATGATCATTTGGGAAATATATGAGCCAATAAAGAATGTGTTTATAGTATAAACCAGCTCAATACTAGGAAATTTCAATTTATCAACAGATAGTCTTGGAGTTCACTCTTGAAATTATTCTGTAGTATATCAATAAAACTATAATTTTGAGCGAGAATATTTCTATGTACCTTTTGGTGTTGGAACCATGAATACGCTCGCTCTACCGGATCTCTGAGTATGATAACTATGCGTGAATTTGGGAGAAGAGTATGTCTACGTTGCGGACACATTTTGTGGTCAAAGTAAGTAGCAGATTTTTCAATAAGAGTGGTGTTTGTGGGTAATGGGAATCTAGATTGATACCAATCTACGCCAAAGAGATATCGAGACGAATTTGAGAAAAATTGAATTTCTTCAAAAGTATCAGGAGCTTTGTAACTCGTTGAGAATTCAGGGAGATTAACTAGAAATGAGAGGAGGGCAGTTGACCCCGTTTTCTGCGGTCTACTAATAAAATCCGCGGGGTTCTCTGCCCGGAAATATCCCCTGTAAAAATATCTGCACGTCTAGAATTTAGCATAGTGTTACATGGCAAATTCCATAACGGAGTTATATCTTCAGGGAAAGTTTTAAAATATATATCAGCTAATTGTAACTGTGATCTGTACACTAGTTTAATCTGTGTCCATCTTTGAACGAATGTTATGAGTTCCTCAAACATAATTTGAGCAAGATTATCCCCAGCAAAGTTAGAGAAGTGTGTCATAAATATGTTTACAGGATTATATAACAAACTTTCAAACACACTACCACCACGTGCTGACCTATAAAACTCACTCTTTCCTCCTTTAAACTCTTTGAAGTAATTAGTACTAGTATAGAGGCCACATACCTGCCGTGGCAACACGCTAATTGATCGAAATATAAATCCCCTCCTCAAATGATAAGGTCATAATGTAGGATATTGTTCCATAGAGGTCACTGTTACATAACCCAACTTCTGCCAGGATTTGTATAGTGGAAGATAAATAGGATATACACCTGAATGGTGAGGTGTTACTGAGTAGCCTGTTGTTGTTATTGACAAGTTATGGAGAGAGGAGAACTCCAAGTCTTTGGTCATACTATCAATCAATGAATCTTCTGTTAATTTATGAGGCTGTGAATGTGACCAAATGTGTCCAAACCATGTGAATTTAGGCGCTAATTCGATTAACATCTGATCAGCCTTCTTCATGAATTCATTTCCGGTTTGATAAAATGAACCACAATAACCTAAATTGTATTTGAAACGAGGGATTCGCTTTTGAATAAAATTTTGAGATTTCTACAACCTATTCACATCTTTCTCAAGCATTCTCATATCTGTTTTGGCTAGAAATACGTCATCAATATCAACCATAATATATCTATCGAGTGAATAGCTAGACATTCTTGTGCTGTAACCATAGTAACGTAAGGTGTCTAAAAATAACAAATTAGACAGCCAATATGAAAGCTGGACTCCAAAATATACTTTTCTGATAGAATCGATTTCTCCAATATCATGAATGATAACTCAGCAACCATTATGGTCATAGGAATCTGTGTATAGCAACGGTTGGTATGTAGGGTGTAGCGATTCAAAACAGGCGAAATTTCCAGAAAAATCAGACTCAAGATATGTGATT
This sequence comes from Oopsacas minuta, assembly GCA_024704765.1. NCBI lineage: Eukaryota > Metazoa > Porifera > Hexactinellida > Lyssacinosida > Leucopsacidae > Oopsacas > Oopsacas minuta. The sequence goes on along the minus strand of JAKMXF010000066.1, from coordinate 68,908 downwards.
TTTGGGCGCGTTATGTGATAAATTGGACTGGAGATTGTTGAGAAATTCAAAAGTGTATTTTGATAAATATTAGAGACGAGAAATGTTTGATGTGTTTCAATGTCAGAAAATAAAATTATGAAAGAACAATTAACAGCCAAACAGTATTGAGAAATATCTTTGTATAAATCGAATCAGAGAATAGTATAATAGAATAATGGTTCTTAGCGGGAGTATTATACGCGGGCAACTCACACTTCTGATTAAATATGCAAATATCAAACTCTATACGAAGGTATTGAAGATATTTAATCACAAATTTATTATCATTTTGCAAAATTAATAGTGCTTTGTGACCAAAAGACGTTGTTCTGATACTATTCTTAGATAAGTATATTTGTGTATGGATAATGTAATTGTTATCTGTTCTATGAGAAGGAAGGATATTACTGTAGAAAAGGAATATTATTAGTAAAGTTGATAGAATTATTGTTAGGGAGAATTTACTCCATCTTATCACCATTTGTAATCTTCCCATAGAAGTTATGAATAATTCTTCCCTGCTAATTAACAAAATATACAAATATTCATATTCTACAATCAACTCCACATATATCAAAGGAATTTTAGCAGTCCTTAGATGTAACGGGAGGTAACTGTGTACTATCATATAGAGGAGCTTGATGCCACAGGCGTTCAATGTGTACCAGTATTAATGGAGGTTCATACTGGTACCAGACGACAGGTAATGGAGCTATGGGACAAAGAAATGGAAAAAGTTAATACTCAAATAGGTGAAACAATTGTATAAAGCATTACTAACAATCAATACTAAGTTCTGGTAAATATGTTCTGAGTAAATAGTAAACAAAAATAGAAATAAGTTATAATGCTGGTAACAATTCCATTTTAATTAGAAGAGTTATGCTGTCTTCTTTACAATATTTAGCTTCTAATATTTCAGTGTTTGAAATGAATGAACGAGTTCCTAAACCATCATTTCTCATCTCAGTAGGTCTCTTTAAGCTATTAGGATATTTCTCCAAATCTTCCTTAGTTATTTGATTAGTGTATTCATAATTTTTCTTATTGTTAATGTGATTGAGTAGAATAAACGTATATTTGTATCTGATAGGCCAGTGTAGTTTATCATCATAACCTCCTTTCATAATACAAATGAAAACACATACTTTATCTGTATTCCATGCAAAAACGTCTGCAAAACCATAATTATTCCATTGAATTTTCATCTGACACTTGTATAAACCTAGAAAGAATGGATCACTGTAAGTAATCTCTTTGTTTTCTATCTTCTGTTTAACACCTTGAATCTTCCATTCCAATTGTCCTGTAGATAGAGATGTATGTGAATAGAGTACTTCAATAATTGACTTGAGTTCTGAATCTTTCTCAGAAATTTGTTTCTCTAAATTCTCGATTTTGGTATTTGCTATGGCAAGTTTATCATTCGTTTCTATTTGATTTTGTTTGAATGTCAATAGCTCTTTGCTCTTACTTTCAAAATTTTTTTCGACTAGTACTATTCTCTCGGTTGCTGTATCAAGTTTCTCTTCGAGTAGTTTATTATCTTTAGACAATTGAATTTGTTTCTGTTTCATATCAGTAATAGATAATCTGTGGTGAATATGCAAGAATTCTCTTTCATGAAGATTCATCTCTTTCCTCTCCATCTCCTCTCTACACCCATAGATCCAATAAGGACACTCTACTTTCTGTAGAGGACACTCATCAGATAGATGGACAGGAACATCTCTCCTCTTTACTTGTCTGGTCCCTTCCTCTCCTTCTATCACACATCTATTAGGACAAAGTACTGGAAAGTGCTCACATATCTCCAAATGAGGATTCATCTCACAGGCCTTCACTTTATTCATACAGAATTCACACACCAGTTCTCTTAAGCGACACGAATCTCTCTGGTGTTCTGCAATCCGTCTCTTCTCTAGTTTCACAACTTTCCCCTTCCTCTCTCCTTCCAGACAGACACACCCCAAAGGACACAGTACAGGAAAGAACTCACATTCCTCCAAGTGGTACATTACTGTACTCACTGTGTCACTCCATTTACACCCTCTCTTCTTCAGGGGACAACTAATCTACAAATAAATAACTCATTTGTAAACACAAACAAACACTTGGAAATAACAACAAATAAACTACCATTTTATCAGAGACAATTCCACGGTTCATCTTTACTGGTTGCCATGCTACACCCTCAGGAATGCACACACCACACTTCAAATCTCCCTCATAGATACAAGCATCTCTTAACATTCCTTGACAACTGCTACATAACAATATTTTCTCTTCCATTTTGTTGGATAAGTTGTCTATCAACAAATCAACCCTCCAGCCTCTGTAGCTACCATCCTCTGTCTTTATGTAGACCAAGTCCTCTCTCCCTTCTGAGTCTGTTAACTTTTCTGCCATCATACAATATACAAATGTTATAATTAATATAGAATTACTAATATACATCAGATATATACTATAATTGTGCCTACAAATATTACAAATACTAATATTATATTCCTCATTATACCACAGTACAACTAAATAGCTTAGGGTCTGGAATTTATAGGTAACCTGTACAATACGGGTCTATACCCTTCATATCTGCCCTGCTATGATAATCTCCTTATAACCCTACTTTCCCTCAAAATATTTCATAAAGTATTTGGATGTTTTGTAATAAATCTGTGAATTTACAGAATTTGTATACTTTCGTCACAATAATGGTAGCACAGATTATATTTCATTGATTTTGTTATAATATGGAACTAATTAATGAAATATAATATATTCTTGTGAAATAATAAACTCAAAAATATTTATACTTACACTTCAGAACTTGAACAAGAACTGAGATTTATTACATCCACATGTTACATCATGCTTTTCAAATTCTCCCTATCTTAGTGTCCGTATGTAATGGTGTTGTTCCATATCTGTCATGATAACGTTCTGACATTCCTCCCTTTTCTCTTCTGATGAAAACTGTTTTAGTCGTTGAAAGTATGATTCTAGGAATTTAGAAATTTGTTTACTGTATATTCATATACGATAACTAAATAGTTATGCGACAATTTCAAAATTGCATACCGTAAATCCTTTCCTTAACAATGGACAAACAGACAATCAAACAATCATTGAGATTTAATAATATATTCTATATCATCTAACTATTCCCTTGCCCGGTCTACAGAAGCCTTCATTCTAGCACTCAGTGAATATTAGTCACCATCATCAATATACTTTGCTTTTCTAGTAAAATGTATGTCTTACTTGTTTAAATTGTTTTGGTATGTATTTAGTCGGTAAGATTCACAAGTTTGTAATAATTCAATTGATTTGTTACTGAATCCAGTATTTATCAAGCCTCTTACTATCCCGCAGTTCGTCTTAAAACCGTTACAATAACATATTCACAACTATTGGGGAACATTTCAAAATTATGATAGAGATTAGCTTCCACTTGTTAAATAGGAGTAAACAGGGACTTAGAATTCTATTCTAATATTATTAAATGTCTAACAAGATTAGTAAAATTAGATTTGTCTTTCATTGCTAAAATGAATTTTTAGTAGAAAATAGTTTGAATAATTCAAGCAAATGAATTTGGAAAATTTAAATCAGCAAAGATGGATATTTCAGATTTTAAAGTCTGTTTTCATAAATTTCAATATTCCTAAGTTACAATCTCATCAAGAATACAAATGTAATAATATTATTGATATTATTGATATTATTGGTATTATTGGTATTATTGATATTATTGATATTATTGATATTATTGATATTATTGATATTATCAAATTTTGTTACCAAAATTAATTGATAATATTTAGGAATAATTACAGCTGTTAACTGATATTTTAGAAAGGTTCCAAACACCCAATTAATTCGGATAATTAATCTCAGCCCTGACTGATATTCTAAGTATTGGTTAATTGGATGTACAAGTTATGTAGTGATTCATGTATATTCTAACACCTATATGAAACTGGAAACTGATTTGGTTTTGTAATAGAACATCAACAGAGGATATGTCACATTACAACAGCTCCATCTCCTAGTCTATTATCATACAAAAGCTAATAGTCGTTAGTAAATAGTATTTCATAACAACACAATCTATAAAACACAAATAAACTCTTGTTCTGCTAAACATTGAGTGAAGGATAAATATGAATAATAAGTAAACAAAAATACAAATAAAGTTATAATGCTGGTAACAATTCTATTTTAATTAGAAGAGTTATGCTGTTACCTTTACAATATTTAGCTTCTAATATTTCAGTGTTTGAAAAGAATGAACCAGTTCCAAAGTGGCCATTTCTCAGCTCAGTAGGTCTCTTGAAGATACTAGAATGTTGCTCCATATATCTCTTAGTTACTTGATTAGTGATTTCATAATTATTACTACTGTTAATGTGATTGAATAGAATTAACGTATATTTGTATCTGATAGGCCAGTGTAGTTTATCATCATAACCTCCTTTCATAATACAAATGTGAACACCTGCAAAATGATTCCATTCAATACAGCCCTGAAACTTGTACAAACCTACATAGAATGGATCACTGTAAATATCCTCTTTGTCATGTATCATCTGTTTAACACCTTGAATCTTCCATTCCAATTGTCCTGTAGGTAGAGATGTATGAGAATAGAGTACTTCAATAATTAATTTCAGTTCTGAATCCTTCTTAGTAATTTGTTTCTCTAAATTCTTGATTTTGGTATTTGCCCTATCCAGTTTAACATTAGTTTCTATTTGATTATGTTTGAATGTCAATAGCTCTTTCCTCTTACTTTCATTTTCATTTTCTACGAATGCTATTCTCTCGGTTGCTGTATCAAGTTTGTATTGCAATAGTTTAGATGTTTGAATATGTTTCTGTTTCATATCAGTCATGGATAGTCTGTAATGAATGTGCATGAATTCTCTTTCATGAAGATCCATCTCTTTCCTCTCCATCTCCTCTCTACATCCATAGATCCAATAAGGACACTCTACTTTCTGCTGAGGACACTCATTAGATAGATGGACAGGAACATCTCTCCTCTTCACATGTCTGGCCCCTTCCTCTCCTTCTATCACACATTCATTAGGACAAGGAACTGGAAAGTGCTCACAGACTTCCAAATGAGGATTCATCTCACAGCCCTTCACTGTATTCATACAGAATTCACACACCAGTTCTCTTAAGCGACACGAATCTCTCTGGTGTTCTGCAATCCGTCTCTTTTCCAGCTTCATAACTTCCCCCTTCCTCTCTCCATCAAGACAGACACACCCCAGAGGACACAGTACAGGAAAGAACTCACATTCTTCCAGGTGGTACATTACTGTACTCACTCTGTCACTCCATTCACACCCTCTCTTCCTCAGGGGACAACTAATCTACAAATAAATAACTCATTTGTAAACACAAACAAACACTTGGAAATAACAACAAATAAACTACCATTTTATCAGAGACAATTTCACGGTTCATCTTTACTGGTTGCCATGCTACATCCTCAGGAACGCACACACCACACTTCAAATCTCCCTCATAGATACAAGCATCTCTTAACATTCCTTGACAACTGCTACATAACAATATTTTCTCTTCCATTTTGTTGGATAAGTTATCTACCAACAAATCAACCCTCCAGCCTCTGTAGCTACCATCCTCTGTCTTTATGTAGACCAAGTCATTTCTCCCTTCTGAGTCTGTTAACTTCTCTGCCATTATACAATATACAAATGTTATAATGAATATAGAATTACTAATATACATCAGATATATTCTATAATTGTGCCTACAAATACTACAAATACTAATATTATATTCCTCATTATACCACAGTACAACTAAATAGCTTAGGGTCTGGAATTTATAGGTAACCTGTACAATACGGGTCTATACCCTTCATATCTGCCCTGCTATGATAATCTCCTTATAACCTACCTTACCTTAAAAATATTTCATAAAGTATTTGGATATTTGCTAGTAATTCTGTGAATTTACAGAATTTGTATACTTTCGTCACAATAATGGTAACACAGATCATATTTCATGGGTTTTGTTATAATATGGAACTAATTAATAAAATATAATATATTCTTGTGAAATAATAAACTCAAAAATATTTATACTTACACTTCAGAACTTGAACAAGAACTATGAGGTTTATTACATCCACATGTTACATCATTCTTTTCAAATCCCCTGCCTCTTAGTGTCCGAATGTAATGGTGTTGTTCCATATCTGTCATGATAACGTTCTGACATTCCTCCCTTAGCGATCCCCAAGTTCTTCTGAATGAATATTAATCGCTCCCCATTTTCTGGGAGAAGAGAGCTGCGTCTTTCTTCCAAAATTGTTTACAAATTGAGAACAACGACCAAATTTCGCTCATATGGAATATGGAATACATAAAATGAAATATAATACAATAAATACGATAACCCAAATATGATGTCACTTAAATATTCACAAATGAATACATATCAATGTGTAGTGTACTTGAGTATATACTATTACAGAACCTAGCAGTGAAGAAGCCCGATCTCCAACAGATAATCTAATTTATACACCTTGATCTGAAATATTATGTAATACAATTCTACCAGGATATCCGGCCGGGTCACCGGATATCCGGATCAGGCCGCAGTAGAAAATCACTAATCCTGTTAGCTCTAAATAATAGAGTGATTATCTTACGAATATCCAAGATTAGAATCTATTATCGATTCGGATTATACAATTTCATTGAGAACCTTTGGCCTGATTCTTAGAAATTAAATAAAAAAATCGAGCTTTAATCATAATATAAATATTTGTCCAAGTTATGAACCGGTCAAGTCGAAATTCATTGACTAGGCGAACCTATTTTGAGTGTTCAGTGACCCATTAGACCTGGTGGATAATCCTTAAACATAATCCTCCCCAATTCATCCCCTGGCCAAAATTCCTCCCGATGGACATGAAATTCCAACCTAGGGGAGCCAAGTGGACCCCGTTGAGAATCACTGTAATAGAATAATGGTTCTTAGCGGGAAAAGCTGTTCTGATACTATTCCTAGATAAGTGTGTTTGTGTAGGGATAATGTAATTGTTATCTGTTCTATGAGAAGGAAGGATATTACTGTAGAAAAGGAATATTATTAGTAAAGTTGATAGAATTATTGTTAGGGAGAATTTACTCCATCTTATCACCATTTGTAATCTTCCCATAGAAGTTATGAATAATTCTTCCCTGCTAATTAACAAAATATACAAATATTCATATTGTACAATCAACTCCACATATATCAAAGGAATTTTAGCAGTCCGTAGATGTAACGGGAGGTAACTGTGTACTATCATATAGAGGAACTTGATGCCACAGGCGTTTAATGTGTACCAGTATTAATGGAGGTTCATACTGGTACCAGACGACAGGTAATGGAGCTATGGGGCAAAGAAATGGAAAAAGTTAATACTCAAATAGGTGAAACAATTGTATAAAGCATTACTAACAATCTATACTAAGTTCTGGTAAATACGTTCTGAGTAAATAGTAAACAAAAATAGAAATAAGTTATAATGCTGGTAACAATTCTATTTTAATTAGAAGAGTTATGCTGTCTTCTTTACAATATTTAGCTTCTAATATTTCAGTGTTTGAAATTAATGAACGAGTTCCTAAACCATCATTTCTCATCTCAGTAGGTCTCTTTAAGCTATTAGGATATTTCTCCAAATCTTCCTTAGTTACTTGTTTAGTGATTTCATAATTATAATAACTGTTAATGTGACAGAGTAGAATAAACGTATATTTGTATATTATAGGCCAGTGTAGTTTATCATCATAAGCTCCTTTCACAATACAAATGGCAACAACTACTTTACCCGTATTATCATAATTCCATTCAATATTCCCCTGACACTTGTATAAACCTACATAGAATGGATCACCGTAACTAGACTCTTTGTTTTCTATCTTCTGTTTAACACCTTTAATCTTCCATTCCAATTGTCCTGTAGCTAGAGATATATGAGAATAGAGTACTTCAATAATTGATTTCAGTTCTGAATCTTTCTTAGAAATTTGTTTCTCTAAATTCTCGATTTTGATATTTGCTGTGTCCAGTTTATCTTCCATATGTTTAACTTTTGATAGCTCTTTGATTTTACTTTCATTTTCATTTTGTAGGAAAGCAATCTTCTTAGTTGCTATTTCCAGTTTATCAATAGTCTGTTTAGAAGTTTCTATTTGATTTTGTTTGAATGTCAATAACTCCCTGCTCTTACTTTCAAAATTTTTTTCGACTAGTACTATTCTCTCGGTTGCTGTATCAAGTTTCTCTTCGAGTAGTTTATTATCTTTAGACATTTGAATTTGTTTCTGTTTCATATCAGTAATAGATAATCTGTGGTGAATATGCAAGAATTCTCTTTCATGAAGATTCATCTCTTTCCTCTCCATCTCCTCTCTACACCCATAGATCCAATAAGGACACTCTACTTTCTGTAGAGGACACTCGTTAGCTAGATGGACAGAAACATCTCTCCTCTTTACTTGTCTGGTCCCTTCCTCTCCTTCTATCACACATCTATTAGGACAAAGTAATGGAAAGTGCTCACATATCTCCAAATGAGGATTCATCTCACAGCCCTTCACTGTATTCATACAGAATTCACACACCAGTTCTCTTAATGGACACGAGTCTCTCTGGTGTTTTGGAATCAGTTTCCTCTCCAGTTTCATAACTTTCCCCTTCCTCTCTCCATCTAGACAGACACACCCCAGAGGACACAGTACAGGAAAGAACTCACATTTCTCCAGGTGGTGCATTACTGTACTCACTGTGTCACTCCATTCACACCCTCTCTTTTTCACGGGACAACTAATCTACAAATAAATAACTCATTTGTAAACACAAACAAACACTTGGAAATAACAACAAATAAACTACCATTTTATCAGAGACAATTTCACGGTTCATCTTTACTGGTTGCCATGCTACACCCTCAGGAATGCACACACCACACTTCAAATCTCCCTCATAGAAACAAGCATCTCTTAACATTCCCTTACAACTGCTACATAACAATATTTTCTCTTCCATTTTGCTTGATAAGTTGTCTATCAACAAATCAACCCTCCAGCCTCTGTAGCTACCATCCTCTGTCTTTATGTAGACCAAGTCCTCTCTCCCTTCTGAGTCTGTTAACTTCTCTGCCATTATTCAATATACAAATGCTATAATGAATATAGAATTACTAATATACATCAGATAATACTGACTACTGTAATCCGTAGTAGCTCTCCTCACCGTTAACCTCAAATTATGTTCCTGATACAGGAATATAATAAAATGCAATTATGGATATAGGGGTACAAATTAGACCGTTGGGACATTATGTGGGTACAAAAGAGGGACTATTGTATGCCAAAACTGGCACAGTTGCATATTTGTTAATCAAATTATCCGGGCCCCTAAATGTGGGGGCCTTGTTCGGCCGCACACTCCGAACACTCCTAAATCCTATACTGCCTTCTAAGATAATCTCCTTATAGCCTTACGTTTCCTTAAAATATAAAAATATATTTCATAAAGTATTTGGATATTTGCTAATAAATCTGTGAATTTACAGAATTTGTATACTTTCGTCACAATTAGGGATTCTCAAACGAATTTATCACACTCCAAAAATTGGTTTCCATTATATTATATCACGTCTACCTAATTAGGAAGCGGAAGAAATTATATGTAACAATAGCAATCTGATGTTCGTAATGCTACACATTACTATTGTACATTCTTAACTGAACTGATATTGTTATTCTTTGGCTACATGGCAGTGGGCCACGTTAGATTTCGAGAATTTGAAGGTGCACCAATTTGGACACATTGGTGTTTATTAGAAATAACACCACGAATTAGTAATAGTATACGCTTTGGGTATCGAATAGTGATACTTTGTCGAATTTCCATTTGTTTCTAAGCTACTTTCGTTATTATTCTCATTCATTTTCCATTCAATTCAGTATTGAAGAACGTTAATATATACTCAATAATCCACGTACAACCGAAAGCAAGTAAATGACTTGTAATTATTACAAAGAATAATACATCAATTATAGTATTAGTGTAAGCTATGTACATATATTGAAGGAAAAATTTGATTTTATTAATTAAAAGAAACTATAATACCTGTAAATTATAAAATATATAGACAGATCTTAATCTTTACATAGTATACAGAAATCTGTACACAAATGTCTCTCCGATTAACGAGAGTATACTGTGTATAGTTCATGATTAAATATATCCTACTCATGCATTAAACCCTATATTTGTGTGAAATTTGTATAGTGGATATTTATTACTTTTATATAATTGGTTGCATAAGATGATGTGGAAAAAAGATTCTCTGCATTGGTTGCTTAGCCCTCATGATTGTTTAGTCGATTGAATATGGCCCTTTGATTAATATACTTGAAGATCACTTCCTGCCTTAGTGTATAGAATTCCCAATAAATATTTTCATTTAGTAGAATGATGCCTCTACATTTATATTATATCATAGAGGATCTTATTTAGTTATGGTTTGATAGTGAGTAATGAGGTATTGTATCATATTAAAATACACATAGACTTGCATTTAATTATCCTGAATAAATATAGCTAAGTAATACTCACTCAAATCGTAACTGAAGTAATTGATTTTGCTGAAAAGGAATTTGTAATCTAAAATATGCAATATTCATTACACAATAAATAAAATATAGCATTCTATTCATTCTTCTATAGATACTGCTATTTTATTATTATAGAGAAGGTCGTAGGGAGCGTAATAATGTCGTTTACATGCAACAAGTATTCTGGAGTGCTCAACAGGGAAATTACAGCCTCAGTTACAGCCTGAGATTCCAAGTAACTATCGATAAAAATACTACTCTTCAGCTATCTTTTCATTTTTACAGTATCTAACACAAAATCTGTGGACACAAGACCAGGAGTGATATGACTCAGCATTATTTGAGATATCTTTCTCTCAATTCTTGTCTCACCCCCTCAGTCAGAGCTGTTGCTGCCTGTTTTTAGAGAGAATAAATAGATCAGAAAGAGAAAACTGTAACTCCATCTAATCCCAATCAATAATAGATCTTTGTCCTTGAGCTTGAAAATATGACTTGCACAATCACGAGTTCTGATTCGATCTCTATGACAGTTTCTATTTCAATCATATAGCAGTGATATAGACGAATGAATCGTTTGTTATATCTTAATTATTATATTATATATATTTGGTTTGCAAATTTCTTTTAGTCTCTTATCCAGCCAGCGACTTCCAGGAAATCGAAACAGATTCAACAAGTGATACACACAAGTAAGGAGATACGAGCATATTTAAAGAAACACGAATTTTGCCTTATATATATTCTTCTAATATGTTTGCTAGATATTCGGTAATTGTAGGACCTCAAACCATATCATATATATATTATTCCGTATTAATTTATCGTTATATTTAAACTATCAAAATTGCTTAATTAAATTATTAAATTTCCTGTTTAATAAGTAACGCGGATATCATTCCATAACAGCATACTTATGTTTTGAGTATTTAAGAGTATCGACATCTGGAAATTGTGCTAAATGACCTTAATCATTCAAATTATGAAAATGTGCAACATGCAAGCACTTAGAGCTGTTATTGAAATGAAAACATAAGGACAATTAATGGAGTTTCACTTCTGCGAAATATATAAGCTCCGGAACTTATATAGGAATATAGGTAACCATGTGTTTTGTCTAGCTATAGTATTACCTAACTTATAAGAGTTTAATTACCCGATCGATTGGGAGAATTTACCCTTAGGTAGAGTACCACTTATATACATATACCAATCAACTTTTAATAATCATATCAAGTGCATCCTAAGTTCTTAACATACACAAGCATTGATAGTCATCACAGATTTTCTTCATTCTATTAAGCTATTTTCGTCTTCTTAATTTCGTCAGTGTTATTACCATTTTTTCAATTGTCCTTAAAAGTGAAGGATTAATTACATTTGGTTAATAGTCTGGAAAATGGACATAAATAGTGAAGAGTGCAGGGCCGGGATTAATTAAGGGCGTGGGCAGCGCCTGATTATGGCACGTTTCCTAGGCGCAGCCTCGTAGGGGGGTGTCAAATGGGCCCAGGTCAAGTGTATTTACCATGAATGGGGGCGCCAAAATCGCTCATCAATATGTTCCCTTACTGCCCTAGGAGGATGAATGGAAAGCTACACGTGACGGTCCTGGCCCCTGGCTATAGGGGATCTGTGAATTCAATTATCGACGGTGATCCACGTAGGTGAGTCAATTACATTTCGAATTTCGGCAACAGTCTCCTTTCTTAATAATATTTCTCTCATTCAGGACAACAAATCCATACTGGAGCATAGAGAGGAGAGAACATGGAAGAGGTTACTTTCTATCAAGTATTTTTCTATCTGAGGGTGTAAACAAATGAAAATCTGTTCGACTCATTTTGTCCTCTTGCGTATACAGTCAACATACGGGAACTCGAACCCGAGAGGGAATGAAAATCCGTTCGAGATAGCATATGTACGAGTTACAGGATGGTCTCCATTTAAGGTCCCAATTCCCTACGACACTTTTTCAAATGATTAAGACCTGAAATTATACTTCTTAGTCAGTTTTTTTGTGATCTTTTCACAAATGCAATAAAAAACATCCATATCGAATCCTAATAATCTGCTCAAGATAGCGAATGTTCGATTTACAGGATGTTGACTGTATTAACGATTTCAAAATGCTGGATTAGTAAATGCCCAAATTAATAACAATAATATGCAGCCAGCGTGTGTATTGTCAATTTGTGTATATTAGCTACCAAATATTCTTGCCTATTAGTATCTACCATAATGTTTATTTACTATTGAATAGACAAAAAGTGTAACAAAGTTCAACTTAAATTTGTTTCATATGTTCGCTATCCAAGGCCGTACGAGATGATACGCTTCGTTAGGTTTCCCAATTGGACCAAAATTAGATTCTTAGTCAGTGAATGCGTATGACAAACATAAACAACTTTAGAGGGTATCAAAAAGTCATAGACAGTCATAACCTGACCAATTAAATTGTGCCTGCTACTGGCCTGGCATCGTGATGGCACAACTTATCCACAGAAACACAGGTAACCAAGAAATAACTATAATTAACAGCAATAGCAATTATACACAGTGACACGGCAGAATAGTTCGTAGAGATAGTAACAATATATATATAGTGAGTTCGTCTGTAAATGTGAGAAATTGATAAATGAAGATCTTTCGAATATATACACACATTTCAAGTATAATTAGCTCATAGAAGTTATCTTCTTAGAAAGGGTCATGATATATGCGTTGTCTTTCTGTTGTATATCTCTGAGACAAGTGAATACATGATCTAGTCCTTCTCTTGATTTTAGAAAGTTCCTCTCTTCTCTATAAGCCCGAATACAAGCCTTACCAGTAGCTAATTCACTCTTAAGACTAATCACATTTGACGTATTTGATGTCATTATGGAGTTATGACTCATCCTATCATCTACCTGAAGATCCTGAAGCTGAGTTAAAAGTTCAGCAACTTTAATATTAAGATTGTCTCTCTGAGTTTGTAAATCAGATATTTCTATTTCCTTCTGATTAAGCTCAGTCCTCAGTGAAAAGACCTCTGTAGATTTCTCTCTCACTTCTCTGGCAGACGTTTCTATCTCACCTCTCAGAGATTCTTTAACTCGTGTAATACTCTGTTCTGCTTTTGATAATCTCACTGATAGATCTATTTTATCTTGCCCAGCTGAAACTAGCAACTTCTCCAACTCAGCTTCTCTCTCTTTCTTGAGAGCATTAGTATCCATTAGTCTACTCAGCTGTTGATCTAACTGAGCATTCCTATCCTCTAGCTCTTCATTCAGATTGCTTGTAGCGTGTAACTTATCTGATAGCGACACCTTATCATCAGTCAGGTTAGAAACATAACCTTGCAATTGATTATTCTCACTCTTAAGAGTAGCTAATTCCTGTCTAGCTCCTTCTAATTCAGTCTGAAAGACAGACAAGTTAGCTTCCCCTTCTCTCTCTAGTCTATTCATTTCTGACGTCATAGTAGATAACTGAGAATTCATCTCCTGTTTCTCTGCAATATGATTGGTTAGCTGTGACTTTAGCTCTTTACATTCATCAGTAGCTCCTCTGTTTGTAAGAAATTCCTGTGTCAATTTCTTTTTTTCATCTTCCTTCCTCTCCAGTAGTTCTCTCAGCTCTTCAATCTCTACATCATATCCTCTCAACTCGCTATTTCTCTTTTCAGCATTCTCAGACAACTGCACGCGCTCTCTCTCCAGCTGTTCCACTTGTTGTGTGAAGTATTGGGAAAGAGCCTAGAACAGATATAATTGTTATGAGAGATATTGGCGATTTACAAAATATGACTTCGATTTTGCATTAGTATGCAGGGTTCTCCCCAGGATTTTCTTATTGAGGCAAAAGTACATCCATATTTCGTAATTAGACAACATCTCTCATATCATAATAATCTATACGAGCCTTTGGCTCGTCGATTCGCGATGAACTCGCATTACGCCTCGAGATATCCATTATTCTACAAATTGACTGCCCCTTTGAGTATTATAATCTAGATATATTTAGAACAATATAATTCACAATATACGTATATGGCATATATGTTATTGAATTATTATGTAAGATCAACTCCCTTTGTAGCCGTTGAGAGCAAGCCTGTATGTATAATCTAAATTGTTGTCTTAAATCTCTATTCTTGTTTGTTTGTTTGTTTGTTTGTCCGTTGTCAAGGAAAGGACTTACGGTATGCAATTTTGAAATTGACACGATAAAACTATGAATTTATCGTGTTTATCAAGGAAGTAAATAGAATCCATAAACCTTCACTAAATTATATATCAAAATGCTGAATCCGATTTTCACACTTTTGGATTAACCATATGTAAATTAATTGTTGTTTTTATGAATATAAAGTAAACAAATTTCAAAATTGAGGTAGAATCATACTTTCAACGACTATACTGGGGCAATGAGTATGCTGAGTCTGAATATTGTAAACAACATGAATATTATTAAATCTCAAACGTTGTTTGTCTGTTTGTTTGTTCGTTGAATACCTCGAGGCGTAATGTGTCGAGTTCATCGCGAAGCGACGAGCCAAAGGCTCGTATATATATATATATATATATATGCCATATGCTTATATTTGTGAATTACATTGTTCTAAATATATCTATAATATAATACTCAAAGGGGCCGTCAATTTGGAGAATAATGGATACCTCGAGGCGCAATGCGAAAGTTCATCGCGAAGCGGCGAGCCAAAGGCTAGTATTATACAATATGTCATGATATTAAATGTTTTAAAGTAGTGTTTCTGAACCTCTTCAAACAGCGCCACACATCTTTCATCTATAATTTTAGGCACACTAACTTCAGTAAATGGTTACGAACGAGATAAATAACCTTACACACAATTCCTGGCTAGTTTACCATTCGACGAATACTCCCTTCGAACAAAGCTTTCTGTAGAGAAATTCCCTCCAACCATCATTCACAAGCCCAGAATCCATTTAAAATACATTATGATTTAGATCAGATAAATAGCACACTTACAATCTTCTCCTTTTCCCTGCTAGCTAGAATCTCTCTCGCCTCATCTCTCTCAGTTGAGAGCAGTATACTCCTTTCATCTCTCTCTTGTAGTATCCTCTCTAGACCAATAACTTTAGTATCAGCTTCCTGTAGCTTCTGTACTAACATGATTCTGTCCCTCTTCCACTCAGATTCCTTGTTATTGATATTGACTTGCTTCTGTAACAGGGACTCTATCTCTCTGCGAGACACAGAAAGATCATTCTCCATAGTATTTGCATCATCAACTGCCTATTACATATATTAGAGTGTGTTATTATACAAGCTGCCTCAAAAAATCTCAAATTCTACTCTGATCAAAATTTGATTTTTTATATGCAACAGCCTTCTTGTCAAAGAATACAATGAATTTACTTAATCAGTCATTAGCTTGTATCAGTCCAACAATTTTTCAAAAGATCTAGATTATAACTATGTATAAACTGTGATGATGAAATTATGACGTCATCACTTAGTAGTCTGCCCTATACACTCATTTAAAAAGGTGACTTTCGTTAATCCGAAAAATGACCTTTCCTCGAAGGGGTAAAACGAAATCTCCAGTATAATTTTGAATAATATGCAAAAAAGGTGTGAGAATATGATTATTAATATGATAAATCTGTGGATTTAACTTTCAGACTCTCAAATTCTCAGAACGGACTCTACGTACCCAATTACCCTGACAACATTTTGAAACCTAACCTCTAAAAATTCCTAATCAAAAATTTGAATTTTTTAGATTTTTGTAAATTTCGTATTTCCTTGGAAAATCTCTTCTATTCATCCATACTGCATAAATATTCAGCACATTTGGTTTTAAATCAATTTCTTAACCCATTTTCATATGTTTTTTCGAATAATTCATAAATAGGTTTTCATTATGTTTTTCATGTCCGAGATATAAATTGTGTAATCTTTCTTCCAATAAGCTATCTTTGAACTTTTATTAATCAATTCTTCAAACTTTTACTTACACAACTAAAGGTTTGAAGAAACGATATGCAAAAACAATGCAAAAATTTGAGATGTATTGACTAAGATCAGGGATGAATCAGGGAAATTTATGTAACTAATTCACAAGACACATAGGCTAATAGAGAGTGTATTTCTAGGAATCAAGAGTATGCAGTACGCATTAAACAATACGTTAGTTAAGCCCAATTTATGCAATCGGTTGTCGTACACACTAAATACCTGATTTCTCTCATCAGTCAGTTCAGCAATCTCATATTGTAGCTTCTCCACTTCGTCTCTACACTGCTGGTAATACTCTTCCACTTGTCTACTAGCGTTTTTCTCTATCTGAGATTTGTAATGAGATATATCAGTTCCATCAGTTGTGACGTCATCACTCTCAGTAGCCAGCTGTAGTCTGTGTTCTAACTGCTCTATGTGGTACTTGTAGTGCTTAGTGAGTTCCTCTGATAGCAGTGACAACTCCCGAGACTTCTCCTCTTCACCTTATATCGTATACATACAATATTATAATTCTGAGTATATAACTTAGTAATAGGCACAATTGCACAAAGTTTGGGATTTGTCCCGGGGATATGATCTCCAGTTTGATAATATTCCACCATAAATTGCTCTAGCTGAGGTACACGGACTTTCATAAGACAGATAACATATACCCAAAACAGGAGTGTGTTAATATTATTCTCATTAATTCAGGGGTCCATAATTAAAAATATATTTGGATTAATTGTTTTAATCGATTTGTACTGAGACGCTTAGGACAAAAAATAGAATTTTAGACAATTTTATTTCCAAAAATGCCCCATTTGGAAGCTCTGAATATTGTATTCATGGGATCATCCCATGATGTTTTAGTACATAATATCAAAATATGGTTATGATAGAGTTAGCGCGTTCCAGAGTTACAGTGGTAAACATGTCGCGTGGCAACCAAAAGCATCAAAAATTTAGCTGTTTAAGCTAACCGGAGGCGATAAGTTTTCACGGAGCGACCTATCAAGCAAAGCGCGCTAGTATACACATAGATAGAGTAATCGCGTTTTGATAGCATAGATGTAAGTATTGAATAGATGAGTGAATTAACAACCTGAAGCAATGATTCTCTCAATCTCTCTCGTATGCTCCTCTCTCAATTCCTCCACAATTTTATCCTTGTTGGTCCCAACTTTCTGTTTTACTCTCAAACGAGACAATGTATCTCTACCCTGTTCAGAAAGATTATTCCTCTCCTCCCTTGAGAGATGTGAGTATTTTCCTTCTAAACTAACCATCCTAATTATAGTCAATATGACATTAATAAAAGCATGATTGCCAACCTAACTGGGATTAGATATGATATGGAAAAATATTGGATATTTCTGGCAATTTTCTGACAAAATAATGAAAATTCATATTGTTTGCATATAAAATTAGAAATCTGAGATAAGAATACAGGGAAATAGTTAGAAAGGGTTGGTAAGTACGTAAAAGGCATAGGTATCGTAACCAACCGGGCAAGCGGAAATGTTCGGGCTGCCCAGAGGCTTACCCAGGTTTTACCTGCAACTCTGGATGTTACCCGGACCCATAGGCGCAGCTAGAGCCATTTTGGGTGCCCCCCTGAAATTTATGAGCCCACTCAGATTCAGCTCCACCATAATACTAAAAGAGCTGGACGGGTGGACAAGAAGTCATCTTCGCACACCCTGACTAGGGAGTTGGGAATTTAGTTGCGGGAATGCCTGGACCTATCATATGATACTAAAAATAGCTATTTTATTCTATTATTCGTATCAAATTTTCTATTTGTTCATTATAATCAATTGAAAATGTATTCTGTTTTCAGATCTTAGCAGCCAAAAATGTCGTTATGGTCTGATTTGCCAAGTTCAAGCCCTGAAGTAATATTTCAGGGCGGCCCAAAGCCAAAGGCAAGACAAACATTTACGAAGCTAATCGCTTTAGTGATGACAGGTATTAATATTATATGACGTACGACATACTTAATTTCAAAATTTATCAGATAAAAATGTCGCGCGTGAGTAGGACTTACATTCCCGGAAATAAATTACTTGCTTCCCATCAGGGATATCCTCGGAAACTGGGACGGTAGAAGGAATTTTATCCAGCAGTAATCCAGTCCGATGCTATCACATGGATATTTATTTGAGTTTAAATTGCATCTCGATTTGTTGCAACGTTGATAGAGAATACTGGAGTTCTCTTTGAGGCAAAAGTACTCGTACAATTTCGAATAATGCTTTTGCGAAATAGAAATGAAGACGTACTTCGGTTCGTACATGGGAATGGTATCAAAACCTAGCATTAAATGGGTCAAAATCTATAATACTGTAACAACACCTAGTTATTAATAGGAATATTTTGCACCTAAGTGTCTAGTATTTAATGAACTAGGAAAACTCTCGTTATAACGAACGAAGTGCTCAAGATCCCAGTTTCATTCGTTATAAGCGGCATTTCATTGTAAGCGGTGTCAAATCAATTCCCATCTAATCACGTTACGTATATCGCAGCTCAAGGGGCCGCGATAATTACTCCCATATATGGAGTTACGTGATATAACGGGAGTTGACTGTACTTTCAAGATACAGGAGGTAAAGAATCACTTCGTTATAACCGAAGTTTCGTATCAAATGTGTTAGAATAGAAGTTTACTGTACTACGTATTAACGTTATATTTGAGATGCATTCACCAATACGGATACTAACTTACAAAATGAAAGATATACCATTAGTATATGTAGTGAGGTGATCTGGCTTTAACGTGGAATGTTGACATCGGTCTGGAACGTGCAAACGTTATCATGACAACATTTTTATATTTTGAATGCAAATATCCCGAGATCCCCCATGGTACATTTATGTGTTCGTATATGCAATAATCGACCCTTTACAGAGCTCCCAAATGTGACATTTTTGGAAATAAAAATGTCAAGTAAGCAATCTGGTGACGTCATTTCGGCCTGAAATTGATGTAAATTTGGATTGTAGATAAATGTATATATCACTAATACATTTATTTGAGCAAAAAGTGTATCATTTTAGGGGAAAAATTGGATTCCTTGTATAAATTAAGAGATTCCTTATATATATATAGCTGAGATGTAGTATAGTACAGTTTTTGTAATACAAAAAACCCATACCCTCATTCGAAAAGGTGACTTTCATTAATCCAAAAAAATGACCTTTCCTCGAAGATAGAAAAGCTAATACACAAAACTGTACTATAGTATAGCTGAGCTATTCATACAAGTTATTTGATAATTAATAGCTATATACGCTGTCCTTGGTCCAAAAATCGCAATAGACTATCATTGCTTTGGATGTTCCAACCGGACAAACAAATATAATATCAGTGTTTGATATAGAGGGTGGGACCCTGAGATATCCCCCCCACCCAGAATTAATTACATGAATTGATAATGAATAAAATTTTACAATATTTGAAATGGGTATAGGGTACATGGCCTGAATTCCCCCCCAGCAAAAATGTCTCTATCATACCCTGAATATATACATTGAAAGCACTGTGCGGTTGTACACCTGTGTGTATCCGCATACACTGCAACATATGATATCTATATATACATTCTAAAATCTAGGTGTAAGGATTGTAAATATATATTGGCTAAATCAAGCCTAGTTTGTTCCTAAATCAGAACTAGAACTACCACAATGTTGAAAAGGTATAGTCTTGTGATTTCATATCCTCCCTTCCCTATGGTATGGATTTGTTCGCCTGTGGGAGAGAATATCTTGATATTGTGGCTACAAAGGTTAGCTGTCGAGAATATCCCTTGCTGGATTCATATGAAGTTCATTGGGCAAACTATACTATCTTACATCAGAGGAACACACGAGTCTATCAGTTAAACACTTCTAGAGTACAATCATACTGTTTGGAGTTACTATTATACCTACAGGGTAGCACTGTGATTGAGTACTGTCACGCAATTGTCAAGACAAATTTTTTCGTGGCAGTACCAAAGCGTAATCAAGGAAATGTTAACTGAATACGTCACGATGTCCTATTCATACTTTTCAAACACAAGTACTCAATTAAAAGGTACTCAAGAACTTGTGAGTACCCAACTCCAACTCTGGTGGGATCCATCATTTTCGTTATAAAAGAACAATTTTTTGTTTTCACTTTCAGGAACAGAAGGCACACAGTAATTAATAACACCAATATTTACACACCATTATCTTATAATTATCTCTTGGAGATATTGACACCATAGTTTTACTATAGTCGTATTCACTCTTACAATTGTGCATTGAAAATATTAAGTGAAATGAGTGTGCCACTGTTCGACAAAGGTAGAGAAACAGTGATTAATTTGTAAGTGGTATAATCTACGACAAGTTTATTCCCTAACAAATAACCAAGAAGTTAAGCGGAAAAAATATAAAATTACAATATGTGCTGACAGCTTAGTCTGTCAATTAAAATTGTTTAAAAAACGTGGCACTAATAATTGGAGAGGTTTAACCCGAGCACACATAGTGCCACTTTTTAAACATATAATTGATAGCTGTCGGAAAGATTGTAATTTATATTTTTCCTCGCTCAGCTCGGATTAAAAATACGTAAAACAATTTGGAAGATGATACGAATACTGATAATATTCTTTCTTATTCAACAGAATACCGAATATGAACTATTCGCAGTGGCGTGGGGGGAGGACGCCCCCCCAATCTTATGTCAATATTTGGTTTACAAATTGATAAAGTCATAATATTATACATGGCGTAGGCAATGGTAGGGTTGGTGAGGCTATGAACATACCAATAATTCTGCTCTCCACAGAGACTAATAGAAAAGTGCTGTACATGACTCAGGCCCTACCAATCCCCAGCCCCGAGTCTAGGTTCCTAATTATAGATTTTATTTAAATAATGATCATAATAACAAATATAATTTTTCAAAATATTCCTCGATTGGATGGTAGAATAGATAGTTCAATATATATATATATATATATGTATAGTGATAACTATGCATGCACATTGTATTTTTACAAATCATAATCTGCCATTAAAATAATCAATCAAATGTTAGTTTCGCCTCATTTTAACATAATTTATATGAGAAAATTGCAAATATCGAAAAAATCCAAATCGATTCAAATTTTACAAAATAATTCCAAATACACTGATTTTTATAATCTAAGGCAATTTTGTGTAAGTATTTTTATAGAATTCGAATAGGTAATAATAATCGTTAATTGTTGTATTTTTGCATTTACCACACTATTACGATTGTTGATTGGAATTTTGGCCTGCTTAGTGTCCGTACTTCTTGCGATTTGTATTTTGAAGCTTTATTGGGTGTGATGGAAGAATTTTTATCGAATTAATAGATCAAACAAGTGCAGAACATTCTAAGAATGCTATGACAAACGCTAATTGTTGTTTTTGTTTATTTCAATCCACTATTTTGATTACTCAGTAACTTGTGTATATTATACTTTGTTGAGTTTAGTTGAGTATATTCAGAAATTTTGAGAAACATGAGTACTTTACGTATTTTCTCTCATTTATAAAGTACTTTGCAGGCATATACGCACCTACCTTTGGAGATTATTTGCCCTCTGCATGAACTGTCAATAGGAAAATTAGAGATTTGATTCTGTTATCACGTATGCTCTATCGTTTGGCTTAGGTATTAGGCTGAATAACTCAATTTAGCCCGAAGGCTCAAAAGGTTGTCACCCCCAGTAATTCTCATTCCAAGGAATGGGAATGGGAATTAAGCCCTTGATTTCTGGAATTAAAGGGCTGAGTATGGGAATTAACTCTGAATTGAATCCGTCCTTGGGGCCCACACACTGATGTAAAATCGAAATACAAGAATATATCACCGATAATAATAATAATTCTATAATCATTGGCTTACAGAATGCAATTATTGAAGTACTTTAATCATTAAAAAGAATTTCAACATTCTTTCTGAGCTGTTTTTAGTAAGGTTCTAATGGTCATAGATGTAGCTATATTTTAGGAAATTCATACGTCTGGATGCTAATACCTTCATATTGTCGATATTTCGAGTTGATTTAAGCCACACAATCAAATACAGATGTTCATGCCATAGAAGTATGTCTTGAATAGTATAATAATTAAAATAATATTGAGTATACTAAAGGTACTGAAAATATGCAGAATATTGTGACAGCAAATTATCTATTAAAAGGTGAAATACTCAATAAAATAGAACTACTAGCACTGAGCATTGCGAGAGAACTGTCTCAAGAGAAAGATCTTCCTTTATCTCTCCTTGTAAATAGCAAAGATAATTACATTCTAAACGATTCTGGAATTCTTCATTGTGGTAAAAAGAAAAAGGAAAAGACCCTCCTCTCCAAGAAATCGAAACAACTATCGAATAAATATGTAAAACTTTGGATTGTAATTAACTACATTCACATGGTTGTTACTTCTGACAAAGAAGTCACTCTGAGGGAAGCTTATTACTTTCTTAAAACCTTTTTCTCAAATCAAAGTGAATTTTCCAAAAGGCTCGTAGACATAATGGGTTTATTTGAATGTCAAAGAGAATGTTTAGGGATAATAGGAAGCAGTTCTGGAGCTATTGCTGGTCTTGTACAGTGGATTGAACCAGGGCTGTATTGCGACTGTTCTAATACTTCTCTCGGCGGTAAGAGATTGCCTGGTTCTGTAAAAGAAGTAAAATTCAAATCTCTTGGAGCTAGATACGTCATAGTAGTTGAGAAAGACGCCATATTCAATCTGCTCTGTGAGGACAGTATATGGGAAAAAATTCCATGCGTAATATTTACTGGATGCGGATACCCTTCACTCGGAGCTAGAAAGATACTAAAAAAGCTTGAAGAGGATCTATCCGTCCCATTTCTCGGTCTGTTTGATTATAATCCTCATGGAGTTAGAATTCTATTCACATATAGATTTGGCTCTTTCGGGTTAGGATTAGAAACAGCACACTATACGATAAATATCAAATGGATGGGAGTGCATTTCTCTGATGTGACTGATTCTAAAGCTATTCCCCAGCATGTTTGGATGGAATGGAACAAATCAGATCATAGCATACATAAAAGTAATATTAAAACATTTTTACCAAAACTCAGTAGACCTGCACAAGATGAACTCACAAAGATGGGAGAAGTTAAGAGAAAATTAGAAATAGAGGCAATTGAATACCTGACCTCTATTCCCAAATATATCTTGGATAAGATACTGCATAACGATTATATCCAATTGATAGATATGTAATAATATTAGGAAACGTCACAGTAGTATAAAGGTTTATTAATTCGTATTACTTAAATATACAAGTAAATTTAATTATATTACAAACTTAATTTTAAAAGGACGACATATATACATGTATTATACGTGGAGAATATTCTGATATCGCACCTGATAATTAGATTTCCCTTTGTGCAATCGCCATAGAACGACAAACATTGTTGATAGTCCAAATCCAAGATAAGGGATAATAAGAAATAAATATCCAAATACCCCTAGAAGTAAACAAACCCAAGATGAGATAGCAATAATATCATAAGACATGTGGTTAAGAAAGTTTGAGTTCCTACAAAGGGAGAAGTATCCATGGGATGTATCAGTGTTGCGAAGTATTACTATCATCATGAATGCTATACTTTCACTTATTCGAGAAACTATAACTAGAAAACTTCCTATCCAAAAACATGTGAATAATCTGATGTACCTTGCCTTTGTTCCAATATGTTTCTCAAGCAATTCTTTATTCTGCCTAACCTTCAAATCAACAATTGACCAATTTAATACCATGCTTAGCCTTCGATACTGTTTGAAAGCAATTAACAGTGATATCATTTCTAATAGACAGGAGCACCATGATGCAAAGATATGGACAGAACAATGAGATGCAAGGAACTGAATGATTATCGAGATAAACAAAAAGAAACACAGCAAAAATGGAATTTTATCTGCTATTATCCAGCTGACGTGAGCATATCTCGCTGCTAAATACTTACAGAGACTTGCGATTAGAATTAATCTTAGGACAATAAAAATGGCTGAATAAGTAGGAAAGATATTTATAGTGAGCAGGCTATAAGGTATTCTGTTAGTAGTGATAAACAATAGATTCAAGGGGAACCTGGAGGTAACATTATCACTACTATACTTGAGAGTTTCATCCTGGATGATGTACTGTATGAAATTAAGCATATATGCTAGACAACCGAAAAGTATCGCTAGCCATTCCACCAAATTCATATAAAAGAGGAAAACATTCTTAACAAATTCTGTTTTAGATTCGTATATAATAATTTGTTGATGAATTTCACATTTGTTTTGTCGGAAACTCTTCAAGGCTCTTCTATAAATTCTCCATTTACGTTGTACTGCATCAAACAAATACACAAACCAAAAACAAAACACGATTGTTAGTAACAATGAGGTAATACTTATCATTATGAAAAAGGATATACGCAGCAACTGATCTGACATTTTCGATAAAAGTATACTTAGCTCATCTCTCGATTTCTCCAATTTATATAATACACCTATTAGTTACTTTCAGATTGCACTGATAGATAAACCACTAATTTCTCAGGGATTATTCCATCGTATTTGCATAATTCCATCATTATTCAAGTAAGAATATATACTTCGATTCGATCTGGATATTTTAGATAAAGATAAGTATTAGATATTACATAATAAGTAATGCTCATGCTTTCCCAATCTCAAGTACAATGCTCAGATGTAATCAATAAGATATTTATTACAATACATATATATAACAAGGGCATTAGAATAGCATGGTTGATAAGGCCTCGTCATATATATTAACATGACTTAATTTTAAACTATGGCGTGTCTAATTCAAAGAGCTTTGAAATAGTCCAACCGAGTGAGTGTAACTCGTACCTATGGGTCACAATTCTACCGAATCATTGGTGTAGTAGGAGAATAGATCAATAGGCAGCTAAGGCAGATTCGTACAGGCAAATGTATTGCTCCAGTCATGACTAGACTGTCTGGATGGGGACCAGTTATGCTGGCCATGGATAGTAATCGTACAAATATGGTCAAAAGCAGTCATAGTAACAAAATACATCTATGAATTTGTAACTTTCAGTTTCTGAAAATTGGACTCAATGGTTGAATTCTACATCAAATTGTGGGATAAATTCATTGTTGTGCAAAAATTGTTTCAATTCAAAATCACATTATTATCATAGTGTATATACAAATTACATATTATTTAGAATGGTGACGTCATCATTAAATAGAGCCTAAACCATATGAATGACCGTAAGAACTTGCAAAAGTAGTCTCAATAAATTCTTAATATACGGATACCCCTAGAAAGTTCATTTGACAAATGATAAGAGCATTAGTTTGTTTATAAATTCAAAAACTAAATCGCCTTCTATTTTTTGGCCTCTGGTGACATACACGGCCGTGTATTGGTCATATGACCACAGGTTAAGAAATCCTGGTGTTGGTATGTGTGAGGGATAACTGTAGTTTAATTAAATTGTGTTTAGGTTTTCATTTGTAAAATGAATTTTTATAAGTTAAATTCTCAAAAATCGAAAATTTCAAAATTTGAGGAACAATCATATAAATATTAATGTATAATTTTAAAAGAGCCTAACTAACCAAATGAAGGATTACCGTCATTAGAACTTATTACTTCAATGAATTATTCACATACGGAAACCCCTAGAAAGTTTAACTGGCAAATGGAAAGAGCGTTAGTTTGTCTTAAAATTAAACAAGTAAATTGGGCATATATTTTTTGACCTACTCGGTGACATACACTGCGGTGTATTAAGTAAGCCATTGGCCACACTATAGCCACAGAGGTATTTTACGTCATGTTTTGGTCAGGTTGATATTCAATGGCATTTTGACCAATGTGGCCAATTTAACAGTGGCGTCGTGTGGGGAGCACAAATTCAATCTGGTGGGCAACAAGTTCTAGATGAGTGTTGGTGTATGAGATTTCTTGTACCTTAGGAATCAGTAGGAATGCATTCGTACTTATACATAACTACTTTATATTAGTTA
The DNA here is from genome assembly GCA_024704765.1 of Oopsacas minuta. Classification (NCBI taxonomy): domain Eukaryota; kingdom Metazoa; phylum Porifera; class Hexactinellida; order Lyssacinosida; family Leucopsacidae; genus Oopsacas; species Oopsacas minuta. The sequence goes on along the minus strand of JAKMXF010000066.1, from coordinate 42,170 downwards.
CAGTTGTGCAACATACTTTGGCATATACGTATAGCAACAGTTTTAGTGTTTACCAAGAGGGTTTATTTTGCACGGCCGCGCGGACGTCGCACAACGTCTATGCCATTAGTGCATCCCCTTTTATGAGCTGCGCTAAACCAATGAAAATGCGCTTGTAATAAACAAAAATCTCATAAAACGCATATAAACTTACCTCTGCCATTGCATATAGGTATAAGGTGACCAAAGGTATCACCCTTACACAGCCGATTAACACAAGACGAGTAACATGTAACTCTGAGGAAAGGAGTACACATTTAGCAGTTAGCAACCTTCCAATGCCTTTTCAATATATAATCCGGTTAGAGACGTACGTACTCAGATCCAGAGTAGGATTATTTCCAGGTTCCATAGTGTAAGTATTCTAAAGTAGAATCCAAAATACTCATAGAATCTGTGGTGTAATAGCAAATATAGCATATTCATGGTCAAAACCGTAATTCAACATGAGTTGTGTCTGAGATTGGGTGGATAGAGAAGAACAGTCAGGGATGGAAAGCGGTATTAACACAAATATACGTAGCTCTTTAGAACGTTCACAACAAGTAAACCATACAATCTACTGATTTATAGTCTAGAAAAATAAAATATAAAAGTAACCTCAAGACTGGACCTGATACCGGAAAAGATAGAGGTCTATATTCATAATAATATATACTGGCATATTAAGTGATATAATAATATTAAACTGATAGAGTAATAAAGTTAACAAGAATACCCAATGAGGCTGAGTGGAGGAAGTATGATTGGAATTGAAAATAGAAGTGTCTCTGGAGTGTTTGTAAAATATATGTTACATCTTTGGTTTAGCCTCTAGAGCTAACTCCTGACATCTTGTCATAGATATTTCCTGTAGATATTTGTAGTCTTGTATAGACTTGATTAGCCTCTGAGATAACTGAGAAATTACTCTCTGAGAATGAGTTTGGTCATCTTCGGCTTGACTGGTGCGTTCTCTAAGCTCGCGAATTGTTTCTCTACTCTCCTGCATTAGTTTACGTGCTTCTTGTCCTTGATTGATTCTCTTCTGACTCTCATCTTCCAAATTTATTTCGTAAAATTTGTTGGCCTTAGCAAGATTTTCCGATGAACATTTAGCAATTGCCAACTCATTCTCCAAATTATAAATCCTATCCTGATACCAAACGTGAGTATCTGTCATGTTCTGTTCAGTACGGACTCCTTCATTCGCGGGTCTCTCGATCTGTTGTAGTTGATTGGAGTCAAACATGTTATCTTTCTGACTCCGTTCATCAGCCAGCTGATGCTCCAGCTGTTTGCAGACACTTTGCATTTCATGATAAGAAGCTCTTAGGTTTTGGAGCTCCTGGAGCAGTTCTCTGTCACCAGAGGAGTAGTCTATGGAGTGACTTGAAGATGATCTCTTGCCTGTAACAGAGGGAGCTGAATATGTAGATTTCTCAGGTCTGGTTGTCACAGAGGTTTTTCGATTGCTTTGTATTTTAAGAGCTTCCTTCAAGTTGTCTATATCGTTAGATTGTGTCCGCATTACAGTTTCAGATTGTAGTAACTTATCTTTGAGAGTTGTGTTTTCTGTCTCTTGCTGTTTAGCTCTTTGTTTAAGTTTGCTAAGCTGTAGAGATCTCTTATTATTCTCTTCCACTAATTTAGAATAACTTTTTATAACTTCTTGTTTCTGATTCTCAATAGTTCTATTCTGACTAATAATACATTTCATTTTCTCTTCATCCTCGCTTCTCAACTTATTCAGTGAAGCTAGTTCTGATTGTAAATGTACTCTAACATCGTTAGTTTCTACTTCTAACAGTTGAGACTGTAATGCAGAAGACTCAGAACGTAGCTTAGCTATTGTAGCTTCACAATCCTGTTTAAAAGATTTCAAATTAGATAATTGTGTATCTTTCTTCCTAACACTATCATGGAGAGAGCAGATTACATTCTGTTGATTGTTATTAGCAGCCATTAGCTCCCCCAGGCTGCTAGCCAGTTGTTCCACCTCCTTCTGCATAGTATTCAAACGCTTAGACTCTAAATCTTCAATCCCCATCTCTTTTGAGTGTAGTTGTTCCTGTAAACGATGGGTTTGCCTCTCAGCAGTTAGCTTATCTTCCTTCAGACTCAAAATGAGTGCTTCTTGTTGCTCCGCCTGAATAGTATGATCAAACAGCTGATTCTTATTTTCTAGAAGTCTATTGTTAGTCTCCACCAATTCCTTATTTAGTTTTCTAAGTTGAGATAGGTTGTCTCTCAGAGAAGTTTGTTCTACTTCTATCTTCTCTAATTCTTTGATTTTCAATTTCTGGTTATCAGATACAAGGATAGAATCATCAAGTTTTGTCTTCAAAGCCTCAGACTCAAATTGAAGTCTCTTTAATATGACATCTCTATCTCCGATCTCTCTCTGATATTCCTCTACTGCTTCATTCTTATTCCGTAATTTGTTAGAATTATCATTTCGTAATTTACTCAGCTCGGCTAATTCCTGCTCATACTTGCTCTTCTCAGAGTTCATGACGTCAACCAACTGATTGATTTCCTCCAATAACTCAGATTTATCCTGTAAGTTAGTTGAATGATCTTTCTGCATTTTTCTAAGTTTAGCCTCAGCTGCTACCAGATCACTTCCGGTCAACTCCAACTGAATCATTAGGTCAGCTTTCTCAGCTGATAACTTAGCTACTGCCATGTTAGAATCTTCCAATTGTGATTGCATTTGCTGTAGTTTTGCCTCTAGACTCTGAGAATCTGAAAACTTATGTTGACTAGCTTGGTTCAATTGCTCTTCAGCAGTTCTACGGATTGTCTTCTCATATTCTAATTCTTCACGAGTTCGTAACACCTCATCCCTCAGACGATCTAAATCAGCCTCGATAGAACGAACTAAATTCTGATCTCTCTTCTTCTTCTTCGGAGTAGAAGATGAATAGTCCATTTGTAATAGAAATCTACAAAACCAAATAGTGTAGCGAATATTAGTGATCATTTACTGGGGAAACCACTGTTATGAATAAAGGTTCAAAGGATAATGAGGACAAAGCCAATGGTTACGCCACTACATGCCATTTGCAGATCTCCCTATAGGAGTTGTACTAAAATGAGAATAGTATTCAGTGGCGGCCAAATGGGGTGCGCAGGGTGTGCGGTGCACAGGGTCCCCAAAGAGATCATTTGGAAGGAGAGGAGATTAACCGAGATTTTGGGGAATGATTGGGCCCACAAAATCCCAGGTCAACCTTTATTCTAGGTTGAGTATAGATAATAGTTTAGCTGATTTGTGTATTCATGAAATTTGAAATTACATTAGTCAATAAACATAGGATATGACTACTACAAGAATTGAAATGTATTTCTCTATTTGTGGTAGAAATGTCTTTAGATCGCTATTTCAGTGTCTAAATAATTTAAATAAATTCTGGGGGCACCCCCTTAGGATAGCTCGCGCTTGGACCCCCTAGATAAATCCTGGATCTGCTCCTTGTTATGCATGTGCCATGTGCATAATTTTGCATCGTGATTTTTATAATTGAGAAGGGGGGCCCAAGTAAAACATTGCACAAGGGCCCCCAATATCCTATGGCCGCCACTGATAGTATTGCAGGCATTTCAATTCAACACTCACGACTAGTCTTATCATAGCAAACTACAGTAGAGCTTGGATAAGACGTACACCCTTCGGGAAATAAAAGTACAGTAAACTCTGGTTATAACGAAGTGCTGGGGACCTCATTTTCATTTTGTTATAAGCGGAGAGAAATCAATCACTTTCTAGCTATAGCTATAGGGGGTAAATAATCACTTGGTTATAACGGAGGTTACCGTACCTGAGAGTACATACGTCTTATCTGAATAAGGATTGCATTAGTGAATGTGAACTAAATTTTAGGGTTGAGTGTATTAATAACAAGTAGCACACAATAACTAAGTTCTACGGTAATAGAACTTTTAGAAAGCTGGGAATTTTCTAAACTCAATCCCAACACAGGATTATGAACATAATGCTCAGATGAAATGTTGATGTGCTGAGTCAGGCATGGGGCCATATCCGAATGGCTAAATGTGGTCTAATTGAAGAGCTGTATATCTCTTCATTAACTCACAAACAAACAAATAAACAAACAAATGATCAAACAATACAAATCCAATTTCTAAAAGATAACCAAATAATACTAAGAGTCCTTACATAGGTCACAGAAGATACATGGTCAGTGATACCATTTGTCACACTAGCGACAGGCAACCCCAGTTGTCATTCCTAAACTTTCTTGTAGGGATGGGACAATTACGCTAGTACGCTGTTGACATTTCTCGAACAGAGTATCTGAACCGTTATGACTATTGGCGATATCAGACCCTAAACATCTGATGAATATACCTACTTATCCTTCCTCATCATAAACCTCTCAGCTAAGAGGGTGGAACCGGTAATTTTACGACGCCTCCTTTTGTGTCTCAATAATCCGATGCTTTATTGAGACACAAAAAGGAAAATTTCGTTCTCGGCTTGCGAACACTCTGCGTTGGCATGTAACACAGCCCTTCGTGCCTTGAATATATTCATAAGAACTGTTATTTACACATGAGTACCTTGAAGTGCGAAATTCGTACAATACAACAATCCATAAATCCTCTCTTTAACAGCGGACAAACAGACAGACAAAAATAGCAATTTAATAATATAGATTCGTATAATCGTAATATCAATTATAAATGAAAATTCGAACATTCGTGAATCAGATGACGATCGTATTATTTATAATAAGATTCTCCTAGATAAGTAAAAATCCAAATTAAGTAAATTTGATATTTAATAAAAGCTTAATTACGTAAAATATGATTAAATATAAGTGATAATTATTAGAATTACAAATTAGGGAATTTAATCTTTAATAACACACAAATTAAAATATTTGTAAACAGAAATTACTATTATTAGTTATAACAAATATAGTTCCGAATTCAGAAATACAAACACCAAATAGAAAAGCAAATTCCCCTCTTTTTTTTCCTTTCCTCCCCATGGTATGGATCATTTCTCCTGAAAGAGAGAATATCTTGATATCCTGATGAAAATTATCGCTAATAAGAATATTCCCTGCTTGATCAAAACAGAAGAAACATGGAAAACAAACTGCATAGTGTACCTGAAAACTCAACGAGGTTATCAATTGCCCACTTCTCGAGTAGAAGTGTATCATATTAATACTGGAGTCTAGCACTACGATCCTTTCTTGAAATAATTTGACATCCTTAGGAGAATTTAGCTGATGAGTACCGATGTGTATGTTGCTTATTGTCACAATCAGCAACATACACGTTTCCATTATAGTCTGTACAGAGTCCTGTAGGAAAGTTTAGCTCTCCCTCTCCTGATTAGGGTTTTTAATCCCGGGATCCCGAAGGTTATTGTTTCGGGACTAATTCCCGGGATTGTTTCTTCAATCCCGGGATATCTTCTTGATTGCATATTGACATGCTCTATGATCATTATGTACATTTGTGTAATTGGGTTGAAATGATTTAGGGATTTAATTGGTTTCGTATTGTTAATACTGAATGAAATATGTTTTCAATATGAATAAGACACCAAAATTAATAAATGCTTAACAAGTCAGAGAATTCAAGCAAACTTGTAAGGTACAACTCAACCATTCTAACTATTCAAACTTCAAATATAAGGTGAATCCTCAGAAAAGCCTCAATTTCATTCTGAATCGTAATTGTTGCATTATCGTTATATCGTACCTTGAATGGCTGAAAAAGTTATGTTTCAAGAGTTTGCAGGATCTAAAATTCGGAACCATTTTAAGCGCTCGGTAAGTGGGAAATTAGCTGAGTGTAATTCCTGTAAAAAGGTACTTAAATGGGAAGGGGGATCAACAAAGGGGCTACGCAATCATCTTAAATCACAGCACCAAATTGATTTATTGAAACGCTCAAATAATGAAGAAAGTGCTATCTCACATATGTGTGCGGTTAGGAAATTAGATTATTACATGAACGACGCTAGCCTACCAGCTGTGTTAGCCAGGATGACAGCTGCGATGGGCTTTCATTTAATATATTTACTACATCAATGGACTTGAGAAAACCTCTTGCTGCACTAGGACATTCATTACCAAGATCTGTTGTCGGAATAAGAGATCAAGTGCTAGAATATGGTCAGCAATTACGCCAAGATATTACCAGAAATCTAAGCATTATTAAATCAAAAGGTCAATATTTCAGTCTTACCCTTGATGAATGGACATCCTTGCAAAACAAAAGATATCTCAATATTAATATACATGGCATTGGGTTCTTTTGGAACTTAGGATTGGTAAGGATTAAGGGAAGATTTTCTTCAGAGGCTTGTTCCAAGATAATCTCACTTAAACTAAAAGAATTTGGAATAGAATTCGAAACAGATGTCATTTCTATCACAACAGACGGGTGTTCAATGATGAAGAAGTTGGGGAAAATAATACCCACAAGTCAGCAGTTATGCTACGCACATGGACTCCAGGATGTAATACAAGACGTTATCTATCAAAAACAACTTAGTGAAACTGAAGAAATTTATTCTAGTACAAGTGAAACCGATGAAGATGAAGATGAAGATATGGAAATGTTTGATGATTTTAATGATGATGGATTCATTGTTTCGGAATCGATGGACCCTCAGAATGCTCTTGCATTAAATTTTGACATCTCCAAAATAGTAACCAAAGTACGTAGAATTGTGAAAATATTCAAGCGATCACCTTTGAAGAATGAAACATTGCAAACGTATGTGAAAGAGATTTATCCAAATGGGCTGAATGTGGTTCTTGATTGTAAGACTCGATGGAGCTCACTTGTGAATATGCTCGAGAGGATAATTCAGATCAAATTACCAATACATAAAGCTCTGTTAGATTTTGGTGAACATATATGCCTTAGCGACCAAGAAATTGCGGCTATCTCTTCTATAGTTGAAGATTGCTTTAGAAGCTCTATGTAGAAGAGATACAAATTTAATTACAGCAGAAGCAACTATAAAATTTCTATTGGAAGATATTCAGAAATCTAACACACATTATCATGCACAAATCCTGGAGGCACTAAGCCAGCGGATGGTTCAAGAGAGGTACACTGAAGTTTCAGCGATACTTCAATACCTACATAATCCTTCGGCACGACTTGTAAAAAAGACTGTAGTAAACACATTTTGTGCTGATTTGTTATCAAGAACTCGAAGGAAAGGAATTGAAGATGAGGAACATGTGAGTGAAGAAGTATCAATGGTACCTTACTCACCTAATACGGCTGAAAGCATATCTGACCTAGATGATATCTCCCTCGTAAAAAGATTACAATTAGCGATAGACGCATCGATGAAAAAGCCAGAAGATATACAAGTTCAACATTAATTATTCAATATATTGAAATATGAACTTACTATTGGAGAACTGACAGGAAACGAGGATATCATTTGGAAAAGGTATATCAAATGCTACTAACAATACCTGCAACCTCAGTCGAAGCCGAACGAGCATTTTCTTGTTCGGCATATTTATGTAACAAATTTAGAACAAGACTCAGTGATAGCACTTTGGATACGCTAGCATTCATAAGGGCCAACAAGAAAAAATTGATGATAGACTAAATAAACTTATTACTCATTCATATTCATCTTGTACCCCCTATGTACCCCTATATTATACTTTCATTCTATCAGACTATCATATAATTAAACAAATTTAAAATTGCTAGAGAGATAACTATCATCATTTATCAAGGGATTCCCGGGATTAAAAACCCTACTCCTGATCCTATGATACCGGTACCAGTCCACTCTATTTTGAAATCGTTGAATTGGAACAAAGAGTGAAAAAAAGTCGGTAACTAAGACAAGGTGTTCTGTTACGGCTATACCCCATGGCTTCTTGACTATTTCTTGTCCGAAACTTGTTACAAAGTTCCCCTCGAATTTAAAAACTTGAATACTCGAGTTACCATTATCAGCTATGTATATAAGCTGAGCGGGTTCATATAAAGCAAGGCCTTTAGCACAATCTAGTTGGTTGATAGCTCCCCCTTTCTTCCCAACAGCTATCACCGGCTGGTTCTTGAGCGAATAATGCACCTCCCATTCGTTCACATCAGTAGAGCTACGAGTAGCTTCTCATTGTCAGATTCATTTGTTACCATTTGTCAAAAGGAGATTTGTTATATTTTTTAAATATTATAATATACAAACTCTAGCTAATGTATGCTCGTGTAACTTGAAACTACCAATTAACATCGGTGATTGCCATGAAAAGTTCTGTGAAATATGGTAATTCCTATATTTAACTGTATATTCATAAAACGAGTACTTTGTTACCCTATAGTAGCCGTTAAGAGCAAGTCTCTACGTATATTTGAAGATTTCAACTATTTGTTCACTTTATATTAATAAAAACACCAAATAAATTTGCATGTGATTAATTCAAACGTGTGAAAATCGGATTCAGCATATTCGATATATTTTGCGAAGTTTTATTGAATTATGTTTACTTTCTTGAGAAACACGATAATCATAAGTACATAGTTATGCGACATGTCAGAACTATGGATCGACCTGGGGCACAATTTTGGCCGGAACCGGGCCCAGCTCGATCCCTAGTTCCTCAAGTATAACCTAAGAGCTGTTGGATTTGGCTCATTCAAATTACTTCAACCACCTCCTGACGTAGTTCTTCCTAATCAACACGTCGAGGAAATTGATGATGATAGTGAAGATTTTCTTTGTTCCAAACCTATGATGTTTTGCTTTACAAATAACTCTTAGCATAAATTTCATTAAACACCCCGGCTGGCCAAGGGCCAGTTCTCAACTTTTTGCCGGCGCCCCCGGTCGATCCCTAGTCAGAACTGAGAAATTCGAAATTGATACAACACTTCATAAATCCTATCCTTGACAACGAACAACAGACAGACAACAATGGCATTTAATAATATAGATTCATAAAAAACAAAAATAAATTTACATATGATAAACTTGAAAATGTGAAATTCTGATTCAGCGTACTTGATTACCTCTATATGGTGGTTGAGAGCAAGTCTCTAAGTAATAAAAACAACAATCATTCAAATAGCATTCCATAAATCCTTTCTTTAACAACGAACACACACACACACACACACACACACACACACACACACACACACACACACACACAGACATACAACAATTAGGTATTCGTAGGCAATAGAGCCAGCTTACATTATTTCGTCTAACTGAAGTAATAAGCAGTAGCTAAGTATAATTCAGGTAGTATTGTGCTGATTTACAGCTTGCATAAAATAGTGAATAAAGCTATCTGTTACCACTTACTATAGAATAATTATATGTGCATATCCTGGAAGGAATTTAACAAATAAGTGTGATTGTATAACTTCAGAGATTAGGTATAAATAAATCTGATCATACAAACGAATAATCAAATACGACCTATTTACAATTCTAAGAGATGGACAAGTTTGGCCTAATTTCTTATAAAGAAGTACCTAAGCTAATACCTGAAATGAAGGATAATCCTTGTATTTTCAAGTACTACAGACGGCCCACCACCTCGCCATGCTCATGTCTATGCTCTTCATTGCAGTTACATAATGAGACAGCAAATATATGGACACATCTTTTCCCGTCAGTAATTGCTTTAGTATTTATGTACATAAACATATTCTCAGATCCCATCTCATTCCAAAATCATTCGCTAAAGGTCGATCTCAATTTGATGGACAGAATAATCTTGAATTTTCCGCTACTAGGAAATTTCATTTGCTTTGGAATATCTGCTATCTATCACTGCTTATCAAACCACATCAATTGGGTTGCTTGGCTCCGTGAAATTGACATTTTAGGAATTGCCATCTTGAACTGTTTGCATAGCATATCACTGAATCATTTCAAATTCTACAATCATTCTCATTTATCTAAACTCTTCAGTATCATTTCTATCCTTACCTTGGTGGGATTTACATACATTTCGAAAACATTCAGGAATCCTAGAAATAAACATTACCAAGTCAGAGCATTTGCACTACTTGTTTTACTAGTGTATTCTCCGTCATATCTCAGCTACAATTTAGATTTCCATGTACAATGTGATCTGACCACGCGCTGGATGATGAGCGTTGCGTTGGGATTTTGTACTTTAGCAGGTGTAGTGTATGCAACGAAGTTTCCTGAAATTATATTCCCAGGACAATTCGACTTAATCGGTAATAGTCACAATCTATTGCATATATTTAGTACGATTGGTATGTTCATGTTATACCAAGTTTCATTCAACACTTCAATTCACGCATGTGAATACTTTTGAATTATTATGTGTAAATGAATTATTATTAATCACATATCTATATTTAATGTAGTAAATACTATTCGTGTTGATATGTGTAGAATTAATGACGTATATAAGGCAACTCCAATAACCGTATTTCCCCCGGAGCTTATTATTTTCGTAGGCACTTCTTTGTATAACTTTTGAAAATACAAATGATGTTGGAAACTAATTATCATAAATTGTTGTATAGTCAAGTGAGGTGTAAATCTCATCAAAAAATTATTCTAGATGGTTATAACCGTGTATGTATTTCTTTGTAGTCTGCTATTCTTACTTGAACAGATCCTTCATTACTTGATACCATTGAGTTATCTCCTGATGCATTAACGGTAGACAGTTCAGTTTTTGTTTGAATACGTATACAGTAATCGTGAATAAAAATTAAACCAAATCGTGAACTACATAATATAAAGACTGGAAACAGCAATAAAAAACTGAGCCATTCGGTTTTTGCTCTTTATTATTAGTTATGAACTTTAAACGATAAATGTATATTACGTAGTTCACGATTTGGTATAATAAATTACTAATAACGAGTTACTATGGATGGCGACCAGTCCAGAGGATAATTTTTGCATGAACTGCACTGCACTGTATCTATATTATTAAATCTCAATTGTTGTCTGTTTGTTTGTTTGTCCGTTGTTAAGGAAAGGATTTATGGTATGTAATTTTGAAATTGTAGCATAACTATGTATTTTCGTGTTTATCAAGGCAGTAAATAGATTTCAATAAAACTTCACTAAATATATCGAACATGCTGAATCCGATTTTCACACATTTGGATTAATCATATGTAAAGTTATTGTTGTTTTTATGAATATAAAGTAAACAAATTTCAATATAGTTGTAGAATCATACTTTCAACGACTATCCTGGGGTAATCGAGTAGACTGAGTCCGAAAATGGTATTGTAAACAACATAATGTGAAAATTTGTTTACTTTTAGGTACATATAGCAAACAAATTTCAAAATTGAGGTAGAATCATACTTTCAACGACTATCCTGGTATATTCGAGTATGCTGAATCTGAATATTGTAAACAACATGATTAGTATTAAATCTCAATTGTTGTTTGTCTGTTTGTTTGCCGTTGAATCATCGCGAAGCGACGAGACAAAGGCTCGTAATAATTAAATAATAAATGAAAATTAGGATATTCATCAAGGTCCTTAACTATACCTAGTAGTTACTAAATATTTTATTGATACATGAGTAACTACTAGGTATAATTAAGGACAATGTATTGGAGCCAAAAGTCTATCTATTTTGATAAGTTACATTTCTTATAAACACACTAATACGTACATTATTTCCTTGACAACCAACAGACAGACAGATAAAGATATCGAAAAGCTGCGTGATCAATACCAGTGTTGACCAAAGAGTGTCAGTTTTGCGCTCTCACTCTTGCTTTCTAATAATGTTTCTGTGGATGCGAAACACGAAGTTATGAGTACACTGCTATAGCACAGTGACCTAGCAAGCATAGCGCGCTAGTATAAATAATAAAATTTCTCAATGATTAACTAAGGGTAACGATATTACGCAAATACTGAATTTAGCATTTTCAACATTGTAATTCGTACCTTACCGTTGCATAGTATGTTAGAATAGAGATTTTGCTGTGAGTAAAGTCAATTTAAATAAACAGTATACTTCTTAATGAACAAAGATACGCAATTACGATATTATGAATAATATCTTAGACATATATATTTTTGAGGAGAGGTATCAAGCTAATTTTAGGAATGAAGGTCGGAGTCCAAGTTTTGAGACCGTGCATAGCGTGAACAATCGATCAGATTGTATATTTAATCAGTCATCACTGAATTCATGAAAATGGGCTTATCAATTTGATGATGTGTAATTAGAATACCACAAAGATGATAAAAAGTAAAGATTATTGGTTTGATAAGGAATACTAGACAACATAGTCAGTATATCAGAATATATTCAAAAGATTCTAGTTCTTGACTTCTACCAAGCAAATAAGTTCTAAAATATATTACAGCTGTAGGAATGTTCGCCTACTAGGTATTTCACCACTATTACTTGAAAGCCAAGTATTATCGAAACTAACAATAACAAGATCCATATATCTGCAATTTGAGGGGTTTCTTGAATATACACAGGGAGCGAACTTCTGGCCAAAGATTATACAATTACAACCTGTGCCGACAGCTTAGTCTATCAAATCTAATTGTTTAAAAATGGCACTATTAATTGGAGGCACTATGAAAGGTTAGGTTTAATCCAATGCACATAGTGCCTCCAATTAATAGTGCCACTTTTTAAACAAATTGAATTTAATAGACTAAACTGTCGGCACAGGTTGCAATTTTGTATTTTTTTCTCGCTTCGCTCGGATTTCAAATCCACCAAACAATTTATTTACAAATTAAAAAGATCATCCAGCCAATATAATGTTCAATTTGTTCGCAGTAATTATCAGTTGACTAATAATGTTAATTGAAGGGAATAGTGGAGAAGATTTGATCGGTACAAATTCGTAATCAGCGTATTGAATTACCCCCTTTGATGTTTAGAACAATCTTCTACGATTATTCTAAGGTTATATATTTGGGGAAATACATGCCTTTTAAATTATCCATGGTGAATTTGAAAATTATTATATTCATAAATATTATCGAAATAATTAAAGTTACCGTTAAATTTAGATATTCAATGTATGCATATTATATACAACACTAGAAGTAACCATTGTTTAACTAATAAATATTTAACATCTAAGAACAATAGAATTATTACAGATGACGTAATGCTATAAAATGAATATTTTTCATTAACTTTCAGCAAAAAAACTATAACCAACATAATATTCTTGAAGAGTACGAAGGTGTAGAATTTTTGCTGTTTAGAAAGGTGTGAAAATTTTGGCACCTTTCCTTTCATAATTTTTGCTAGAGGCCAGACAAAAGTTTGACCAGTGTGAAATAGTGGCACTTGGTGTCCGATTGATTAGCAAAGGGGAGAAGCACACCCGATGAATATCTTCATTATTTCTCACACCATATATCACCTTAATTCTATCCAGTTTTGACAGCAGGGCTTTTACAGAGAAAAAAAAATAATAGGCAACCACTTCAATACTGGGCCACTATACTGAAGTATAATCGGCACAGTAAAAATTTGCTTTAGCTATCCTAATTTTAGCGCACAATCAATGAGAGCAATATAATATTGGAAAGTATAAAGTTACAACAAAGAATAGTGAATTATCAAAAAATTCAAAAAAGCAGTCATGTTTAGAACAGAGTTGGAATCGGGTTCGGGTTTATCGGGTTCGTGTTCGAAGTTGATCAGTTCGAACTTTGTGCGTAATTTTTTTAATTCAATGATTTAGTTCTATTTTTGAAAGATTATATTTATATTAGAAACGTCATATAGAACTTTAATGAAGTGGCCTCAAAAAGAGATTTCCAATTCTTATCCAATTGGCAAAAATGTTGTTTGCGGTACAATGTTCTAGTGCACAATCAGAACGTGATTTCTCATCCTGTGGACTAACACTCACTGAGCGGAGAACTTTACTTTCTCCAGAAACAGCGTAGGCGCTGAAGATTTTATATTCAGCTGAAAAACATCAAAAGAAAAACTTGTTTGACTAATATTAGTTATAATGTCAACAAAATATATATTTTAGAAGAATTTCAGTTAATATCTACACCTATTTACACTTTGGGTTCGGGTCGAGTTTTGAAAAGTGAACCCGATTCCAACTCTGGTTTAGAAAAGACTAAAATTGCAAGGTTCGTCAAGAGTTTGTCCAAATTAGGAATTCAATTCTATTAATTAAATAGTGAATAAGTAAGTAAAAGTCAATTTTCTAAAAGGTCTTAGAATCGTGCATTCAACACGTGTCCGCAACCGCGTAGCGGAAGGAAGTGTAGCTTACTTGTGTAAATGGTTTATGGTGTACTACCTACGTACCAGATACTCTGCTTAGCTGTAGTAATAATGAATGGTCAGATAAAATGATGAATACAAGGCCGAAGTTGGATAAGCAATCTATAGCTGTAGAAATTTCCACCTACGTATACACAAATTTTATGAGTAAACCAGATACTGTACTTCAATTTATGTATATTTTATACATTAATTATCCGCAATTAAACCAAAAATATGTAATTATCCACTAAAATAACCAAATAAGAGAATATAGGTAGTTTGATGTATGGCTTAAATCAATGCTGTCATCTTCAACGAAGAAATGTATAAAATGTGTTGAATACTGAACATTTGATAAACAAAAGTAAAATGGGAAAAGAAGTGAGCAAATTCAACAAGAAATCTGATAAGGTAGCGTCCAATCAAAACATATTACTACTGGGACTTAGCAGAAGCGGGAAGAGTACGTTACTAACGAAGTTCCAGGCTGGAAAGGAAACTGAATATATTCCTACGGAAGGATTTAAACTGTCCACTTATCCTAAAGATGATAAATCAGGATCGTGTATAAACTTATGGGATTTAGGTGGGAGCACGATAGAGAGACTGGGATGGCAATTTTTCTATCCTGTTGCAGATGGAATTATCTACGTCATAGATAGCGAAGATAAATCAAGTTTCGAGGAAAACAAGAGACAACTACAAGAGATACTCAACAATATCAAATTACAACAAGTCCCACTTGTAATTCTAGCAAACAAGCAAGATTTGCATGGAGCAGTGAATGAGGTAGAAATGAGGCGTGTTTTGGATTTGAATAATTCCTATGATATGCTATGTGGGATATTTGGCACAAGTATGTCTGATGAGAGTGCAATAGCATCTCATCTACATGCACTCATCAGTGGGATGGAGACAAAGAACAATTGCTAAATCCAAATGATTTAAATAATTGCATGATTTATAAATAATAAAGAGAATACATTATTAGGCTACTGTTAGTTAGAAACACGTTTCAGCTCCACCGCCCGCATCTGATTTGGTTATCGCTCGAATATTATCATTATTTCACCATACTCAATGTAATTCAGCTACAGAGTGTACAACTAGCTATTATAGATCACATTTTCTTCATCTAGCAGTGTTTCTCAAATTGGCGGTCGGGGAACAATATCTAGGGCGTCGCGAGATAAAATTCATCTTTGAAAGTATACCTGGATGTTTACTCAAATTTAATATCAAGTTCTGATTCAAGTTTATTCTTCAGTACTTTTGAGTTAAAAGTGTAAGAATAAACTAGATTATCTCATTTCGACAGATACTCTTTTGAGTTTATTCTTTTCACCTACGTTTAATAGCTGTGAGTGAAGAATTAGGGACGTGAATTCATTTTACAAAAAGTTCGCTAACCAATGATCTAGCATACTCTCATATCAAATTTGACTTCACTCATTTTAATATTTTTTATGAACCAATTTTCCCTCTTATAAATCACCAAATAATGAGATGATGATGATGAACCATGCTCAGGTGGGTCTCATGTGAAGCTGGAACAACTTTCTCAATAACAGTGGCCTTAAGGCATCTCCCTAAAGGAGCTGCACTAAAAAAATGAGTCCAGTCGAGTATGCTGAATCCAAATATGATATTGTAAACAACATTTCCTAAATATTTGTTCACTTTTGGGGACATAAAATAACAGATTTAAAGATTGTGGCAGTATCATGTTGTTACAGATAGGATTATGAGTTTATGTACTCAAGGGCCTTAGGCCCGAGTGCTGACATGAAGTGTTCGCAACCGCGTAGCGCGAGCAAGCGAAGCGGGCTAGTAAGTCTGAAATTTTCATATAGTCAACAATTTCTGAAGTAAATATAGGAGAGAAATAATCTTACTATCAATTCTAAAAAATAAGTGGTATAGCTCAACTGATCAATCTCCTCGTACCTATAATGAAGTAAATTTTAGGATATTGTATGAGTGATACGACAGGTCATATTTTCTTGTATTATGTACTATATCCACAGTATGTGATGTAAGACTTGAATTCAGGAAATATATTAGTAATGCAATAGAATTAAAGCAATGATTCCATTTCTTTCATAAAGTCAGTATAAGCCTCGTCCTGTGTCCTGACAGGAGGTCTCTGTTTCTCTTTGTAAGTCAGTCCATAAGACTGTTGAGAAGATATCCTACTAGGGAGACGTGATTGTGTTGGAGTGTTACTCTTGCTAAGAGTTCCTTCCCTCCGTACTCTAATTGTAGTAGGTACGAATTTGGTAACTTCTGCGTAAGTATTTCTTAGCTGAGGCTTAGCAGATATAACAGAGGGGGGTAGAGTATTAATGCTGGGCATCAGAGAAGCTTGTTGAGGAGGAGGAGGAGGGTCTGTGAGAGAGACCTGAGCTTTGTTGAGGACAGCACTAGCTTGAATATGAGGCTCTATTCGGTTAGGAATCTGTGTAATAGCAGTTTTCTGTAGCTGTGCTAGTGTAGCCTGGGGAGTTATAGATTGAGAGGGTAGGAGGAAGGGAGCCCTGATAGGAGGAGGGGCGGGAGGAGCAGAGGGGATTAACATGCCATGGGTAGGAGGGAGAGTTTTTGTGTTAATAGATACGGTAGTTGGTTCTGTTGATTCGTCTTGATTGAAAGTATCTTGTATAAGAGGAGCGAATGAAACTTTCTTCATTGCAACTTTGTTGATAAGTTCTAGCTCAGTAAGGCCGGATAACTTCTTCCTGGATGCTAAGGCTGGAGGGAGACCTGGTGGAGGATTGGGGGGCTTCCTGGGGAGGTGTCTGTTCCTTTCCACGATCTGAGGTCTAGAAAGCGGATATTGGGTGTGAAGGGACTTGAGGATAGGGTTAGGAGGGATTAGGTTTGTCTCAGAGTCTGGGAGTGGAATATCCTGCGGGAGGGTGTCTGTAGAGAGAGAAGGAACAGCTTCAGAAGGAAGAGGGATAAGAGAGAGGAGCTCCCTCTGCTCAGCAGGATCTACAGCTCTAGAACTGAAAGCATAAGTGTGTTTAAGTCTCTGACGTCTCTCGTAGCTCTCTTTTACCAACTGTTTAAGCTCCCGGCATTGCACAGGATTTTCTTTCTCCCAATACATCTGTAGCCTGTCTACAGTCTCTAACAACTTTCTCTTACGTTCCTTTATGCCTTTCTCGTTGGGAAGGCCTCGTGATGTAGACTCCATGTCCTGTTCATCCAGCTCTTCAATTTCTTTCAATATCTCTTTAGGTTCTTTAGACTTTATCACAGCCTCTCTAACCACCAGTCTCTGCTTCTTGTTCTTCTTCAGCTCTTTACGTCGTGCCTCCTTGCGAGCTTGGTCTGTAGGGTTCATGAACTTACCTCCCTTCGTTGTTTTCATAGAACGCCGGCCCATGATGAAACTATCTAATCTTTCAAAAGAAATTATTATATATAATAAATAAGAATTACAGTAAACTCCCATTATAACAAAGTGATTCTTTACTCCTGTAGCTTGAAAGTAATTGATTTACTCTGCTTATAACGAAATGGGGTCACAAGCACTTCGTTATCAAAAGATGTTACTGTGATAGTATGTAAAATTCAAACCATTTTCCATCCAGTTGTGTATAAATTCATATAACCGACTACTGCATTCGGAATTGAAATATACCTATTAGCATAATATTATTCACAAAATATGTGTGTATATTCTCGTTTAGTTAGGGACGGAACATTTCCATAAATCTCTGCTCCTTCTCTGAATAAGTCTCAATCTCTTTCCCATAACAAATATCCAAATACATCCCACAACAAATCCAATCCCTGTCAATATGTAGTATCCATCCAATTGAGTCGTACACTCGTTCCTAATACAGTTCTTAATAGTGACGTAATCTACTAGCCAGAGAGATGCTGTTGCTGGCCAATTACCACTGATATTCATAAGTGTGTTTAACAGGGTCATGTATGTACCGCCGATAAGCGGATCACTGACTACATTATGATATGCCATGCATGCTACGAACATAGGAATAACAGTAAGTTGATGCAAGAGAGAAATAAACAGAATAATGAAGTAGTAAGATGAACTGAACTCTGAACCCATCTGTATGGTAAAATGCACCAGCATAGCGTTAATAATAATAAATATAAGTCTATAGGGATAGGACTTTACGAACAGATCCATGGGATAAGGTCCTACCGTGTATCTGCTATAGAACCAGGGTAATATGATTTGTAATGGAGCTATAGGGACAGCAAGGAGAGCTAGATTCTGTTTCGGGACACCTGCGTTAATTAGCTTCAGATGACTGATAGAATCAGAAGCAGCAAACGCTATCTTAGAAGTGAATACAATCAAACAGTATTCTAATACAATTTCTTTCTTGATAATCTTCCATAGCTCAGAATATGCTTTAGATAATGTCATTGTTGTGTTGTCAGTAGATTCTTTCTTCAATACAGATAATGTCAATGTAACTACGATAAATACTACTCCCCAGAATGCCATAAACCCACCTAGCGTTACTAACCCTCCATCAGCTGGAGTTGTCCTGATATAAGCATTCGTAAAGTCCTGTGATTCCAATGCCAGCAATAACATAAACCCTACAAAGTACCCAGCTGTCTGTCCTACAGAATTACAGGTAGAAGCATAACCTACTAATTCTCTACTCAATAGAGACAGAGCCCAGCCGTCTACAGCTATGTCTTGTGTAGCTGCCAGGAAATTAACCAGGAAGAAACAACTGGTGAGATATGTTACACTCAGCTCCGTATTCAAATCTACACTACCACTGAGTAGCAATAGAACTAATCCCAGGAGTAGCTGAACTGGAATAAGCCAAGATTTCCTTCTACCTATACTGCTAACATACAACACGTCTACTATTGGAGCCCATAATAGCTTTATACTGAAGGGCCAGTATACGAGAGAGAACATAGCTTGTTGGCGGTATGAAATATTCCTGGAGGCTAGCATCATAGGGATAGCAGCTGATAAACCAAGGGGAACACCTTGTAGAAAATACAGGAGCAAGAGTAGAATGATGTTCCAGCTCTGTTTAGAATCCATCCATCCGCTCAACAAAATATCTGAGAATAAGCTAAGTACGAAAATTAATATAAATATAATTGAAATAATAGTCAGTACTGTGTTTAGGGTTTAAATCTTTGTAATCCAAAGCCAGGCTGGGCAAATATCGATATCGGTTTTTGAAATCCCAGCGGATCACAGTCAAGGGCCCATGCTATAGCCAAACTAGGCCCTAATTCTTAATTAATATTGAAAACTTTTACGAGGAATCCGAAAAATTTACATTACATAGAATCATGGCCTACTATATACACGGCTAGCTAAGCAAGGAATTACCAACATAATTTCCAGGCCATTGAATATATTCTCTTTGATCATGAAGAATTGCAGTTATCATTACAAATTCAACTGTAAATAGGATTCCACATACGGTGGAGACATCTAGAATACTTTTGAACCTGCTTCCAAGTTATTTTAACCACAATAACGCAATCAAAGTTCACCTTTAATAATGGTAATTATTTTACTAATAAATACCAATATTATCGAAAACCCACAAATCCCATGAAATGAATCATGATTTGTATTAACTAGCACAAAAACACAATAGAAAGACTGTATTAAATACGCTTATAAAAGTGGTTAACAGTTTTGACTTATTTTGTGTTTGCATACATCTTTGATGGAATTTCTTCGATATTCTAGGATTGACTATTTAATGTTGTTTTTACGCCGAATATCACTAAAATGATTATTTAACGAGTGTTTATGAAAATGAAGATCATCTTTTGGTTACTTAAACTAACATTAACAAGTAGAAGGTATTTGAATAAAAAGGGTTAGTTTCAGTTTTGAGAGTTTCTGAAAAAATTGATAAAAATGAAAAATTTTTGATTGCGTCAGTGTGGTTAAAATAACTTGGAAGCAGGTTCAAAAGTATTCTAGATGTCTCCGCCGTATGTGGGATCCTATTTACAGTTGAATTTGTAATGATAACTGCAATCCTTCATAATCAAAGAGAATATGATCAATGGCCTGGATATTATTTTGGCTCTTCTTTGCTTAGCTAGCCGTGTATATGGTAGGCCATGGAGCAAGTCTCTACGATTATTATAATATTTCAATCTAAGTTGTATAATACGCGTATAAAGTATTATACGTCAAGGTTAACCTCGAAATATGAGATTTTGACATTGTTATAGGCTCGTATACAATAAATTTACATATGATTAATCCAAAAGTGTGAAAATCGGATTCAGCATGTTCAACATATTTAGTGAAGTTTCATTGAATTCTATTTACTTCTTTGATAAACACGATAAATACATAGTTATGTGACAATTTCAAAAATGCATACCGTAAATCCTTTCCTTGACAACGGACAAACAAACAAACAGACAAACAACAATTGAGATTATATAATACAGATAGTAGGGACAGTAAAAAATAGGATATATAAATAAAATCTTTAGAAGGTGAAAAATCTAAATACAATACACTAAAAGAATACAAATAGTATCGATAATGTTTGTAAGTCAAAATTTACTATCTAAGAATATATCAATATACAAAATAGTTCGTATTACTAAATAGAGGGAATACGAATAGATTACTAAAAGATTGTCTTAAAAACATAATTTTGATAATGCCTCTCAATATCATCAATAACCTCTTCCTCATTAAGATGGACCCATCCAATGTCGATCTCTTCATTTCCCACCAATCCATAGTGATCAACAAATTCCTTATGAAAAGTGTATAAGACCCATTGCCAGTATTTAGCTTCAATTGAATCTTCTCCTAGAATCCTCCAGGAATTGAAATACTCATTAACTGTACGATAATCTGAGTAATTGTAACTTTTCTTGTGATATAGAAATTTATTTTTATATAGGACATCTTTGGTACATTCTTCAAGAGCTATTTGCTTAGATTCTTTGTAATGCCATCCACTGATCCCTTGAGGTCTATGGAATGTTCCACAATAATGTTCATGTTCTCCAGCTGATAGCTGGCAAGGTTCTCGACAGAATGGACACAAAGCTCTACATTCTATTATTGTATTTGCAATATTATCTTTGATCTCTTTATATTGATAAGAATTCAAAATCTCTTCCACCCAAGCTTTCCATTCAAACTGTTCCATTGATCTATTTAATGATTGCGAAAATAATTCTGAGAAATGTTGGTAATTATTTACATTATATAAATCCAGAATATCCAAGTCACTCAGCTTAACTTTCCTAACAACCTTAACAATAGCATCATGGAAATGTCGTTTCCATCCATCCCATGACTGTATGTCTTGAGTATTTGCAGATATTGCTGCATTAATACAGCGAGTCTTGAAATGATGAGCAGATTGAGTTACATCAACAAATAAGCTATTAATGGTAGATAGTCTCTGAGAATATTCTAGAATATTCGATTCTATATAAGTACTGATATAAATGAATGGAGAGTTGATATACGAAATATAGGAGTCAAAATCCTTCTTTTTAGCTAAGTGCTTCAGGATAGAAAGCTGGAGAGATGCTCTGCTGGAATAAATAGTTTTATATTCGGAGGTGTTAATAAATAGTTTTTGTAGATTTTGAATTACAGTATCTTCGAGATAAGTTCTCATTCCTTTTAATGTAATTGAAGCTAATTGATTAGCGCAAATATTTTCTGATTTAATGCCTGTACAGAGGTGAAAAAAATTTTCTTTCAAAATAGATTCTAGTTCTTCAAGTTTTAATTCTAAACTGTTTTGTTCTAAAAAATTTTCTTGTAAACTTTCAAATTGTTTTATTGCTCTACAACATTGATAAAATACGAAGTCAAATATGTAATAATTATTGAGTATGATTGACTGACGAGCGTTAGTAAGCTTTTCAGATTTGTTGTGTTCATAAATGAGGGTAATACATTTGTCTATCAAAATACAAAAGTAATTAGCAGAGTAATTCGAATTGTTAGGAAGTTTTCTGATTGTTTCATCAATCGTATTTGTTTGATCAATTAGAATTGACTGCAGCTTCCGCTGAATCGCGTTTGGCTCATTCTCTTTACGAGAGAAAAAATTCATAATTTCTCCAAAACTCCAAATGCTGTTTTGGTAATCCAAAACTTGATAATAACTAAATTCTCCTTCATTTTTAGATAGATTCTTAGAAATCTCACTAAATTCACCCATACCAACCAACTTAAATTTATTTTTATCGAAGATGTAATCTTTCCTCGAACTAAATACGTCGAGTTGTTTTAATTGAGAAGATTCAAAGAGAATTTGTTGTAAATCATATGAAATATCAGTATTTCCCAAACATGAAGTATCATTAAAAGGGGACTTCCAGTTTTTCCAAAGTATTTCAAATTTACTATCCATATAACCAGGAATATCAAATGATTCCTGATCTCTGGAACTATCAAAAATCCGACGTACTTCAAAAACTATCTCCTTACGATAATCACGAAATTTGGAATCTATATCTTGTTTCTGTTTTCCAACTTTGCAGATAGTTTCACAATCTTCTAAAATTTTTCGTATTTCTTTTTCCTTACAACATATGAAAAATTGCTCAGTTTGATATCGCCATTGCTCAAATATAGCTTTCTTTCCATGTTGTATGAAAAAGTAGTCAATAATTCTATCACAGTGTGAATCTGTATCAGCCAACATTGTATGCAGCTCAACTTGAATCCTTTGCATAGTATCTTGAAGCGATTCATACTCAACATTATAGAGTCTATTCAAAAGTCCGGATTTGACAGCGGCCATTTCTTGAATAAAGAATGAATGCCAATAACACAATGCATTATCTAATTCAACACGAGCATTAACCTCGAGAATATTTTTGTAACTGAATACAAAGTTTTCTTTCAAAACAGAATTCCAAATATCTAGTAATTTTCGCTTCCACTCTCTGATAATTTGATATTGTCTATTTTGATAAGAAATACTTGTTATAATCTTCGTACGCAATTCCTGTGCTCTCTCTATGTATCCAGGAGCGATAGAAGTCATAGGGGGTTCTCCTTCAAAGAGGCTTGGAAAGTAAAACACGTCTTCCTCAGGATTAAATTCTATGACATCACAAAACTTGGAAAATTGCAATTCTTTGTTTTCCTGTTGAGCAGCACATACAGTCATTTCATTCAAAGTATCAATAAGATTATTCCTTGCTATCATTAAGCTGAGTTTGGCTTGAGGGTCACCAACGTTTTGATGTACAAAAATGCATTTCGGTTTATTTGAGGTTAGTTTCATTCTCATGAATGCAATTACGATTATTTGCAAGATGTCCTGAACTTCTGAGTGACTCTCGCCTTTTATGTTAATCAGAGCTAAATCCGCTAACCCGACAGTAAAGGTAGCCAATTCATTGTCTCTCCTATAGGAGAGGCCTCCAGACAATTCTGGAGCCCGAAGTCCCTCTGTGTCGAGTAGGAAAAGAAAATCAAATCCAATTTTATTTTTGAGTTCCTCAGTAATTGGAATCATTTGCAGGAACACTCCACGAGTACAGCGGCCAGATGAAACTGGGAATTTAATACCAAACATTGTATTCAGCAATGTTGACTTTCCACTACTTTGAATTCCGAGTACAGAAATCACGAACAATTTCTTGTCTGTACCTAAAATCTTAGAGAGTTTTGATAGTACGTCAGAAACCCACATGAGAGGAATATGATTGTCATCTCCATTAAGAATTTCAAATGAATGTCCTTGAATAATTAAATTGGCTATAATATCTGGTAGGAGAGTTGGACGGAATTTGAGTCTATTCTTTATAGAAGTTTTCAATTTTGCATCGTTGCTACTAATAAAGGCTTCATAAATTTGACCTAATTCACGAAATACATGCTCTATACCTAGTGAAGAACGAGTTATGCATTCTGCAGCTTCGGCTAACTTTCGTTTTGCTTGTTGTTGTTTGGCATCTCTTTCTGCTAAAGGTATTGAGTCTGGCTGTTTTGAATAAGATTCCATTAGCCATTTCTTGTACTGATTGTATAATATAGGAAGATATTTGCTAGAAATGGTATTTAATTTGTCTTCAAGCAATTCAAAAAATATTAGAATTTCATTTTTATCAGTAGAGTATTTATGACATTGATTCATTATCCCACATATCAAACTTGAAGGTTTGGATAGTTTCTGTATTTGTGACAACCTAGCTTCCTGTTGTTTCTTTTGAGCGGTGTTAATGTGTTCTTCCACATTTCTTTTACTACCAGCTAGGAGCTGCAATTCTCTGCTAGATTCTGCCCAGTTCCTGAAATAACCCTGGAGAGGCAATAATTTGTCTTTCATATTTGCCATCGGGCTCGGATTTAATTCATCTGGGGCATAACAAGGAAAATCATCGCAAATCGAATAAACAAATTCCTGTCTCAACTTTATATCATTCTTTATAAGATCACTCATTATTCCAGTATCAAGCGCTCTCTGGATACATTGTGACAATGGGATAGGAGGATGGTTGGTGCTATCCAAAAAAAGTGAGATAGATTTAGCAATGCGACCTGAGTCTTCGCTGAGGTTTTTCTTGTGAAGAGCTATTGTACTATTTTCATCATTCAAAATGTTCGGAATTACTTTAATGGCAGGATTTTTCTGAGATTTTGTTTTATAAACGAGAAATATTACTTTAGATTTAAAGTGTTCTTTAAATTTTTCTAACTGACAGGACATTTCGTGTGTCAGCTTTGATAGCGGAACAAATACATAAACTAAATTAGATATTTCACCGATAAAATTACTCTGTTTTGTATATAGACTGGCATCTCCTCTAAGATTAAGCAAAACAAAATGATGATTGATGTTAATATTTTCCCTATACTTTGGTAAATACCAAGCAATTTCAACTGTCCCATTCAGAAGAAATCGCTTTTTCGTACTATCAGGACAATTGCTGTGAGAAAAATACTCGTGTCTTACATTTAGTATTCTATTTAATAATTCTGATTTTTGACTGTTATCGCAATCTCCAACTCTGATGAATGATACAATTGGGATAGGTTCTTCCAGAACGGAAAAACACTTGGCATCATTTCCATCTACATAACGATTCAAAACAAGAGTTTGGAAGGCAAAATGATTCAAAACAACCTCATTCTTGTCACTATCATGAGTTATGAGTGGGAGTGACAGCTGACATTTAGCTACCTGATTGACAATAGTTTGCCTAAAGCTAGGAGTTGATATCTGGAACAAATATAGGAATATATCCATTGGATGAATTAGATCGTCATCTTCATCTTCATCCAAGAAAGATGATAATGGATTTGAGTTAACAATTCTGGGAGTATTGACTTGTCCACCAATATTTGGCAGCTTTCTGCTTGATGTATCGAGAAGCATAATTCTTCTCAACATATAACGCGGAAGATCAGATTTGGAAGAAAGTGCATTATTCATATCGCAATCAAGAGAAATAGCATCGAGAAGGGTCAATCGGGTAGGAGATGAGGGTAGATTTAAAGATCGAGAAAGTTCATCCATTTCTGTCTCTCTGATTGAGTACAATAGAGAATCTAGCACAGATATCTGTAAACATTAGCAAATTGGATAATAGATACAGCAATTTTGAATGGTTTTTAAGTATACTCTTGGTGAAGTTTGAAATAAATAAAATTCTGAAATTGTTTGGAACAAATGATTCTTCACCAATGATAAGATTTGGATTTTCTACCAAGATTTTGAGGATCGTTCTAGGACAATTTAACCAAAACATTATGTCAATTCTAAGTTAGGCAAATAATTTTCGTAAATAAGCCCCTGAAACTCCATAAGCAAGGTCTTAATAAATACTTCTCCGTAATACTTTTCCATATGAGAAATATTTGAATTCAGTTTTTCCAGATACCCTCAGATACCCTCAGTAGAAATTTAGTAAGAAAACCCAATTTCGACTCCACAATCAATCATTTTAGATTGTAACGTGAATAATTGTATAAATAATTTATCGACTATGCATGGGACGTTGGGAGTTAATTTAATAACTCACGAAGGAGTGATTTTAAAAATTCTGTTAATTCCAAATTACGTGGACGATGAGCTGGCCTATGGGATATACTGAGGATGCTAGCGTCACTGCATACAAAACTACAAAACAAATTCGAACAATTATCAGAAAAGATAGAAAAAGTAGCAATAAAATGCATATTACATATTGGGGGTATACAAGATGTAAGAGTTGAATATACTCAAATGCCTAATCTATACGGGAGCTATTAGTTCACACTTACTTAGTAATAAATTCAAGTTATTCATTTCTCATTCATGGGAATATTATATTTAGCTCGGCTCTTGTTTCTGTTGATGTTGGATTAGATCCGGTGGAAACAGCAACGGCAGTGGCTGAGTAATTGGTACATATCCTGGATTATAAGTCGCCCCATGAGGTACATGAGGTGTTGAATGAACTCCTGTAGGGGTATTCGGGAGAATAGAGAACGTTTGTTGTTGTTGTTGTATCTTTGGTAGTTCAGCTGGTAGGTTATTGTCTGCTATGTAGGCGTCAGCGCCATGGGGTTTACTAGCTGTAGAAAGATACTCACTTTGAGAATCGGTTTGTTGATGTTGTATTTCATGTATCTTCGGTTGTACAACTGGTGGGCTGCTGTCTATAATGCATTTATCAGATTCATGTTGTACTTTAGCAGGAGAATTGGATTCCATCTTGTAGTTAGTGAGGATAGAGTGTTGCTCTGTATATCGTTGAAATTCCATAGTTTCTAGTGCTATCTTAGCAAGATTCAATTGTTTTTGTATAGCTTCTAAGACATCTGAGTTTTGTGAGTTATCCAATTCACGGTGACATGTTGTCATGAAAGTGTCGAGTGAGTTATATTTTATATCATATGGTGATAGAGGAGGGGGTTTTATATTTGGTTTTGATGTTACAGGTGTAGAAGCTTCTTTTCGTATTGATGGCTGTAATTTCTTTGCAGGTATATTAGTCTCCATATTGAAACCATCGAACTCTTCAGCACATCTAAATAACCCATTTACGTTATCACAGGCCTCAACGTACTTATTCCAGACATAAGAACATTCTCCTACTTTAAGCAGACAATCCATATCTCCTATAACTAACACCCAGCCTCTAGCTCTAGTTAGGATAGTGTTAAACTGTGTGACGTCATCTAACAGACCTAAATCAACTCTGTCCTCAATGGGCATATCTTCATTGATTTCTGAAATCGTCCTGACGGTATTGACGATAATAAGATCATACTCTCTACCCTGTACTCCTTCTAGATTCCTTACATTGATATTATGAGTACTTATACACTTCATGTGTATACACTGCTCCTTAGAATGTCTCATTCTGCTACAGCTAGCTCTCTCTTCCTTCAGAGCTTCTATGATAAATCTTACTTGAGCTTTGTAAGTGGTTAGTACTGCTATTTTTTCTACCTTTACACCAGCAGCTATGAACTTCTTTAGGGCTAGTATCGTTAATTGGGCTTCTTCTTTATTATAGAAAGAAGGAAATCCATGGAGGCTCTGTTCATCTCCACTCACATGAAGAAATGAGAGAGCAGGGTAGCTAGTCGGTCCTAGCAGTGAGGGAGGGTTAGCCTTTAATGATTCATCATAGAAGAGATCAGAAAGGAATTGTACAATTGTCTCTTGTGATCTGAAGTTCTCTGTTAATTCAACTTTGCATTTCTGTAGAGATTCAGTTTGATATTCAGGGAGTAGCTCAAATCGATGCAGCAGAGATTCATCAAGATTATACTGCTTACCGTATTTGGATAGAATCAGTGGTTTAGTTTGATACACATCTCCAGCTAAAGCTATTTTAGTTTTATTGCCAGCAAAAGACAATGCTAGACAGGCCTCTGGCTCAATCACCTGGGCAGCTTCATCTAAGAAGATGTGAGAGAATAGAGATTTAGACTTGTAACGAGATTTGGGGGGTAGGAGGGAAGGTAGAGCAGGTAAGGTTGTTATTACAATAGTACAAGCTTCTAATTCATAAAACCTAATCCCTTTATAAGTACCATCCTCTATGTTTGCGAAATCTCTCATTTCTTTATCCATTTGCAGGCTTCTGCTTTTTGAAAAATGTCTAAACATAATTTTCTTATTTCCTAGCTTCTCACGGTACATTGTGATTGTATCGAAGTGTGTCTGCAATAACTCTATATAAAGATTAGCCGAGCTGTTTGTTTTGGTAACTATCAGGATTCTAGCCCCGTGAAATGAGCGAGAAATCAACTTAGTAGTTATGCAGAGAGTTTTGGTTTTTCCACAGCCGAAAGGCCCAGATATAATAGTAGGAAAACTTTGATATTTAGAGTCTATTATGCTGTATACAGCTACTTTTTGCTGTAGGGACAATTCCTCGTAATCCAACAGCCCCAACAGATGGTCTACATCCCATGCATATGGTACCTCTACTTTCCTATGTATCGGGAAGAGGACGGGCAAGTTAACTTCATCAAGTACTTCGTGCATATCTACATATTCCTTTCGCTCTGGTGCGAATCTAACCAAAGCTTGTCCTCCACTGGTCTGACAAGCTCTTATCAAATCAGCATTTATAGATAAAACAACATAATCAACTCCTGTATGGCACACCCTGTATTCATACGCCTTCCTAGTACCATTTGGAATAATGTATGCTTGCTTAGGGGGTCTGAAGGTCCTATATCCTTCAAAGAGACGATGGTTCAACTTCAAACTTAGGAATCGAGTATCTCCGGGAGCTACTTCTAGATAATTTCTTCCGTAATCGTTCTCAATAGTTATCTGTTTCTCTACCGAATTGAATGTGATTAACTGGTCGGGGAGGTCATACCGCATTAGTGATCTCTTATGCTCGAATTCTTCTATGTACAACAAAGCGTGAAATCTCTTCGCATAGAATTCTTTGCTAATCTCATTAGGTAAATTATCATAGAATCCAGATTTGATATTATCTTCTATGTAGTTAGGTAACTGATATTCAAGATTGCTTTTATTTGTGTTGATTAACTCGAAATTGTGTTCCCAATTTACCTTTAACAAGTCTTGAACCATTGTTACCCTAACTTGTGGTTGTTTTGTGGCTATATGGAAATTCTCACACACATTAATGAATCCTTCTCCATGCATCTTAACTTTAACCTCCTTTGCAACTAATATCTCATCTTTTAAGAGAAATATTATTTGAGCTTTATAAATCCCTACTACAGGCTTGCATTTGAGAGCAATTTCGAAGTAGGAATCCGAATCAAACGTCTGAGAAATTAAGTAGTTAGTTCTGTTAGGTACGAATTGTTGCTTCACCTCCATCCTGGCACTTCCCCTGGTAGAACATCTGAATACTTCGCCAAGTGTGAATATCTTCTTGTGATCACACAATACAATAGAGTGCAGTTCATCATGTTGTGTCGCTTTAAGATAAAACAACCATTTTAGTTCAGCATTTTCTTCTACTGTCACTGTTAATGATCTATCACAATTAATTTTAATGTGTTTCGGGAAGTATCTGAGACAGGGGTCAATCCCGTAATCGCCGATTCTCCTATACACTTCTTTGACATGTTCAGGTTCTCCTTCGGTCTTATTAGGAGGAGCGGAAGTTGAGTATTTCTGTCTCGCCCTGCTTTGAGGGGGCGGTTTGCTATCTGATGGGTACCGACTAGCGCCTCCTTCTGAGGGCATAGATCCCATATGACTGCTTGAAGATGACTGCTCTCCTCTTGAGCGACCCGAAAAGTTATACCGTTGATCCTGACGCTGGTATCTATCTGCTGTGAGAGCATCCATCCAAACTTTAAGCTCCTCCATAGAATGTGCATGTCTACAACCTGTACCGAATTGACACCTCTCACTCCTCGCGAACCTCCGACACAATTCGTATGAGTCTTTTCCAAAGGGCGGACGTGGTCGGGTGCGAATTGGTCCTGTGTAATGTATACTAGACCCAACTTCTGGTAGTATCCACATGTTCTTAGCCCTTGTTTCATGTTCTCTTCCAAATAAATGAGTATTCAAATTGTCAGAGTCTCTGAATTCTTTGCGGCAAATAACACAACCAAATTTAGGCTTACTTGGCCGCTTCCTATTCATCAACAGCTTTTCATCTTCAATCCATATCTCAAGCTCCAGCTGATTGTGAGCCCTCCTACACTTCCATTCTCTATAGCAGTTGCCTCTCATTTTGTATTGACACATGGCAAGCTCACTGTTGAAGGGGCGTGGCCTGATTATACACCATTTCCGGTGTGGATTATAATAACCGACATTAATACCAATCCATTCGCGTAGACATGTTTTACACTTCCCATCTCTGTAATGAT
This sequence comes from Oopsacas minuta, assembly GCA_024704765.1. Taxonomy (NCBI): domain Eukaryota; kingdom Metazoa; phylum Porifera; class Hexactinellida; order Lyssacinosida; family Leucopsacidae; genus Oopsacas; species Oopsacas minuta. Next base: position 11,584 of record JAKMXF010000066.1, on the reverse strand, counting down.
ATTTCTCTAGGGTGGGTAGGATTCTAGTGATAGTATCGGCGAAACAATCCTTACAAACACGATATGTCTCGAAAGAGTCCATAATATTAACGAAACTAATTAGAAATAGTGAAATAGAATTAAACATATGAAAAATCCAAGAGTTTGTAAATATCATGCTCTGATAATGTCAGAATCAGATCCTCCCCGAAATTAGTAAAATTATCCTGACAGCTGTTGAAACCTATATCTAACATGCTATAAGATTCCTTGGAACTTGGGAATACAACATCTACATTATCAATGCAAATCATTAAGTAGGCGGAAATTCCTTCCTAGTCCAGATGGATATGAGTAATAAGTTACAACCGAATAGTTCAATATCCAGTTTAACGGTTTAAACGGATAATATTTTGTCGAAGAGTTGAGATTTGGTTACTAACCGAATAATCAATATCAGCATTCAGTATTCGGTCAATCGAAACCTAATATTATATTATCAGTAGCTATCTAGATGCTTCGTTAATCATTTCACACCTTTTGGCATATCAAACGATGATACCATAAGGTTGCTTGTTTGTATAATGAAATACAATTGAAGAAAACTCAATTTTAAGAGAAATTAGCTCAAAATATTCAAATAAATTTCGAAATTGTTGGAAAAATGTTGCCCGGATCTTGGACGTGTGACTTTATTTAAATACAAGTACTTACCATGCTCTTACAATTACAATAGAAAATGAGGAAAGTAATTAACACCAAAAGTGGGTTTTCATAGGCTAATGAAGAATTATACGATGAAGCAGAAAATTGTGACATTAAGGTGAAGATACTGATTCAGAACTATTCGAAGAAAGTACTACAGACGATAAAGCACACAAGAAAGCTGTAATTTGGCCATTACTAAGTATTGAAGAAAGTTCTATAAAAGAGGGATTTATCTGAAGGGTGGGAAAGTGATCACTGATTGCTAATGACTATAGTAGAATAATGAGAATAGTGCCGTGCCGCTATAGAGGTGCCAATTTCTTACACTTGTATCCTATTTGTGTTTCGTTTAATATCTCTATAAACATACTAAATTCTTAATCGATATTGTATATACGCTATAAATTCCTAGAGTATCAATTATGTTTATAGAGATATAAATTTTCCTGGTAGAGAAGGGCTAAAAGGAAACACTGGATTAGTCTATCCCCGCGTACGCGTACTATAATACAGTGCACATTTTTTGAAATTTCATATACTCTATCTACAAATTGAACAGTACTTTTAGTCACTAAGTGTTCTTCTCACAAATCGAATTGCAAAGAGGAGATGAACACCCAACGAATATCCAACACATTGCACATATAATTATTCATTCAACACCAGTTCTCGTTATTTGCTATGGAGATGACACGGAAAATGAATAAAGTATAAATGTTGGAAATTATTTCAAAACAAGGCCAATTTTATTAAGGCCGTTCAAACGTCGTGTAACGCTACCAACTGGAGGGAGAAGTATGCGAAGTCTGACAGCCCCATTCTTTTTACAATACAAAACGGTCCAAAAGCGTGACATAGGAGGGGAGCGAGAGGGGGTCAAAATTTTGGCTACGTAACCCAAAATATTTCGAATCGACGCCCCTGGCTTGTAACACTGATTTGAGATTTTGATTTCGGACTTTCTTACTATTTTCATGCTCAGAATGTAAACAATCGAATTATTCTAATATCGGTTTTTTCTTACTAAATTTTCCTGTAAATAAATAGTAAGAAAACCGGTTTCGATTGTACTTTACTCTCTCATTAATTTCGTTGTCTCTAGGATGCATAGACTAATTCGATGAATGTGAAGACCAAGACCCATCTTCGAAAGATTTGTTTCGTAATTGAGTCGGTTTTATAATATTAGCCTATTGGTCTTCCTCTTTTTCTCATGCATTTAAGCAGCAGCAAAGGCTGATTTTGACTATAAAATACTAATAAGATGGTAAAATAATTATGCAGTAACTTCACTATTGCTTGTAAAATATTCCAAGTAACAATAGTCTTATTAGAGGGTACGCGGGTTCCAGATAATTTCTCAACCTATTTTATAGTAAAGCAAGCAAATTACTAGATACAACTACGAAACAAACTGCTCTAAGCTTCTAGGGAGTTCTGTCCAGAATGGGGTCTTATGATGCCTCAAAACACTAGACTGAAGGATAATCTGATGTTAAAATAGCCGACAACAGATTATCTAAAGAAAAGAAGGGCAAATTGAAAACATACTATATTCGAAATATATACATATATTAAATTCATTATTAGGACTAAATAATTATGTAATGTGTATATATGTGGTTCTATAATTATTAGAACTATGGCTTGAGGGACAATATTAGTATTAATACCTATTTCGTAGGTTCTTTAATTATTGTTAATTGATCATAATTAATAAATTAGTATATTTACGTATGAAAGGTATTCAATTAGTCTAGCAGTGATTGCAGGCTGTGTTATTTCTGATCAGACAATTCGCGCAATGCAAATAATATTTGAATATATATTTTTACTCAATTTTCCAATGCGGATAATTACAGTGACTACTTTTTTAAAGGGGAGAAGCTCCAAACTCCGATTCCTAACACAGAAAATGAGCGCGCTCCAATCGCGGTCATTTCATTCTTTCAGGTTTACATTAGATTTGTATTATAAGTTTTCAGGATTGAATTTAACCATTGTGCATTCGGGAAATTACTAAATGTCCAACGTAACCATCTCATGAAATTATTATATAAAAGTAAATTATGAGAAAGTGTCCCAGTATCCACATTTTATTGCAAGAATACTGAATTTATGGAAAATATCGATCAAATTTGCAAGTTGTATTCAATTACATAGGAGCGCGCTCCAATGTGTGCGCTCCTCCAAAAATGGAGTGCCGCTCCACCTTCAGCTTCTGGATCAGAAATGAAGCGTGATTCAGATCCCGCTCCTCAAAATAGGAGCGGGCATCCGAAGCGGCTCTCTTAGGAGCGCACTTCTTTATAGCTCTGACCATAGATCACCATTGGAGACTCATGATCCATCATATTCGTGAACCTTGACCCATCGTTCGAACCATTGACCACTACAGTGGATCCCGATTGATATCATACCTCTCAGACCTTCTCCTGCATGAGTGTTTTATAACATTATCCTGGCAGTAAGTTCCCCGCTTAATTACATACTTCTCGTGCAAATATGACATTATCCGGAATAACCTGGGAATCCAATACGTTCACAAGTACTTATGTAAGTGCTATGTAATTAATGTAAGTGTTCAGTACTGAATGGCAATATATGTACTATGTATATGCAAACGAGTTTGTTTATACTGTTCACGAAAACCTGTATGTGTCCTAACAATTTATAGGATTTTCTCCTAACTTTCAAAATGTTTAGGGGCACACGGATTAGTGGATAAACCATTAAACTTTCGAATTTGGATTTTATCCTAAGATTCGATATTCAATTTGGTCATAACTTTCGATATCGGATTGACTGGCTGGAATTTGCCCAAAACTCAAATACTGGAATTTACAGAAAACTCGAATACTCTATTTGTCCCAAAATTTAGTATATTTTACCTTGAAAATACATCCGCCAAATAGCCAACAACCATGGGGTAGCTAAGAAGTCTGGACAACAGTCAGGGGAAATAGGTATATCTGTATATAATATTACAGCGATCTCAACTGTATCTATTTAAATATACTACATAATTCAATCGAAATTTCGCTACAAGTCTGTATAGTACCTACATACATCAATTGAAATTTTAGTGGGAGCATATTGAATAAATTGTTAGTAATAATACTCAATTACTTCCTCACTACTGAAACTGGAGGATCCAAGGAGGGAAGGGGATTGCATCAGGCTGGCCCTGGGAATGGGAATTCCCATAGAGATCCTGTAGGAATGGGATGGGAATGGAATTGAAATTCCGCTCCTACGGCAACCGTGGGTTGTATACAGAGGCGTAGCCAGGACCACACGATGGTGCGAGATAGGTGCAGCAATTCCGCACCATGGCTACGCCTCTGGTTGCACACGCCCCCTGAATAATAACCTGCCCCTAGATCCCCCACTACCCTTTGGTAGGATCTTTCTTGATGTAGGCGTTACACCAATCTACCAATGTATTTTTGCCTTTCCATTGACTAAATTAATTGTATAGTAAATATTGTGTTTAATAATTATTCGTATTTAGATTATTAAGGATTTTCTGATAATATTTAGACTCTAGTATATTCAAAATTTAGTTATGAACTTGAGGAGGCAACCCTTCTAATTAGGGTCTGGATCCGCCTCTGTACTGGTTACTGAGATAATGAGAACTCTTAGGTACAGATAATATAGTAATAAATAGTGGATCTAAGAGTATAGTCAGTACACATGAAATTAAGAGACTCATGGATGGCACATGTGTATGACTCAGCATGAGTAATATTAAGCCAAGCACATCCCCAAACAGTTCTTTGGTATTCAAGCTTGCGTTTTATGACTTCAGGTGTAATTCATAATGCATTAATGTTATAACAGTGTGATTACAAAATTAATGGTAATCAGATAATATAGGGTCAGAACCCAGTTGATAGCGATAACACACTTTTCTACCTTCACAAAGCCTGATTGTAGCTAATATATTCTAATATCAGGTACATATTGTAGAATACAAAACTCAAATGCAATAAGAAAAGAGAACCAAGTACTTTATACTGTTTGAACAATCTATACTGTTGTATATATACATCAAGATTGGAGAGATGATATGTATCTATTACGCGACACCTCATGGCAGGAAAGTTTCCTCTTAGCGATGTAGAAAATATTAAAGAAACTTATTTGATCAATTATTGGATGGGATAAGTTTCCAAATAGGCTTGTATATGGAATCATTTCAGTTACTAAAACGATAATATAAACAAGCATTCTTAACAAAATGTAACGAATTATCGTTTTCACTCTCAACTAATTTCTAGCAGCAAACTTAAATGGAGAAGAGACTTACCAAACAACCAAATAATCATAGAAAATGAAATTTCTAACAATGAAGAAAGTAGTTGTATGTTAAAAATAAAATTAACTAACCTAGTATCATATACAGTTCCAAGATATGTCCACCAATGTAAGGAGCATGTAAGAGCAATCGGTATCAAAATATCTGCAGAAGAATAGAACAAATATTCAGTCTCTAAATATTAATAATCAAGCTATAGCTGAGCTCACATCAGAGTTATTCTCTATATTTTAATAATTTTATAATAAACAATGTCTGAAGAGAAAATTCATGTATATACAATACATAAATATATTACTGCATTATACATATATACTAATAAGATTTGGGGAATAATAGTCCCATATTATAATTATATTCAGTAGTAATTCAATCCTTAATTGTCCTGGCTTATCTAATATTTATATCTCTTTAATACATCTGTTTTGTATGGCTAATCAATACGTATATTACATTGCATAAAATATCACTAAGTAAGATATAATAATATTATAGATTCATTACAAACTAATCAATTCAATAAATGAACTAACCAAAATATTCAATTCCTTGAAACAGGATTTTCAAGTATTGGTTAAAAATGGGAGATTGGCTGGTGAGAAAACATTCAAATATGTCCAATCCAGTTGGCAATTGTGTCCGACACAATGAAAATTGAAATTAGCATTATGTCCCAAAATACATTACTTCCATTCATAAGTGGAGAAACTCTCTTTTGTCAGGAGGATGCACCTGATTGACTAGGATTTGCATGCCCCCTGAATACTATGGCTATAAGCCTATAACCTCCTCAAATCTACATAGGTGTATAACCGTAGTGGTTAAGGAGAAAGATTATCGAATTTTTTCTCCCGATGATCCCCTATTTTAGTGAAGATCCTGTATTCTTTGTACCTTGCTTCATGTTAGGCCATAAAAATAATAAACTTGTTTATCATCCCCTCCCGCCCCATTTTATCTCCCTGCTCGGAAATTTTTTGTATTATAATACATATCTTTATTTAATACTTATATTCGCAGATGAGCATCTTCGAAACAAGCTAATTATTAAACACTAGCGCCCTTCGCTTGCTAGGTCGCTGAGCAGTGTGGCTAATCATGTGATTTTTCGAAAATCCAAAAAAGTGGCAATGGCATCATAATTTCGTCAGGTGTGAATTTTCTGTCCAAGACTCAAACCTGTCCGAGTCAGGCCCAAATACCCCTCCCTGTATGGCAAAAATCAGCCCTGGGGTGTGCACTAAATTTTTATTATTATTATATTTATCATTATTATTTGAATTGTACAATAATTCAGATTATAGAGAGGAAGTGAATATTAGTTATTCCATATACAGTGTAAGCTTAATACGAACACCAACGGACCGTACGGTTAAAATTTATTCGCCTTTCCGGAGTTCATAAACCGCAGTAATATCCATTGAAGTACGGTTGTAGGGACCTGATTATGTACGAATATTGTTTGTCTTATCAGAAATTCTTATTAATGAGATAGTTTAAATAAATTAGTAAAATTACGCTAAGCAAAAAATAAAAATAAAATGCCGCCCCCGCCCATATTTCGCAGAAAAAATGGATAAGAAACAAGTAATATATTTTACATGGCCTTATATCAAATTTCTTTGAATGCTAGTTGGCTTAGTTCACTCCTCTATTTTACACAATATAATTCCAAAAGAAGTGGGTTTGGATGTCACATTAACGATCATATTTGTTACCGTTCTCTATCTGTTACAATCCTTTTGAATTGCATTCACTTCTAGAACAACACTACTCCCTCAGTAGCTGCGTAATTACCATTTCAACCAGCTATAACCAAGACAATTTTGCTAGCAAGCTTCAGGCTGTGTTGTGAACTTAGCTTACTACAAGAAATTCTGAATCTGGAGACGCTTATTCAAAAGAAATATTGTGTGATTACACTAATAGATTGTTGCGCCAATTACCACCTGTATAAACCTGACTAAAATTATAAAGAAGTTTCCTAATTATATGTTCTGAACTTATCATGAATTCATTCTTTTTTTTCAGCCATGGGAATTGAAATCGAAATTCTGTACCCATGGCAACCCTGAATTAGTTGCCCTTTATTGAATTTGTGATTGGATGAATGCTCCCACGGGTCAGGTTCTTAGCCTTGGTGAGTGTTGGTTGCACCCCTAAGTAAGTTACCGTTTCCAATTCGACCTTTGGGGTCTGATTCGGCCCGAGGATCAAAAACCGTATGGTACAGAAATGTCATATCAGCCAGCCTAAAATTAATTCAAAAAAGACATTTTGCCCAGGTGTGATTAAAGAATTCATACACCATACTTATGGATTTGACCTCTGAACACGCCCCGGGCTAAATTAATATATTATTTAACACCTTTTCTTAGTCTATAAAGTACAAAATACACTCAAGGTCTGTCTTAAAAGAGTAAATAAGAAATATTATGAAAATATATAGCTATAATGCTGGTAACAATTCCATTTTAATTAGAAGAGTTATGCTGCTTCTTTACAATATTAGCTTCTAATATCTCAATGTTTGAAATTAATAAACTAGTTCCAAAACCCATATTTCTCAGCTCAGTAGGTCTCTTTAAGCTATTAGGATATTTCTCCAAGTATTCCTTAGTTACATGACTAGTTAATTCATAATTATTATTACTGTTAATGTGATTGAGTAGAATAAACGTAAATTTGTATCTGATATGCCAGTGTAGATTATCATCATAAGCTCCTTTCATAATATAAATGTAAACACCTACTTTATCTGTATCCATTATATTCCATAGAATTTTGCCCTGACACTTGTATAAACCTACATAGAATGGATCACTGGAAGTAAACTCTTTGTTTTCTATCTTCTGTTTAACACCTTCAATTTCTCATTCTAATTGTCCTGTAGGTAGAGGTAGAGGTGTATAAGAAAAAAGAATTGATTTAACTGATTCCAGTTCTGAATCCTTCTTAGTAATTTGTATCTCTAAATTCTCGATTTTGGTATTTGCTGTGCCCAGTTTCTCTGCTAGTAGTTTATTATCTTCAGATAATTCAATTTGTTTCAGTTCGTTTGACAGTATAGACTGTTTGTTTGACTCTATAGACTGTTTAGTTGACTGTATAGACTGTTTGTTTGACTGTATAGACTGTTCATGTGACTGTATAGACTGTTCATGTGACTGTATAGACAGTTCGTTCTGATGAATCCTATCTCTCTCCATAAGTAGGAGAGGGATCAGAATAGCTATACCCATGATAACTAGTGTTAACAAGATCCATAGACACCTGTTATTATTTGTATCATTTCTAGACAAATTAGTTTGTTTGTTTGTTGTTTCAAATTCCTTCTTATCAATTTTGTCACTCAGCTGTTTGTTCTCAGATCTCAGCTGTTGGTTGCCAGTTCTCAGCTGATTCAATTCACGTAGCAATAACTTCTGGTGACTAATCATATTCTGAGTTATATGTGTCTCCAAATTCTTTCTTGCTATTTCAAATGTGTCACAACCCACTTCCATATAAGGACATGTAATAACACCATCTGGATTATGTTGACATAATCTAATGTGTTCGTTTGCTTTATTTGCTCTTACATCCTCTTTACAATAATCACACACTTGAATTCGGAAGGGACACTCTTTCTGGTGGTCTATTATGTCACATTATGTAACACCGCCCCGCAACCTATCTGACATTGTATTTTCACTTTAACACAACAATTCATGTGTTCCTCAATATTATCCAGCATTCCTGACCAATTACAACCTCGTATTGATAGTGGACATCTGCATTTCAGTTCCCTTACAAACTCGTCTACTCTCCCATCAACTTCCCCGCCTCTACCCTCTGTACAATTTGTACAGAATGTCTTGCTTTCTGTAAATTTAGGTTCTTTACTAATTCCATCGCATTTTGAGCAGATTATGAACTTCCTCATATTCTTAGAGATCTGTTCCTTGAGTAGGTCTGTTCGATACCCTCCTGTCTCTCCCCTCATATCCACGTAGATGAGAGTACTTATGGAGTCTGGTGTTACAGGTTCTCTCTCTGCCATGTACCCACTTGTTTACTTGTTTGTTAGTTATCACTTATCAGTTAGTTACAGTTCTGTGCTGTAATTCAATAGCTATTGCATAGGAGGTATATTTCAATAGTTATCAACGAATTTATGACTGCTTGTGAATTTAAAACGCTCTGCAAGGTGTGAAACATGATTAAACATATGATAAACATGATCATGTGCATATTCCTAGCATACATGAGGTCAAATACTTTGAAATGTATTTAATTACTAATACAAATACAATTCGCCAAAACCGATGCAAATTCTAATAACTTCTGTACGGACCATGGTTATTATAGTGACAAAATTCTCACCCCCCCGTACCTGTCTCTAATTAATAGACAAATAATACCTTGAGATAGAGAAGTATGTTTGATGTTGCCTTAGTAGGACCAGATATTTCTGATGAGAGATTCCTTATACATAGCTAAGCTGTAGTATACTACAGTTTTCTTGCAATACAAAACTCCATATCCTCATTCGAAAAGGTGACTTTCATTGATCCGAAAAAACGACCTTTCCTAGAACATAGAAAAGCTAATACAATAAAGCTGTACTATAGTAAGGTGAGCTATATACTAGTTATTTGTTCCGATGGGGCATAGCTTGCATTTAGCAGAAAAATTTGCCTCCAAAGCCTTCATGCAAGTTTAAAATATGGCGATCATTGAGTGGGACTTTGCTATTGTTGTTGGGTTACAAAATATTTTCATCTACCTCATATATGAATAATTGGAACTTATTATGGGTGTATAATAAATATTTGATTGTATTTATCAAGTATTGGAATATTTGAAATACTTTTGAAAATATACAAATACCAATACAAATACTTGAAAAAAAGTAATTGAGAACTATAATTCTAATCGGTTAGCTTATAAAAGCGAAATACTTGAAAAAAGAATTTCAATACTCTCAATACAAATACATATGTATTTAACCCCTTGTGTATAATCTAGCATTCCATTACCCCTCGCTAGAACCTACCAGAAGGTATGAAAATATGAATTACAGTAATCATAAGATACGATTATCTGCCCAAACTGGTGTTAATGTACATAAAATGTTATATTTGGGATAGTTCAAGTTTGTTGGCTACATTTTCGCTTTTATAAGCTAACCGATTAGAATTATAGTTTTCAAGTTATTTACTAAATTGTGTCACTTAACGACACAATCAATACAAATAATAAATTCATAAGAAACTATTGAAATTAATCTCCGTGTATTAGGTGTTGGATGTTCTTTAGGAACGGAAGGAGACCTGTTATACCCATTTCTATAATAATAACAGTGGACACAATTTCCCTAGTATTAACTGAAGGAGGGCATATGATTAGGAATTATCCCCCAAGCGTGAGGATAGGGATTCATATACCATACTTGTGAATGAGATACCCGAACACAACACCTCTGCTTATACCAACAAATATGTAACACCTGTATAGCGTATATAATTACTTGTATCTGCTAAGGGAGATGTTGACATCGCCATCCTTAAAGTAACTTGCGAAAACAAGTAGCTGAGCGGAACTAGATACATCAGTCGACTCGTCTAGCTGGAATACAAATTTGTTCAGAGCTGCACAACCTATTTCTGTTACTACCTGCTGCTCAATATCTTCTGTAATATCACATATTCGCCGTTGAACTGTATCGTTGGAGACAGATGTCCTTGCAACATGGTGGTATGAGCTTCTCAGCGATTGTATGTGGAGCTTTCTCTAGAGCGATTCTCAGAGCAACCATGTATGAGGCACGAAGGCTTGCTTGATTTGTTTGTTTTGCATGACCACTCTTATAACGGGTGAGCACTAAAATTTTAGACATATTTTATAGTTCACCATAACAACGAGATATTTACAAATTCATAAATCTTTGTTCACCAATGCATTATTTGTATATAGATTTCAAATTCAAACCATTTTCGATTATTTTAGAACATAGCATCTGGAGATGGATCATTTGAAAGTGACACAACGGCGACACATTTTTGGACAATTTTTTCGTAAAAATTATGAGCATGGGAGTTCTTATACAGTTATGCATTTTTTGGCGTTTGGAATCGCAAGATCTACTATCTACAACATCATTTCTACTATCAAGAATAGAGGAACCCTAAACAGGAAGTTGGGTAGCGGTCGCAAGTCTGTCAAAATGCCCAAGAGGCTCCGGCGATCTCTCTTGTGCAAAATTAGCAATAAAGTAGGAGTCTCCACCAGAAAAATGGCTCAAAAATTCGATATCTCTCAATCATATGTTCGTAAGATTATCAAAGAGAATGGTGTTACATATCGTAAACGTAAGCGAGTCCCAGATAGCAAACCCGAACAAGAATTGAAGGCTAAGTCCAGGTGTCTAAAATTACGGAGAGACTTTTTTCCCCCTCAAGCACAACTCAAATTGTAATGGATGACGAATCGTATTTCGGACTAAAGGATGATAATATCAATGTCAATAAGGGTTATTATATTTCAGAATCTCTCTCAGCCAAGTCTCTGAATCCTAGAATCAGTTATATT